>JAJGRX010000098.1:0-321399 GCA_025461125.1 Carex kokanica | reverse complement strand
ATCGTGATACAGTATGGTACTTATCATCTGTGTCATTTGGGTAACTACAATGCATATTGCTAGGTGCCGCTTGTAGTTTATGGAATCAAAAGGAGTTTCAGATTCCATTGCCATGTGACATAGATCTCACAGGGTCACACCAATAAGAAATGAATTAGAAATGCTCCTATTTATTTGATATGTATGACATGACAAATAAATTGGTTTCTCCATCAAACCATGAGAAATATAATTATTTGAGATAATTATATATGATACTACAATTAATTAGATTAATTGTATTTGATTATTGCAAACAAGAAAAAAATAGAACTTGGCCCAATAAACAAAGCCTAATGGCTGTTGTTAATTATGGCCCATGTTTATTTTATGAATTGTTTCCTTAATTAAAAGTTCACCCAAAATAGTTTACCACGTTTTCTGATAACTGCTGCGCAGCATTTCTTATTTTGACCATATCTCTTTCATAATAAATCCGTTTTTAACATTCTATATATTTATGGAAAGGTAAAAGAAATATCTAGAACTTTGCCTCTCTGGAGGAAAGCCAAATTAGAAACATATCATGGTCAAAAACGCAATAGAACGTGGTGGTTAATTTGAACCAGTGTTGTAAATAACGGTATGCGGTCATCGAACGGACAGGGTACCGCCAAGCGATTACTCGGGAATAATCGGGAATAATCGGCCATAATCGGAGATAATCGGACGGTTAGTCGGAAAAATCCATAACGGTTTGGTCACCGCCAACGACTAATCAGCTGATTAATCGGCCCTAAACGGACGCTTTTTACAACACTGATTTGAACCGCCATATTCTGTGACTGCTGCGCATGTTTCGTATTTGGACCATAACTCTCTCATACGATGTCCGTTTTGGGCGTATAATATATGGATGGAAAGGTAAAAGAAAGATCTTTAACTTCTCCTTCTGTGACAGAATCTAATTCGAATTAGATCGTGGTCAAAAACGTGGTAGAACGTGGGGTTAACTTTGGGAACAGAATTCACATTCCTTGTTTTGCTATATATATTCTCCCTCTCATTCCTTTTGAGTAGAATTCGTTTTTGAGAGTTGAAGTTCTGTCAAAACTCTCTCTCTCTTGTTTTTCTCTCATGTGTTGAGAACCCACAAACCCTAAAAGTTCAAGATCTAGTTCTCTTGGAGGATAGGGATTAAGGAGCAACCAAGTTAGTACTCTCTAGCAAGAGGAAACTTTGGTTTCTAATTAATTTCTTGGTGGATACCGTGGAGGACTTCTACTTTGGAGTCTCATCTTGGTGCAAGGCGTTCTAAGTCACGCACACATCAACCACCAAGGCGCTGCAAGACATCAACCACCATTAGCATCAACAATGAGGTGGAGGCTACAACCCTACATCTCAAGGACCTTCCTTTCTTGTTAGAGACAAGAAACTAAAGGTATGATGCTTATTGATTTGGAAATAGATTTTGGTTTGATTTCAGTCACACATGATGATCTCTTTTGGTACTTTTCTTGTCAAAATTTTGAAATTCCGCTGCCTTAAGTACCATAAGAACCCAACATATATATGTTCAAGAGTTGCGTCATAGTGGCTACGATGAGGGGCTGGAAGAGGCTCGGGAAAGCCATCCTCAAGCACAACGTACCCGCGGTGTGCCAATGTGGGTACAGGACGCGCCTTGACTCTCTACTGAGATACGCTGGCTTGGGCGGGTGTGATGCGATCAATGACATATCTGACGAGCCTGATATATACGTCCCATACGCTGGTGATGATGTTGTTTGCAGCCGTCCAGGATACTGAGACCGTCGATCAGGCGTTCGACCTAGGTACTGATTAGAGTCAAAATGATGATCAATTACGTAGGGTTTTGGTTTAGGTTTTGCATATTATCTCACACTTAGGTTTAATTAATTAGAGAAAAAGGCCAGTGTCACCCTTCTTTATGTTTTATTACATGAAACATGTTTTGGGACTATTTTACATCAAATTGAGCAAAAATCAAGTCAATCGGATAAGCAATGCTCATCGATCAAGTCTCTGTTACGACCCATACTGACTGATATGGACCAGGAGATGGCGCGATACACATTAAACCCCTCAGCAACATGGTCTGGATACGGACCGTATCACCCAATACGGTCCGTAACCAAGACGCCCTTTGGAGGAATAACTGCTCCAGCTGTCTCCAGATCAAATTTCTTGGCCTCCACTCATCTCCAGACGTCCCCTCACTCCTATATAAGCACTCTGGACAGAAGAATAAGACATCTTTGTAATTTGGTTAAATTTGATTAAGTGAGAAAGAGGAGTGTTGTAATGATGCCGTTCCGTGGCTAAGTTCTTTTCTTAGGGGCTACGCAGTAAACCTTGTTACTCATGATTCTTTGATATATATATTTTCTGTTGATTATGATTTCTTGTTGTTGATTGAAATGCTTTTGTGCTTTATTCTCCCTTTACCTGATTTCGATGATCTAGTTTAATCCGTTAGGGTAGTGATAGTGTTTTAATGGTAAAAGAAACTATGATGGACGAGTCAGTCTCGTTGGGAGCCATTAGATAAATGTGAAGAAAAACCTTAGCGGGAAAACTATTAATCGGAACAACAAAACGCGAACCATGTTTTGTCATTTGCTTAAGTAACTCACAGTGTCCTATGTAGTAACTTGTGTATTTTAGAAATCTGTCATTTGTGTAAGTAACTCGCAGTGTCCTGTGTATTATCTTAATGGAAGTCCCATCATTTGCTGAAGTAACTCACAGTGTCCTATGTAGTGTCTTCCATATACAACAACAGGAAATCAGACCCGACAGAAGTAGAATATCAAAGAGGAATTGAGTAGCAATGGTGTGCCGAAACCCTAGGAATTCTCATCTCTATCTTTATTTTAATTACTCTTAATTGTTACCAAATTTACATTGATCACAACTTCAACTCTTAAATTTTCAGATTTTGTCTAGCTTTTCGAAAGATTGTGAGTTGATCGCTCACGACTCTAAACCAATATTTCCTGTGGATCGACCTCGATTATACTACTCGATAGGATTGTACGATTGCTATCCGAACTGATAGCATTTTCGAGTTATAAATTTTAAAAGATAACATCGCTTACTTTTGGGTGATCAGGTACCGAGGCATTGCGCCGAGCTACAGACCAGGCCATGTCTACTTAGGATGCCGAGGTATATTTGTAATTAAAATACATAACTGTGATTCTTTTACCAAAATTCTTGATTAACTAATTTGTAAATTACTGCAGGGTGAGGAGGAGGAGCCGCTGGGGTACAATATCTCCACAGATTTTGGCACAAAGGGAGATGGACTGTATTCTCAGGGTTACAGTCTGACTCAGACGGTACCTCATGCCTATCAGCCAGGGTATGTTCAGACAGAGCCCTTCCCGGAGTTTCCTGGGTCATCCTCACAGCAGGCATCATACCCTTCGCTCCATGATGACCCCATAGCCGGACAGGCATTTTTATTCACGTAGGGTCAGTTTGGACAGACTACGGTTTTTGGTCCTGGAGTCCAGCAGACATCCGAGATTGAGGAGGTTCATGACGAGCCGGTTCAAGCAAAGGATGTCCAGGCGGAGGACTCTACAGACTCAGTAGATACTGACGAGACGCCACTCTCCAGGCGGGGTCTAGGGTTCAGGAAGAAGAAGGCGAGGACGGTATTTAGTCATGACCCGTAGGCTTTGATTTGTACTTTGTTAAATGTTTTATCAGATACTGAGATTTATCTGTCACTTATTTATTTTGTTGATTTGTTATTTATTTTATTTGTTTTTTGTTATTTGTTTATTATATCATTGTCTCTTCATACACAAACAATATTTCAAACAAACGACATTTCCAAAATATTTGATCCTACAAGCGAAACATATTTTACCAATAAACAACATTTAAAACAAAACCCAAAATAAATAAAATAATTTTAAAAACTAAAAAAATAAAACAATTTTAAAAACAAAAACCAACACACAAATAACAGATTTCAGATTAAAGAAAAAAAGGGGGGCCGCATCGGCATAGTGCAGACCCTGGGGCAGCAGGGGCATTGTGCGCCCCCCTGGCTGGGGTCGCAACATCATAGTGCGGACCCCATTAAATGGGGTTGCACGGGTGTTCTGCGGCCTAGATGAAATCAGAAAAACACGAAATTCAAGGTGTTTTGATTTATTTATTTTTCCAGAAAATGGTATATTTAAAAATTTCGGGCAATGCCACGAAAATTATTGGCTTCATGAAAGTTATAAACTTTATAATTTATTTGATACAATATTTGGAAGTGAAAAAATATATTCGTCTAAGTAATTTTAACTAAAAATGATTTTTTGATGTTTAATTTTATTTTTGTATTAATCTTCTTTTGATGTAGTAGTTTTTTTTTTCAACCATACAAATCTAATTAAGTACCCTGGTTAAATTAAGATTTTATGACATGTCTCAAGGATGAATGCATAGTTCTCAGTAACATCATTTGTTTAGATTAATTAAGACTTTACAGTTATGAAGTTGCTAAAAGAATTACTAACTTCACATACATCCAATAAAATAAAGAACAGTGATATATAATGCAACTCGTTAATTGCTATTCTTACCTACATACTCTAGTTGTGTGTGTGTATATTTTTTTATGACTTCATCATTTTTTTTTATATAATTTATGTTACACAAAATAAAAACTCTAAAATGTATTTTTTTTTTATTTTACTTGTTTGACAAATTATTTTAACTTTCATATGATTATTCAGAAAAGAGTCTAACACTTTTGGATAATTAATATAAAAACTTGCGAGTTAAGATAAACATGACTTACAAATTAGATATAAATACTTTGTAGATAAAAAAAATACAAAACATAAGGTGTAAAAGTAATTTCTATAAAAAAAAAAAAAAAAAGGCTGTAGTGTGAAGCACGACCCATGGAATAATATCGTTTACAACTTTTAAGCAGTACTTTTCTTGAATAAAATCTACAAGAATATTCTAAAAATATAGCAATTTTGATCGATTTACCTTTGACAATGATTATCTTTTTTCCTCACATATAAAACAGATTCTCGTAGATACATTCAAAATGACATTCTAAGAGTCACCTTTGACAATGATCTAATATTTTGTAGCTAGGTACATCTAAAGTATTATAATGGACATCGGTAAAATTATTTAACAATAAAAATAGTATGGAAAGTAACTACTGAAAAAAAAAACTTTTCTTGAGAATATATAGACCAAATCATTTTGATTACTAGGTTTAAAATTTAGGTTTACATTTTACCACTCTGAACTACTGTCGGGAACAATGTTCGTGATAAAATAATAACTTTTTTTTTATTCATATGCATTGCTCTTATTTACTATATAACATGTAGGTTCGCATTTGTCATTAGATTTTGCAAAGATTAAAAGATTAATATAATATATATAGTGTTTGGAAATCTCTGAATATAAAAAAAGGTACTCCCCAAAAAAGTATAATATATATAGTGTTATTATGCCGAAATTTTTAAATATAGCACAGAAAAAAAAAAACCAAATCGGCACCAATTTCTGGAAATTCCAAATTTAGCACGGCAGCAGATTGGCTGAGCGGCCCCATTTATTGGGGACCAGATTGTCTGAGCAGCCCTAGAAATGGGGCCGCATATCGGCTGAGCGGTCCCACTTTTTTTTTTATTACGAAATCTTTTTTAGTGTTTTGTGATTGTGTTATAAAAATGACTGTATTTGTGTTTTAGTTTGTCATGTTGTTTAAATTGATGTATTTTGTCGTAAGTTATTTTAGAAATGTGGTTCGTTTGAAATATTTTATATATGTCGTGTGGTTCAAATATATTTTTTGTACGAGGAGATAGTGATATAATGAACAAAATAAATAAATAACCAAAACAAATAGCAAAGTAACAAAATAAATATGGGACATAATCTAACAAATAAGTCCAGTATCTGACATAATCTACAAATCATACATCTTTCTCTGCTCTTCTTTCTGAACCCTCGACCCCGCCTGGAGAGTGGCGTCTCGTCAGTATCTCCTAAGTCTGTAGTGTCTGTGGAGTCCTCCGCCTGAACATCTGCAGACTGGACCGGCTCGTCACGAACCTCCTTAATCTCGGATGTCTGCTGTACTCCATGACCAAAAACATTAGTTTGTCCAGACTCGGGATGCGTGAATAAATACGCCTGTCTGGCAATGAGGTCATCAAGGAGGGCATGCTGTGAGGACTGTCTAGGAAACTCTGGGAAGGGCTCTGTCTGAACATACCCTGGCTGATAGGCAGGAGGATCTGTCTGAGTCGGACTGTAACTCGGAGAATACAGTCCATCTGCCGAGATAGTGTACTCCGGAATGCGCTCCTCCTCCTCACCCTGCAGCAGTAACTTACAAGTTAGTTAATCAATAAATTTGGAAAACAAAAACAGTTGTTTTATATTTTAATTACAATTATACCTCGGCAGCCGTATCAGTCTGAGATCCCATGCCCATTATGTAGGGTTTTGAGGCTACCCAAAGCCATTAGGCTTAAGATGCGGAAAGACCGTAAAACAAAAATTTTACTTCTAACTCAAGCCAAAAGGATTGAAGTGGTATGTCGGATAATCTACCGAGAGTTACATACCTGTTCAATCCTTTTCTTAGATTAAAACCCGTAAGTAAAACTTTACTTATTCAGATCATAGATTAAGTAGTATGTCGGATAATAACCGAGAGTTACATACCAGATTAATCCTGTATAGACCCAAAGTAGTAAAACCGTATTTACTTGTATTTTAATCAGTTTAAATCAGTTTATATATCTACTCCTTTGATTGATTTCTAAAACTTTAATCTATTTACCAATTAAATAGATTAATATAACATGTTTATACCTTGTTTCCAAATCTTAGTTGGAAAGCAGACCGAGCGAGAAGAGCGACATCTGGGAATGACTCGTCTCGAAGCACCAGACGTCTAGTGCCTCAATCGGTTATCCACCAGGACTAACCGGAGAGCGGTTTATTTCTTATTGCCAGAAATACCGTAAACCGCGGAATTATGCAAAAACAATATTCACCGCGAAATTCGTCAGAACTGATTTACGTCAAACGCAAAACAGATTTACGAACTTTCACGGGAACACTATTCACCCGAATTTACGGAGACGTAAAAACACTATTCATGACTTGCAGTTATTCTGATTCACTAATAAGCAAAAACAGAAATATCGCGAAATTCGTAATAACACTATTCACGAATCCCGTAAAAACACTATCACCGTGAAATTAGTAAAAACTAATTTACGTCAAACGCAAAATAGATTCACGAACATTCACGGGAACACTATTCACCACAGACACTATTTGGGAGAGAAATTAGATTATCGATCCGGTCAGACAGATTCGACATCTCAGAAATTTTTGTTTTTCTCTCTACCCCTACCCCTCTATTTATAGGCAAATGAGGAGGTTCGTCAATGACCAAAATGCCCTCGGTTTTTGTGGTATTTTACAAAATTGCCATTTGGCCGAAATTACCAAAATGCCCTTGGGCCAAATCAATTTGATTTTGACTTCTTCATAATGGTTTGATTATTTTAATAGATTCTAAACCCATTAACCCAAACCCATTATGTATAGTAAATATCCAAATCAAATATATAATTGTCATATACAATTATATTCCTCTGCGGTTTTCGTACGGTAATTTTTATACAACGTGTCAAACACATTTATAAACTAACCAGTGTTTTTGTTCGTCATTTTAAATGACGTATAATTAATTATATCAAGTATAATTAATTATAACCATCTTAATATTAATTATAATCAATTTATAATTAGTCAGTAAGATTCTCCAATTAACTCCTATACGGTGTGACCCGATAGGATCTATGTTATGTTGGTAAATATAATTAAAACTGTTTTAACTTCTATAATCATGAGAGGCATCTGGCATAACGCATCATGACCATCCAATTACACAGATGATGCTGTACTGTACAATATCACGATCCAGTAAACTATTTTACTCGTGTTAATTCTTTTGTCTTATAGTTATCAGATCAGTTTCAAGGTAGGCGTGTGTCATCCTTGCAAACTTAATCTTTTCTTGATCTTGAGCAAATTACCAAATATAATTACTCTTGTAATTATACCGCATGCAGATAATCTTATTCTATCAAGGGGCCCAGCGATACTATAACTCGTATAGAGATACGAGGGATAATAGTACTTTTGGTAAATCATCACTACCTCAGCTAAGATATGTATACCGAAGAGCTACCGTTATAACTGCGTTTTACCGACAGCGTTAGGTAACAGTCACACATACACATCTCTTAGTAGGAAAGATGAATACCTCATACTTTAGAACTAAACACTGAATGAAAACATTAATAACACGAACACAATTCCATTTAATGTTTCATTTGGGGTCTGTCAAATACCATGTTCCTGGAACATGTATCTATGTGATTAAAATGACATCTCTTGTCAATGGTTTGTAAAACTTAACCATCTTTTAATCCACATACTAACCTTGTAGTGGTAATTAGTGTTCCTGCTAATTACCTTGGTTAGTGACTTTTAAGAATATATATCATCTATATTATGAAGTTTCACAATTCCATTCATTGACTCTAGTCAGATAAAGGAATGATTCATAAATACAATAATACTCAAGGCAACAAGATGATATTAATCATCCAATTCATGAACAAAATATATATGATACATTTATCGTTTTATTGACTTCTAGATTATTACACTAACACATTACGCCCGAAGTCGCGCATCAACTCGGCAGCTCGGTCGAACACCTGACCAACAGTCTCAGCGTCATGGACGAGTCTAAACATAGCCTCATCGCCAGTGTACGAGACGTAGACATCAGGCTCAAGCTCGTCGGATATGTTGTCCACGGCATCAACTCCGCCCAAGCCAGCGCATCTCAGTAAAGCGTCGAGACGCGCCCTGTACCCACACTGGCACACCGCGGGTACGCTGTGCTTGAGGAGGACCATCCCGAGCCTCTTCTAACCCTGGTCACGGCCATCGTAGCCCCTATGACGCAACTCTTGACCAGATATAATGCCTGCAAAGAAAAAAATATATGAAAAGGTTGTACAAATGTAAATATTGTTAGTTTTTAACTTGAAATTTAAAATTAAACATACCGTGGCTGCGAACGGTGCGCCAGCAAGGATAAGACCATGGATCCGTCGTCTCCGATCCCTCGGCTTTGGTACTCGCTCTGAGGGGTTGTCGGCGATACACCCCTCCAGAAATATGGTGTACGCGCCGTGATCCTGGTACCAATCTCTATAAGGTCTGTACGAATTACAAAAAATGTTAGATATTACGATCAGAAAATTACAGTGAAGGTTTCGAATTTGAGAAAAAATTTCTTACACTGGCGCGACATCCATGTGACGGTCCGGCTCGGCCAATGGGGGATCTGGAGATGCTGCCTCGAACACGTAATCAGAAAGGCAGGTTCCCCAGTTCTTGCCAGCAGTGGTGTCTCTGGCACGATGAAGCTGTCGCCACACCCCCTCGCTGATCGGTGCCGGGGGTGGAGCTAGCTGACGCAGCCCGAACTGCCTCATGACCCGACCAGGGTAGTGGTGCTCGACGATCTATATATTTCATTATGTCAGATATTTAATTAAGTTTTTCATGTACATAATTATATAAATTAAATTAAATTACGGTACCTGAAAGCATATGAGCGGCACCTCCGCACGCCAGTATCTCTCCTGCTGCTGACATCGCTCAGGCAATATCTCGATGTAAACCCGATGTCCCTCATCGGCCTCGACCTGAAAGCACAGATTTCATACCATATATCAATTCAAATAAAGTATGAATTGATATAAGTTTTTTCAAAATCAAAATTATAATAAAATTAGACTTACATATTCTCTGTAGGGCTCCCAGGTCACATACTCGGGATCATCTCTGAGATGCTCGATCTCCTGTCTCCAGAATGTGATGCCGAGTGTCGCGCCATGCCCGGCTCCGACCCAAACCTTCCTATAACAGTACATGGCACCGTATGCAGGGCATTGGTCTGGCTCGGGCTTGCCCCACTCCGGCACATCAGTCTTTTTGGCTATGACTGGACGGCCAACATGTTAGTGTAATAATCTAGAAGTCAATAATACGATAAAATTATCATAAAGCTTTGTTCATGAATTGAATGTTTATTTATATATCATTTTGTTGCCTTGAGTATTATTGTATTTATGAATCATTCATTTATCTGACTAGAGTCAATGAATGGAATTGTGAAACTTCATAATATAGATGATATATATTCTTAAAAGTCTCTAATTAAGGTAATTAGCAGGAACACTAATTAACCGCTACAAGGTTAGTATGTGGATTAAAAGATGGTCAAGTTTTACAGACCACTGACAAGAGATGTCATTTTAATCACATAGATACATGTTCCAGGAACATGGTATTTGACAGACCCCGAATGAAACATTAAATGGAATTGTGTTCGTGTCATTAATGTTTTCATTCAGTGTTTAGTTCTAAAGTATGAGGTATTCATCTTTCCTACTAAGAGATGTGTATGTGTGACTGTTACCTAACGCTGTCGGTAAAACGTAGTTATAACGGTAGCTCTTCGGTATACATAGCTTAGCTGAGGTAGTGATGGTTTACCAAAAGTACTATTGTCCCTCGTATCTCTATACGAGTTATAGTATCACTGGCCCCTTGATAGAATAAGATTATCTGCATGCAGTATAATTACAAGAGTAATTATATTTGGTAATCTGTTCAAGATCAAGAAAAGATTAAGTTTGCAAGGATGACACACACCTACCTTGAAACTGATCTGATAACTATGAGACAAAAGAATTAACACGAGTAAATAGTTTACTGGATCGTGGTATTGTACAGTACAGCATCATCTGTGTAATTGGATGGTCATAGTGCAGATGTCAGATGCCTCCTATGATTATAGAAGTTAAAACAATTTTAATTTTATTTACCAACATAACACAGATCCTATTGGGTCACACCATATAAGAGCTACTCGGAGAATCTTATTGATTAATTATGATTTGATTATGATTAATAATAAGATGGATATAATTAATTATATTTGATATAATTGAATTATAAATGTCATTTAGATGACAAGCAAAAACAACGGTCAATTTATAAACGTGCACGACACGTTGTATAAAAGTCACCGAAACAAACAACCGCAAGAAATATAATTGTTCAGAATAATTATATTGATATTAATTGAATTTGGACCAAGGGCATTTTGGTCTTTTCACATGTCATCCTTATCCACATGACACGTCATCATTCTTATCCACATGACACGTCATCATTCTTATCCACATGACATGTTATCATCCCTATTCACCCAAGGGCAAAATGGTCATTTCATGTCCATTTTAGGCCTATAAATAGAGGGGTAGGGGTAGAGAATAGAATACTAATTTCTGAGATATCGAATTGTCTGATCAGTTCGGTAATCTATTTTCTCTCTTTCTCGGTTTCTCTCCCAAATAGTGTTTCGATTGAGAAAAGAAAGTTATACGTAATTGACGTATAATCTTGCGGGTTGTTGAGAAGAATAATTACGGGATCGGTGAATAGTGTTTTCCTGAATTTCGCAGTATTTCAGTTTTGCTTATTAGTGAATCTTAATAACTGCAAATTCGTGATTACGTGTTTTCGTCTTTTCTCAGTGAATAATGTTTTTGCAGAATCTCGCGGTTTATAGTATTTCTGGCAATAGAAATAAACCGCTCTCCGGTTAGTACTGGTGGATAACCGATAGAGGCACCAGACGTCTGGTGCTCCGAGACGAGTCATTCCCAGATGTCGCTCTTCTCGCTCGGTCTGCAATCCAATTGGAATTTGGATACGAGGTATAAATGTTATATTAATCTATTTAATTGTTAAGTAGATTTAAGTTTTAGAAATCAATCATGGAGTAGATCTGTAAAGGATTAAAAGGGCTTGTCAAGAGAAAGACGGGAACAGGAACGTTCGGTACTCTTTCTGACATACATCTTTAATCCTTGGCTTAAGTTAAAAGTAAAATTTTTTATTTTACGTTCTTTCCGCATCTTAAGCAAACAAATGGGTTTGAACAGTCAAAACCCCAACAGACTTAATCAATAGATTTGAACCGGCAAAACCCTACACAACAATTAGATGTGCATAGGACCAATGCTGTAGTAACATGCATGGTCCAACAAAGGTCTTGTTCTTTTTCAGACAGGCATTGTTAAGACCCCTTAACAATGCACAAAGTCAGTGTTACTTATACTGAGATGTATAATATTTGAAAAAAATTAAATATGATAAGAATAATTTTTTTACCTGTATAAGCATGCCAGCGTGGCAGCACCCCAGTTGAACCTGCCCGAAGTGGGCAAATCACGCAGAAACTGAAGGTAGCATAGCCGAACCTGATCTCCGTGTGAATCCGGAAACAACCGGCAGCTAATCATATCCAGGATATACGCGTGCAGGTGCCGGTCAACAACCACCTGTTATTTATATAAATTAGAACATTGTTTACAAGTAAATCTGATATTATTTGAATTAAATAAGGTACGATTTACATACCTGATCTGGATGATCCGGATAGTCCTTGAATTTGGCCCTCAACTTCATCAAGCTGATGGTACTTGGCGAGATCACAGTCCTCTCACCTTTCTTCTTCTCTTTCTGGAGCTGGTCGTGCGAGATACCTAGCAACTCCTCGCACAATGAACGGAAGTCCCGTACTCGACCCCCGTCACCGGCTCCCCGGTAATAGTCATACCCCACAGACAGCTGACATCCTGTAGGGTGACTGTCATCTCAGCATGGGGAAGATGAAAGGTGTGCGTTTCGGGACGTCATCGGTCAATGAGGCCGGAAGATAACCCCTCGTCATGGTTCTCCTCCCGCATCTGGGATAGCTGAAATAATCCCATCGAGCGTAACGTCCCCCCGTACGCCGACTGGTACGGTAGCCACATACAGTTGTGACGAACCGTAACCCCATCCAAGCCCTGCATTTAATTAAAAAATCAGATCAAGTCCATTCATAAAAAAAGATTATGTTTTACTGTATTTTTATAAATATGACTAATTTATAACTTACCCCGGTGGCAGCCTCTAGAATCCGGTGCTCCGCATTTGGGTACCACAAGAAGTCGCTGACCCTGTCAGTGCGACTCCGGATACCCAGAACATCTGCCTGCGAGAGAGCACTCTCGATGTGCTGGGACATCTGGTACGGAGTGGGTGGAGGGCCATGGTGTGTACCTCTACTGGAAGATGGTACACCCCTACTGGAAGACGGTATACTAGATGCCATGCTGTATTTAATAATTTTTTCCTATTAGTGTTGGAGCCAGTTTTGGTCAAATGTGATAATTTTGCTAAAATAAACCTAATTAAATTTTGGTACAAGTCCAGTTTAATGTTGGTGCTCAAACATTTAATTTTGATAAAATAAACCTAATTAAATTTTGGTACAAGTCTAGTTAACTCAAACAATTGATTTTGGTAAAATAAACCTATTTAATTTTTGGTACAAGTCTAGTTTAAGTATTGATGCTAAAACAATTAATTTTGGTTAAATATACCTATTTAATTTTTGGTACAAGTCTATTTCAATTTTATTGGTCGGACAATTAAAATTTGGTACAATTCTAATTATAAACTCTAAATTAAATCCTAATTCTAAATCCTAATCCTAAACCCTAATCCTAAACCCTACTCCTAAACCTAAATCCTACACCTAATTACTACCCTAAACTAAAAAATTAAACAAGAAGAGAAGAAGAGAAAACTTACCCGAGTACGAAGGGAATTGGACTTCTTCAATCAATACCAAAACTAAAACCGGCGGCCCCCTTATATAGGCTCCACAGGGGACCGCTCAGCCAATCTGCGGTCCCTAGTAAATGGGCCGCTCAGCCGATCTGCGGCCGTGCTAAATTTAAAATTTCAAGAAATTGGTGCCGTTTTTGTTTTTTTTTTTTTCTGTGCTATATTTAAAATTTCGGGTTATTACGAACAAGTCATATATATTAAATAGTAAATGAATCTCCTCTCTCACATAAATTGATTATATGATATAAAATTGGTATATCTAGCTAGATGTAACATGACGATAAACTCATCCTTATTAAATCTACACCTAACATTCTCCGAATGGACCATGATTCAAGTGCTTCAAACTCATTTGTCCCAAATAGTTGTGTTTTATTCTTCTCCCTTGACCCGAATATATAGGAGACATCCTCCTATTTTTAAATTGACATGCTGCTAATGCCACTACGAGTTCAAAAGAGCAAATTTTTGTTACAAGCAGCTTGATCACATAAAATGTTATTATCATAATAAACTCAAGAATCACTCTTTTCATATTGTCCAAAAGAAATATTCATTAGATAATCAAAATTTAATATAGTGGCAAAGATAATGGTGTCTGTGTCAAATAATTGCAGGTTCAAAATCTAAATAAAAAGTTATTTATACGATTCATACTATGGATTTATATCTATATTTTTAAAGTCCAAACAGTCGATCTAAATGTTGAACATTATCTTCATATGAAAGTGTATTTGGAAATCTAATTTTACATTTTTTTTTTAAATAGTTTACTATTTTTTAGATAACTCAGCTTGTGTAGTTTCTATACAACTTGTCCTAAGCCAGGACAAAGGAGGAGGGTTGTGATAGGCATGGCGATGCAACGTATATAGCCTTTTTTTATGGAAATGGAAGACTCACGCTCTGGTTGGGTTTTATTTATAGCATATCCTAACTTGTTTGAGACTAAAAGCTTAATTGTTGTTGTAGTTTATTATTTTTTAGATAGATAGAAAATTACTCTGATTTGAAATTTTGGACCATCCAAAAGCAGTGATTTTCTATCTAAAAATAGTAAAAAAAATGTTTCAAAAAATTGATCTGCAAGTACATTTTCATTATATTTAATAATTTAGATTTCAACTATAAAAATAGAAATATGGATCCACAACATGAGTTGATCCGTGATATGCGTATTACCATAACCTCACTTATATAGTTAAATGGTATAATCTCCAACTTTTCCTTAAATGATAACGTTGGTAATTAATTCACATCTCCATTTTGTGGAATTAGAATTCAAACAAAAAATTACAGCTGAAAATGAAATGGTGAAATCAGAACGCAAGGAATAACATGTCTCATATATAACTGTTTTGTTTGGGTTAGCAGTAAAGAGGGAAAGGACATCTGGCCGGACTTGTCAGCTCCTTTTATTCTGATTTAAATCAATCTGTACGACATGTTTCTTTTTTTAATATTTTTTCATTTCCAGTCGGCCGTAACACAATTTAGTACATAACATTTTGAGTGAGGCTATGGTGCTATGCATAGCACTAATGGCTACTGTACTACGGCTCAATATGGTACTTTTTAAAATCCTAACGGTCGATCCGACCGTTCAATGTAATATCCATATGAATATGTACTTGCAAACTAAATTTTATATTTTTTCGAATTTTTTTACTATTTTTTCAGATAGGTAGAAAAATCAGTGTTTTTTGAAAATTCTGGACCATCAAAATTCTACCTATCTGAAAAAATAGTAAAAAAATTCGAAAAAATATAAAATTTAGTTTGCAAATACATATTCATATGGTTATCACATTGAACGGTCGGATCGACCGTTAGAATTTTAAAAAGTACCATATTGAGCCGTAGTACACTAGCCATCCGTGCTATGCATAGCACCATAGCCTCACTCTAACATTTTTCTTTTTCTTTTTTTCCAAGCCCTACCTCCGTAACACACATTCATTCCAAACTGCCATCTTAATTTCAAGCGCACCAAATATTCTAATGCAGATCTAATGATGCTATTTCATCAAAATGGGCATTGTATCATTATTGAATCTACGTGGAGTGAATAGAGTTAATTAATTCTTATTTATTTTTATATTTTCTATGTGTATACATGAATTTTTTATATAGTTTACATTAATTAAATGCTATGAGTATTATAAAATTAATTCACATACTCAGTATGAAAATTTTATATAATTGATCTCAATGTGTATTTCACCCCATAATTTGAAAGTTTCACTTTGCTCCTGCACACAGTAAAATCTTTCTATCCTCCTCTCAACAATCTTAGGTGGAGAAGCGCGTTGAAATATATTCCAAGGATCATTAAATAAATGCATATCCAACCATTCTAATCAGGGTCGGATTTAAGTTAGTATTAGGAGTGACTAAGCTGTCCCATAAATACAAATTAGCAATTTTATCGTTTATATTTTACTTTTTTTTTAAGTATTTATATGATTTAGTCCTCTCATAAAATGTTAAATGTGTAGTTGTAGTTTGGTGGTTAGAATTCTACTTTGTAAAAACTTGAGTTTAAATTTAAATTTTTATGTTTTAGCTCTCTCAATCTAATTTTGTTAGTTCCGCCCCGACCAATTCTAACTTTTGCTAGAATTTGAACTTTTTCCTCTAATTTTCACACTAGATTAAAACCTTTAACCAAATTGCATTATGGATGAAGGCGTATGGCTAGATCTATTGACATATATTCATACTCCCAATGTTAGATAATATGGTTCCAATTTACACTGGATAGTGTATAAGATATATATATATACGGGGATAGGCTACGGTGCTTTGGGAAGTAAAGAGGGTGTTTTATTTTCCGCTCATATCTCCATTTTCAAAGTTCAAATTCTCGATCCGAACATCTCAACATGATCTTTATATTGATATATGCTTGGAGACCAAATTTTATATTTTTTTTGAAAATTTTTTACTATTTTTTTAGAATTTTTGAAAATCACAGTTTTTCATTAAATAAAAAAAAAAAAAAAAATTCAAAAAAACACTGATTTTCAAAAATTCAAAAAAAATAGTAGAAAATTTACAAAAAATGTAAATTTGGTCTCCAAGCACATTTCAATATGAAGATTGTGTTGAGAAGTTCGGATCAACTATTTGAACTTTGAAAATGGAGATATGAGCGGGAAGTAAAACACCATCTTTACTTTCCAAAGCACCGTAGCATCACCCTATATATATATATATGAATGCAATGTATATTTTTAACAAAAAAAAAAGTGTTAGTTATTTATGAATTTAATATAATTTTTAGAGAAATTTAATCAAAAATAACAACAACACAATAGGATATATATAAGTATAATTTAAAATTTATTATGTGATTATAGAGTCATTTCATTAATTTTATGTCTAACTTCATAATTCATAAATGATATATTTTTTTTTTAAATTAGACTATATTACTGAATACACATTGAATGGTCTTATGCAAGCGGTTTTGTATTATAGAAGCATAAGTGGTCCATACAGTTGCATTTTAAACACTGCATAATCTGATAATTGGATCGCATGTGGATCCTAAAATGTAGCCAATATGTAATAGGTCTGCAAATGATCTTAATTAACATAAGATTCATATAATTTATTGAATTTGCATTTTTATACTGTGGGATCATTCAAAATCATTTTGAATTTGATAAACTATTTATTCTACAAGGATGAAAATCATTTTGAATTTCGAACAATCACAGTCAGTGGCAGAGTTACATTGAGCCAGGAGTGAGCACAACTTGCCGACTCCTGGCTCAAAAAATTCAAAACTATATATCTATTTTTATACTTCTGTCAGAAAAATTTATACAAATATACATAAGAATAAAAAAATTATAAAATTTTATCTATCCCTGAAAATATTTTTTTCAAAATATGCTTCTATATTTCTATAATTTTCTCAAAAAAATAATGATAAAATTATATCACTCTATAATTCTGTCCCACTCAAAAAAATAATTATATCACTCTATAATTCTCAAAAAAATGAATATAAAATTATATCCTTGACTACGCCACTGTCCACAGTATATATTTGATCAAGAGAAGAAGAAAAACTGAAGTATACATCTCTCTTCTTTCGTTATAGTAATATACATATTACACAGTGATCAGCACAATAAATTTATATTTTCGTGTTTTTTTAAGTTTAAACAGTCGGTCTAAACTGTTTAACATTATCTTCATATAAAAATATACTAGCAGACCAAATTTTTTACTATTTTTTGAGCTACGTAGAAAATCACATGATTTGAAAATTCTGAACTATTGAAAAATAGCAATTTACTAACTATTTAACAAAGTAGTAAAACAAATTCTTAAACAATGTTGCAGCATAAATAGAGAGGTACAAATACAATAGATGTTTGCTCTGCGCTGTCCTTCTATTACTCTCATAAAATCAAATAAGCCACTATAAAGACACCTGAGCAGACTTTGTCGGAAGCTATGACAACAATTTTTTTTAATTTTTTTTTTTTCCAAATTTGTGATGCATGTAGCAATAGCATAGGGGTATTTGCATTATGGATAGCTATGAGCAACCATACTCATAAACAGTTTTAAAATTGAGAAAAACATGAAGTAGAGTCCTACAAATTAAGCTATTTCACCATAACTAAACAGTCCATTTTAGGGATGTGCAAATAACTAGAAACAAAAGACCTATTAACAAGGGCACTATAGGTAAAAAAAGTATATGCAATGTGTATGAATGGTAGATAGAAGCAAAGGTAGTACAGGGAATCATAATGGCAATTGTTGTGGTGCCAACCTAGAGAAGAGAAAATTAAGAGAGCAACAGAACAGCAGGCACACCCCATTTAAACCCCCCCATTAAAATCCCCACCATTTTAATTAATACAAAATTTGATGCTGCTGGCCATTTTAGATGCAACCATAATAACATCATTTTAATTATCCTTTTAATGTTTGCACTGTCCTCCAAAAATCATTTACCCACTTGCAGCAAACTCTGGGTCAAAGTCCTTTTTCTCTCTGTCCCAGTACTCTTTTACTGCTTACATGATACAAATCTCTTAATTAGGAGGGTGGCGTACATGCATGATGACATCTTTGATTTATTAATTCATGTTATACTTTTGAAAGTGTTCAAATTATGTCATTCTCATTCAAGGATGGTTGATTCTGGGCTTGTACAGAAGATGTGTTTTTTTTATTTTTCAGAAGAGGTTTGAGAAAAATTGGAAAAGAAAAGGAATTTAAATTTCAAAATAAATGAAGCAGATGAAGAAAGGTAATGACAGATTGGGTCTCTACACTGTCAGTGTTTTATGGGCCTATGGAGAAAGCCCAATTTACTACTTAGGCCCAAATTCAAGAATACGGAATTCTTCCAAACAAAAAAACTTGGTAAACAAGAGTGAGGCTATGGTGCTATGCATAGCACGGATGGCTAGTGTACTACGGCTCAATATGGTACTTTTTAAAATCCTAACGGTCGATCCGACCGTTCAATGTGATAACCATATGAATATGTACTTGCAAACTAAATTTTATATTTTTTCGAATTTTTTTACTATTTTTTCAGATAGGTAGAATTTTGATGGTCCAGAATTTTCAAAAAACACTGATTTTTCTACCTATCTGAAAAAATAGTAAAAAAATTCGAAAAAATATAAAATTTAGTTTGCAAGTACATATTCATATGGATATCACATTGAACGGTCGGATCGACCGTTAGAATTTTAAAAAGTACCATATTGAGCCGTAGTACACTAGCCATTGGTGCTATGCATAGCACCATAGCCTCACTCGGTAAACAATCTCCAAACCATTTTCAGAGCTTGAAACAATTTTAATATTCACTCTGTGGGTCTTGTCTAGGGCTGCCAAAAAAGTTCGTAGTTCATGATTCGATTGACTTCGATTTGACAAAAAATTCGCAATTAACTCGTTCGATTGAGGTTCGTTCTGAAACAAATCAAATCAGTTCGGTTCGAATCTTATTCAAACTCAAACACAAATTGGATATAGTCCGTTCGAAATTGGTTCGCGAATTATTTAGGTCGAATTTCAAATTAACATGTACCGTTCAAATTAGAGCAACGCCAGTGACTCAATGCAAAATCAAGGTATCATTTCAAATAGGTACAAATAAGTACCTGATATGATTAGATAAGATCCAATGCAATATTTTTTTTTTTATAGTTGCTGGCAACAGATATATTGATACTAAAAAAGGTTATTTACAAAAATAAATTATAAAAACATCAAAATCTCTAAAAGTACAAAGCTATTCAACTCGCAAAAATAGCCAATCCAATGCAATGTTTAGTTTAAGCTATCCAATTTTAAAAAAAAATAACTAAGGACGGTAGGGCTGCCAAAAAAGCTTGTAGTTTGTGATTCAATTGACTTCGATTCGAAACAAAAATTCACAATTAACTCATTCGATTGAAGTTCGTTCTGAAACAAATCGAACCAGTTCGGTTCAAATCTTATTCAAACTCAAACTCAAACTAGATTAAGTTTGATTTGGTTTGATTCGTTTGCAGCCCTAGTCTTGTCATTTTACATGAATTAATTAATCCTAAGCAAATTCAACAAACTTCACCTTCTCGCTCGTTATTCGGAAATAAAAAATAAAATCCATATGGTAACATACTTATTTTGGTGCAATCTAAATACCCAAATCAACACCTAAAACACAAACCCAAAGAAAATAAAACCAGATAAATAGCATCGATCATTCCTCTTTAAATATACCAAATGTTGGGTTGACAACCGAGAACCCGCCATCCAGCACAAGGTTATGCCCGCTTACAAACTTCCCATCATCACTTGCCAGGTACAATGCCGCCTTGGCCACGTCATCAACCTTCAGCCTAACCCCTTTTAAGTTGGCGTTATGCTCCACCAACGCCTCAAATTCCTCCCCTGTGACACCCACATACTTTGTAGCCAATGGTGTGGCAAGTGCAGAAGGTGAGATACAATTGACCCGAATGCCATACATACCAAGCTCGGATGAAGCATTCTTGGTCAACCCGACTATGCCGTGCTTTGCGCATGTGTAGGGGTATGAGGCGGCCCCGGCTATTACCGATGCCAAGCTTGCTGTCGTGATGATGCATCCCGAGCGTGCCGGGATCATGACACGTGCCGCATGTTTTGTACCGAGAAATGGGCCCACCAGATTGACAGAGATTACCTGGTCGAAGTCTTGTTTTGAGGTCTTTGTTATATTGTGTACCCCTTCACCTCCAATACCTGCATACGATTATTATTATGGTCAGTGCAGTTCTTGCGGTTTCACAACTACATAAGAATGAAAAGTGGATCAAAATAATGCATGGTCTTTATTTCCTGAACCGATTAATTGTTTCTTTTAAGATCATGATGAATTCATGAAGAAGATTAATTACCAGCATTATTAAACATTATGTCGAGTTTCCCGAATTTTGAGACGGCATGATTAACAGCTTTACTGACATCATTCTCATCAGTAACGTCACAATGAACGTAGCAAGCATCTGCACCAAGTTCACCGACGATAGAGCATCCCAGCTCGTCTTGTATATCGGCAATAACCACTTTTGCACCATGCAAGCTGAACAACCTGGCCGTGCACTCACCTATGCCGCTCGCTCCGCCGGTTATCAGTGCTACTTTGCCATGTAGCCTGTAATGGGTTTATTAATTCCATAGACTTGCACAAGTTTTTATGAATTATTGATATTGTTTCTTTCTGTTATATATGCATGGTAGCAATTCCAAATCAGGTATATATATATCTATGAGATGGATAGGAAAAGGGATTAACCCCCCCTTTACCAAATTACCATTTTTCATTTTATTTTTGAGAAAGGGTCAGTAATTTTGAAACCCAAAATATTCAAGAAAAAGGAATATATAAAAGAAAAAAAAAAAGGTAATTCTTGATTCAAGAAAAAAAAGGAACTTAAAGAGATTGTCTTTCTGGATCTGGATTTACCTGTTTACATGTAAGGAAGGGTTGGGAGGAGTAGAATGAAAGAAAGAAAACGAGAAGAGTAAATTATAAACAAATAAATTGAAAGAACAAAATAATGAAAGTGATAGTGAGTAGCTTATACTTGTGATGGATAGTAGGAAGGTCCGAGTTTGTTGCTGCCATGGCTCGTCGATGTCACTTTGATCTGGATCGATACCTTCTACCTTTCATGTTTAATCGTATGTATTAGTTTTTGTAGAATACTACCCACTCTAGATCTCAGTTAGTATAATAATATTGTATTCTACACAATAGTTTGACTAATGCGGCAGTGCCTAGTGGATCAGCTTGACCGAGCAAATCCATGATTGGGCGGTTCTAAAATATTAGCTCCTCTCGCATTCCTCCAAGTTTGTTCATGCACGGATCTCAATAGTAGAATTAATGCTGTAACATTAGAAATACAGGGAATCGTTATTGGCGCTGTTAGTAACTGGGAGCATCTCTTTTTATTATCAAAAACAAATTTAATATTAGGTCAGATGCATTTAATTTCCAAGTTATATGAATAACACTTCACAACAAATTGTACGAATTTTACATTTAAATGTGCGCGCATTGATGGATCAGATGCATACAGATTTAAATTTATATGTAATGAACATTTATTAAAATACTATACAAATTTTATACTTAGTTAAATACTATTTAAATTTTGTATAGTTAAATACTGTATGAAGAGGTTATGGAATGATTGATATTATATATTCATATTGTAGAGCTTGTTCTTAGCTTTTCAACAGAAGTTGGTTGAGAGAGTTGGATGAGTTGAGGGGTATTAACAATATGAATATATATTTTCTTGATTGTAACGAAAAGAGTGCTTTGTGAGTGATGGTTTCTCCCCTGTTAAGGGTTTTCCACCAGAAATCTTGTATCTTGTTTTGTGTGTTTGTTTATTTGTGGTGTTTATTTTTCTTATATCTTGCGTTGTTGTAACAACTGGTATCATCAGAGACTTCCGTTGCTCCAAAAAATTGATATCAACGTTTCTGCTTCTGCTGCCGCATTAGATCCTAACACTTTTCTCTCTACTACTAAGATTCGCCCCCAAATATATTTGTATTTTTAAAAGTTAATATGAATAACAATAACTAACTATGAAGCCCAACGCATTGGGCCGATTTTTTTATTAATACCTTAAAAAAATAACAAATATCAAATAGGCGCTCGGTTTTCGTTTTTTTTAACTGTCCTAACCGACCCCCGTGGGACGGTCCACTTTTCCAACCAAACCATCTCCCCGTGGGGCAGTCCCCTGTCTAAAAAAAAAATCAAACCGCCCCCCTGTGAGACGGTCCACTACCATTTTTAGATTTTGAGAAACATATTTATACTGAAATTTAACAATAAAATTCGAATTTTGTTTTAATATTTGTTAGATTACTTCTTTTGATGTATAATTAGCATATTTATACTAAAATACGCTAAATTACTTGAAATTATGTTAAATTACGGTAAACTACGCTAAACCCTAAACTCTTATTTTGGACAATTTCTAAAGCCCTAAACCCTAATTAGCATATTTATACTTCTATTGTTAAATTACGGTAAACTTCTTTTGATGTATAATTAGCATATTTATACTTCCATTGTTAAATTACGGTAAACTACGCAAATTTCGCTAATTATAATGAAATACGCTAAATTACGCTAAACATCGTTGGGACTTATGTTAGTGTAATAATCTAGAAGTCAATAAAACGATAAATGTATCATATATATTTTGTTCATGAATTGAATGATTAATCATTTTGTATTTAATCATTTTGTTACCTTGAGTATTATTGAATTTATGAATCATTTCGAGTTCATGACTGGAATTGTGAAACTTCATAATATAGATGATAATACTCTTAAAAGTCTCTAACCAAGATTAAGTTTGCAAGGATGACACACACTTACCTTGAAACTAACCTGATAGCTATGAGACAAAAGAATTAACACTAAGTAAATCGTTTACTGGATCATGATATTGTACGGTACAGCATCATCTGTGTAATTGGTGTCATAATGTACTTGCCAGGTGTCACCTATGATAAATAGAGGTTAAAATAGTTTTAATTCTATTTGCCAACATAACACAGATCCTATTGGGTCACACCATATAGGAACTAGTCGGAGAATCTTGTTAATTAATTATAATGATTATAATTAATAATAAGATGGATAAAATTAATTATATATGATATAATTAAATTATAGATGTCATTTAAATAACAAGCAGAAACATTAGTTAATTTATGAACGTGTTTGACACGTGCATAAAAGTTACCGAACGAACGATCGAGAAAATATATATTTGATTTGGACTTAGAATATTTAATTATTGGATTTATATTTTGGGCTTGAAACCCATTAAGAATAAATCACTAATTAAATATTAAAGGCCCAAATCAAAAGCCCAAATCAAAGCCCAAAATTAATCAAGTATTAATGGGCCAATGGCAAAATAGTAATAATTTTTTGCTAAATTGATTTTGGCCGTTGATTTGCCGACTTATATTTAGCCGACTCAATTTTTTAGTGTTTGTATATATACCAAAAATTGAATGGCGGTTGACAAATGGTTATAAATATGTAATCAAAGTCATAAGAGAATTCATTCAATTTCCTAAATACCGATTCGATCCGATCGAACGATAATTCTCTCTTTTCTCAGATTCGTTCTAATCAGAGTTTACGGGTTTTAGAAATAATATTTTACGAGAGTCGTAATTATTATTTGCTTTTTCTCGTGAATAGTGTTTTTGTCAGATTTCGCGGTTTACGGTATTTCTGGTAAAAGAAATAAACCGCTCTCTCGATTAGTTCCTGGTGGACAACCGATAGAGGCACTATAATTTTGGTGCTTGCTTAACCGGGTCAGACAGTCAGGTCAGACTGCATTCCAATTTGAATTTGGAAGCAAGGTAAAGAAATGTTATATTAATCTATTTAATTGTTAAATAGATTTAATCTTTTAGAAATCAATCAAAGGAGTAGATCTATAAACTGATTAAAATACAAGTAAATACGGTTTTACTACTTTGGGTCTATACATGATTAATCTGGTATGTAACTCTCGGTTATTATCCGACATACTACTTAATCTATGATCTGAATGAGTAAAGTTTTATTTACGGCTTTTAATCTAAGAAAAGGATTGAACGGGTATGTAACTCTCGGTAGATTATCCGACATACCGCTTCAATCATTTTGGCTTGAGTTAGAAGTAAAAATTTTGTTTTACGGTCTTTCCGCAGCTTAAGCCTAATGGCTTTGGGTAGCCTCAAAACCCAACAACTTATGCCTAGAATCCAATGTTAAATTTGAGATTGAGAATTTGATTACATGATTTCTTGTTAAATTTGTTAATAAGTATAGAATCCATTGGAACTTATGCACATGCATCCAATCCATTAGGACTTAAAATTGTTGTTTTTGCAATGAAACATCAATGTTTCGTTAGCCTTACCATTGGCAATTAAGTACAGTAGTGCTACTTAATAGTGGACCGTCCACAGGAGGGCGGTTTGGTATTTTTTTTTTTTTTGAGACAGTGGACCGCTCCACAGGGGGGCGGTTAGGGCAGTTTAAAAAAAAAAAAAAACCAAGGGCAGATTTGATATTTTGTTATTTTTTTAGGGTATTAATAAAAAAATCGGCGTATTGGGTCCTAACACTTTTCTCTCTATTAAGATCCGCCTCAAATATATTTGTATTTTAAAAATTGATATGAATAAGAATAACTAATTAACTATATATATTCGTCTTTTAAGAGTTATGTTGTTCATATTATAATTGGATACGTACATGATACGTAAAGATATGGATCGATGTGAGTGTATTGCTAACATTTATATTCAAATAGATATTAGCACTTAAATATCAATTAATAATAAGTCTCGTAAATTATATGATACATGAGCAAGTTTTATTTCAATATCTAATTGTATTAAAACTTCGTATTTATTTAATATTTAATTACTAAGCTCATGTTCGTATTCGTATTTAAAAACAAAATGGATATGAATACTTGTGACCACTATACATTATGTCAAATTATTTTAGTTAACATTTAAGAAAAAATAAAATTTCGATTTAACAAGACATTGAAAAATTTTCGAATCTTAGCACAAACTTAGTCTGAGCACCGCTAACTCAGACTACGTTTGTGCGCGTGAGTTCACATCCTCCCAGGTACCTCACTAAACCTGATCGGAACGGACGGTCTAGATTTACTCTCAGTCCAATTTTTAAATTGACACGAATCTCAAAGCACAAATAATATTGGCCCTAAGTCATCCTGAGTAATCACCGGCTGAGAGTAAATCTGAGCCGTCCGTTCTGATCAGGTTCAGTGAGGTCCTGGGAGGATACGGATCCCTGTGCGCGTACTCCATTTTTTTTCCCATTTTGTTTTTTTTGTTAAAATCTGCGTGAAAAGAGAGTGTGCATCTTTCCAATGATAAAATTGTTCCTTTTTTAGAAAGGGTCAAACGGATGGTCTTTTTTTTTTTTTTACTTCGAAGAATCGAACTTAATTTTTTTCTTTTTTGGTGGCTGGAAACGGATTGAGTGCACATCTTTCCAATATTTCTTTGTTAATGATGGCTAACCATAATGTTAAACTAGTATCGGAAACATATTATAAGAGAACAAAAAATATCATACAAAATAATATATTTTCATAAAAAAATAGACTAAATGACAAATATTTCTTAAATAACACATTAAATAACATCTACACACAGTCTTTAAATAACATATTAAATGACATATATTTTTTTGATATTTTTGCATGTTTTCATAAAAAAAATCTCAAACAATATGACATATTAATGACAAATAACATTTCTTAAATGATATAAAAATATAAATAAATGAAGACATGACTAATCAATTCAAAAATTCCTTAAATGACATTTAAAAAATAGAAAGAAAATCAGGACCAATCTGAAAGTTGATACAATTTGCATGTATAGAGTACGTGTCTAAATAAATTTAGACTTCTACACCTAAAATAACATAAAAAGGATGCATATAATCAAAATTTTAATCGGAGGATTGATATTCAATCCGAAATTTCATCTTTTAATCATAACCGTTGACGGATTGGGAACATCTACATGCTTAATATAAGAATGGAGATAGAAAAGTTAGAATGTCTGGCTCACTTTTATCTCAGATAGAAGGTTGTTACTACAACTGTAAACAAAATTAGCTTTTGTCCAAATAATGCGATAAATTATAAAGTTCACATTTGTCTCAAATAAAATGTTTATTTTTTGTCTTCAGCGCAGCTGGAACACCATAATATTAGGTATTAAAAAAAAATTAACAGTGATTTAATTACAACTATTTTTTCATATGTAGTAATAACATACTATATATTTATTAATATATTTATTATGTATGTGTGGAACAAGAAACTTAAACATGTAAGGACAAGAATTAGGGGTTGGGCAGCCAACTTTTATGGCCAACAAAAAAGAGAAAAACAACAAATTCACTCATTGCTCCATGACCTTTAACCCAACAGGAAATGGAACAATGGATTTCATTACAAACTAGAATAGATGAAATTTATCAGGATGAGGAACAACATTGGCAACTTAGATCAAAACAGAAATGGTTAGAAGAAGGAGATGCCAACACTAAATACTTTCACACCTTAGCTACACATAGATCTAGGAAAAGTAGGATTAACACATTAGAAATAGATGGACAGATCACACATAATATGGCTGACATCAAGTCTCATATTCTAGCTTTCTATAAAGATCTCTTAGGTACTGAAGGATTTAAATTTGCACATTTAGAACCTGATTTTTGGCAACCAGAGGATAAATTACTTGACCTAGACCAATGGGAACTAGAGAGACCTTTCACAGAACAAGAATTACATACTGCTGTTTTTGCATCTGAACCAAATGGGGCCCCTGGTCCTGATGGTTTCAGCTTTAAATTTTATCAATTCTTCTGGGACACCCTTAAATCAGATCTCATGATCCTTCTCCATCATTTTTATGAGCACAGTTTAGATTTACATAAACTAAATAAATCTTGTGTGTGCTTGATACCTAAGGAAAAAGATGCAATTCTTATTAAAAAAATTTAGACCTATTAGTTTAGTTAACTGTAGCTTTAAGATTATTTCTAAACTACTCACCCTTAGAATGGAAAAGATAATGCCCAGATTAATAGATCAAAGCTAGTGTTTGGCAAATACCCCCACGGGTCAGACCCGTGCCCGCCCGCCCGGGACCCGTGCACGGGTTTTGCATGGGTACACGGGTTAAACGGGTACGGGTTGAGAAGGGCCGGGTACGGATTTTTTTAAAATTTACCCGTGATACCCGTCCCGTTTCAAACCCGTACCCGCCCGTACCGACCCGTGGACCCGTATTACCCGTACCCGTACCCGTAACCGCAAACCCGTGCCCGCCTACCCGTAGACCCGTGCCCGCCTACCCGTACCCGAACCCGAACCTGAACCCCTGTTCCCTTTTTTTTTTTTTTTTGAAATTTGAATTTTTTTTCCCCCAACCCCAAGTCCCCAGCGGCCAGCGGCCAGCGCCCCCCCTGCCCGGGCCCCTACCCCTCCAGCCCCCCCCCCCTCAAACAAAACTCTTTAAATACACCACCATCCCTCACAAATTTTCACATCCCAATCTCAATATTTTCATCTCTCATTCTCTCAATCTCAATTTCAATATTTTCATTATTCTCAATTTTAATTTTGTTGTTAAAAAAAAAATATTTGTAAATTTAATTCATTCTACGAATACGCAACGGAATTACAAAGGTATTGAAATTACGAAGTTCGTCACCTCCCGCAAAATTTTCCCGCGAGATTTAAAGGTTAGATTTATTTCATGTTAGATTAAATTTTGTTAAATTGAAATATATAATGTTAAATTTATAGTTTGTTTCAATTAGTTTAACTTAAATTAGTTTTTGTTAGATTTTGTATAGAATATTAGTATTAAAATTGAATGTTAGATTTTTTTTTGTAGAGTAATTATATTTGTTTTTCCTAGAGTAATTTAAAATTTAAGCTATTAGATTTATTTTTCAATAGGTTAGATTTAATTTTTGAAATTCGGATTTATTTTTAATAGGTTAAATAAGTATGTTAGATTTATTTTTTGAATATGCCAAGTAATTAGATTTATTTTTGAATAGGTTAGATTTTATTTTTCAAATTCGGATTTATTTTTAATAGGTTAAATAAGTATGTTATATTTATTTTTTGAATATGTTAAGTTATTTGCATTTATTTTTGAATAGGTTAGATTTAATTTTTTAAATTCGGATTTATTTTTAATAGGTTAAATAAGTATGTTATATTTATTTTTTGAATATGCCAAGTAATTAGATTTATTTTTGAATAGGTGAGATTTAATTTTTCAAATTCGGATTTATTTTTAATAGGTTAAATAAGGATGTTATATTTATTTTTTGAATATTCCAAGTAATTAGATTTATTTTTGAATAGGTTAGATTTAATTTTTGAAATTCGGATTTATTTTTAATAGGTTAAATAAGTATGTTAGATTTATTTTTTGAATATGTTAAATAATTTGCATTTATTTTTGAATAGGTTAGATTTAATTTTTGAAATTCGGATTTATTTTTAATAGGTTAATAAGTATGTTATATTTATTTTTTGAATATGCCAAGTAATTAGATTTATTTTTGAATAGGTTAGATTTTATTTTTCAAATTCGGATTTATTTTTAATAGGTTACATAAGCATGTTATATTTATTTTTTGAATATGTTAAGTTATTTGCATTTATTTTTGAATAGGTTAGATTTAATTTTTGAAATTCGGATTTATTTTTAATAGGTTAAATAAGTATGTTAGATTTATTTTTTTAATATGCCAAGTAATTAGATTTATTTTTGAATAGGTTAGATTTAATTTTTCAAATTCGGATTTATTTTTAATAGGTTAAATAAGTATGTTAGATTTATTTTTTGAATATGTTAAGTTATTTGCATTTATTTTTGAATAGGTTAGATTTAATTTTTGAAATTCGGATTTATTTTTAATAGGTTAAATAAGCATGTTAGATTTATTTTTTGAATATGCTAAGTAATTTGCATTTATTTTTGAATATGTTATATTTTAGCCGCGAGAATGTCCAACGACCACGCCGTGAGATTGTCCCACGAACTATTTGACGTCGATATGTCAACTTTTTATCCTGGTAGCTCCACCCCAATGGCACCACCTAATTATCCAGAAAATTATCAAAGAAGAGACCAAATGCTACAACCAAATTATCAACAACAACCCCAAAATGCTTCCACCTAATTATCCAGAAAATTATCGACAAGCCCCCGAAACGAGTGCACCGTATTATCCTAACGATCCAAACATATTCATTCCACAAGAAACACATCAACCGACAGCACCGTATGCATACGGAGGCACTTCTTCCATAGCATCGAGTCAATTCACTTCCCCAATGGAAGGTACTCCTTCGACAAGTGTCCCTGAAATTCAAGCCGAAGATGTCCCTCGTTCGACAAGTGCCCCCCCACAAGAACCAGCAGAAAAGAAGAGTAAAAGAGCTCCTGAATATAATGCGGATTGGTTGCCCTTTTATGACGTGACCAAGACGGAGGATGGCACTATGCAATATCTAACTTGTAAGGTAAAAGGTTGCAAGAGTAAGATTTTCGAGTATAAAAAATCCGGTGGTATGACTAATTTTAAGAGACATGCCGAGGGTCACCAAAGAAAGGGTGAGTTTCCACAAAAACATGCTGACCCGAGACAAATCCAAACCCTTATTAACCTGGATGGTACCAGAACACACCAGAAATATGATGAATCGGTAATGCTTAGTGAATTGGCCCGGTACATTACCCACAAAGAACAACCAATAAGTATGGGTGGTTGCATGAGTTTTGCCCGGTTGGTCATTCGGGGGTGTGGTCAACCAATGTACAAGAGGTTACATCATAAAAAGATGGTTAATGAAATAAAAAACCAATTTACCAATACAAATGCCCAGTTCATTTAACTTTAATTAATATTTCCTCTCTTAATCTTTTTAATTAAAATTTTCAATTCAATTGTCCCTATAAGATCTAATCAGAGAAGAGAACCCTATATAAAGTACCTCACTAGACATTAGTTTTCACAGTTTGATCCTAAACAGATTATAATCCATATCAAAAAAATAAGAACAATATCAATACTAACTGATCTCAGTGTCAAGAAAGAATACCACAATCAGGAACAAAATATACAATCTCAGGAGGAATCAGAATATATAGAATAGATACCTGAGATAGAGTCAAGTAATCAGAAGTCAGTGTCACAGTTATTACTGTGATAATTCAATTTAACCCTTGAAAAATCATTCACAATATATATAATGTTCAGTTTAATAATTCTAGTGTGCTTGTATATTCAATATACTTTGATAATCAACTATTTCAAATGCATATACAAATCTATCGATTCTTTACAATCTAGTCAATAATATATTTTCATATAAACACACCTATATCATTGATTATTATAATCAATCGTGAGTACTACATTTTCACATTCATTTCACTAATTCATTAACAATAGGATCATATTTGTAACAATTTATGTTTATCGCATATAACTATCATTACATTGTTTACTCTCAGTAAATTCTTACAGTCTTCAATTCACTTTCTATCTCAATTCACTTTCTATATCATTTCATTTTTCATATCAGTTCATTTTCATATCAGAGATAGCGTTAATAGACCAGAAATGGAATTCGTAATAATATTAATAACTCAATACGATCTCACTGACGTTCACTCGACAGCTAATGGATTATTGGCACTGCATAACCATGCTCTGATACCAACTCTGTCACACCTCAAATCTGGAGGTGCGACAATTCTTACCGCGTCTATCTTACTATTCAATATACGTAACTTAAGGCATGGATCTTTTTATGCATTGCCAATAACATCCATTATTTTTCCCACATCTCAATTTAATTGCAATAATTATCTGACATTTTACAGTGGATGATGCTAGAGATATATTCTCTGCACCCTGTCAGATATAATAACCCAAATCCCAAACCTCTAGATGGCCTTGCTGTCAATTTTAACCCCAAAAGCGTTTCTCTGTCTTCGTCTAACAAACCTGCGAATCCCACAAGGAGAAACGGGTGAGAAATAATAAATTATTCCTCAGTGCGAATTTGCCACAGTTTAGATTATTGGACTTGCAATCAAAATCTATATTAAAAAATGAAACCATACAAAAGCAGTTCAGACAGATGCATATTCATAAATAAAGCAAGTGCATATGATCGACAACAATTTACCAAATGAAACACAATTTACGGAATTTCCAAGATGAATCTCAAACACGCACGTTTTTGGCTTAACTCAGTTTATTACTGCTGGTAGCACCTACGGATGTCCCACAGAGCTGGACCCTTTATCCAACCCACATCTGTAGTGTCACTGACACCTACAGATGGCCCACCAAGCTGGACCCTTTATCTGACACCCATCCGCAGTGCTTTGGCTTAACCATTAACTAAGGTCTGGTTCATAATCAGATAAAAATGCGTATGCAATAAGCTCAGAATCGTCCATTCGCAACACGTCAAACCAAACTGTCATTCCTGTCCCAGACTGGATATGACACCATTTCATCATTTCCTCACAGTCACCCAAAGTCTCCGTCACGATCAGTCATTACCCAGAATTGACTGATCTTAATCAATCACTGCCCAGCAGTGATTAATTATACTCATATGCGCATATGGTTTCGAGTCATCGCCCAGCGTTGACTTCGAAACGTTACCGACCATCCCAGATAGTCACAAATTGTTGGGGACTTTCGACCGTGGTTCCAAAACAAAAGAGCACAAACAAACGATATACCATTCAACATGCAAATACAACTGTGATATTCATTTCGGACTGAAATGGGGTTATTGCGGCTCGCAACTTAATTACCAGACAATTTCCAGCTCCTATTGACATTTTTCAGGCTCTCATTGCGGCCCGCAATGGATGTGGTTGCGGCCCGCAACAAAGCATTCAGAGAGTTTTTGAATTCTACTCCATTCATTGCGACCCGCAACAAAGCATTCAGAGACTATACTTTATTCTGCTACATTCATTGCGGCCCGCAATGAATTCATTGCGGCCCGCAACAAAGCATTCAGAGGCTATACTTTGAGCTGCTCTGTTGATTTCGGCCCGTAATGGGGGTTATTGCGGCCCGCAATAAGGCAATTTCAGTGCAATACGGTTATGCATATGATTCAAACAATTCGATTATGCAATCAATCAAGTAGTTCAACATGACAATTGGAAGCAGTTTAATTCATGAATATAAATTATCAAACAAGTCCAAGAATCCCGCACTTGATATCGTAGGACAAATGAAATGATCAGTCATTGCATATTAATTGTTCTTGACAGTCCTGTCAAGTTCTCCTCACAATAATCAATACCTATAACATAATGATATTTCCTCAATTATTAATTATAAAATTATTGTTTACAAAGTCATTTACATATACTGAGTAAGTTATTCATGTGTTGTTAATCATTATTAATTAAAGGCATCATGTACAACTAATCATTTTCTTTATATTTTTCCAACCGGACAGGTGTTCAATATCTAAATAAGTAAATATTATACACTTTAGTACTTCTGACAAGTTTATATTACTAGCTTATGGCAATTTAATAGGTAAATCCCTCCATTCCTTCTATTTTTACAATTCGATCCCTTGAACCAGAACAATGGATAACACCGGCTGGTACTGATCGGTACTAGGGTCAGAATTACGTCCTCCATAGCACAAGAACAATAGAACACTGGTAGTTGGTGTCTATATTGAATTTCGGATACAAACTCACCAAAGAACCAAGAAAGAATTAGTGGCATCAAGCAAATCTTTTACCACAACCAGAATTTACGGTTTCCAATTCAGTTACCACAAGATTAACTTGTATACTTGAATCTGTTCAATCAATTTCCCAAACCCTATATTCACATTATAGAGAAACAAAACAGAGATAAATTGAGCAAGGTATATACCCAGTGTTGTATACCAAGACTGAGAGGAGAAGAAAGAGATCACAGGCCAATCCGCAAGTTTGCTCAAGCGACATGAGAGAAACCCTTCTTTTCTTTTTATTTTTCCATTTGCGCAACTTTAAAGAAAGGGGAAAGAACATAAAATTTGAGAGAGAGAAGGGTACGTAGCAGTGGGGAAAAAAATGAAGAAACGAGAAAAATGACAAGGACAGACTGTCCTGTGGGTCCCACCTATCAAAAACAAATATTTCATTATTTTGCAATTTAGCCTTCTAAGTTGCCAAATTTGTAAATTAGTCCTAATATTAATTAAGAAAAGAATATAAACGTTACTTTGTATTAATTTTCCATTACATCAATCTCATTTAAGTCTTGCTTTCCAAATATTTATTACAAGCATTAATCCTATATTCCCATATAGGTTATATCTCATACAATTTAAATTTCTAATTTTCAAATATTCACTCCAAAATTTTTTAGACATTTGAGTAACAACTTATATTTATATCAATCAAATATAACTTTAAATTATCGGTTTGATAATAACTAACAACCAAATAACTTATTCATCATGCTAATTAGTTCAGAAAACTAATCATTATTCTTTTAAATATTACTTACTCACTGAAAAATACATTCAGACAGTTCGTATTTTATTTTCAGTTATAAATTTCATATATGTATTTTGCATAGTGTTACAATGCTAGCAACAACGTAGCTTCCATTGAGATTTTTAAACGGTCACTGAACCCAATCATGAATGGTGAAATGTTCCACCAAAAGTGTGCTTGCCACATACTTAACCTCGCGTGAAGGACGGCCTTAAAACAGAAGCCGTAAAACAATTGATAATTAAATTTAAGGGAGCTATTGCCCACATTGTTTCAAACCAAGAAAGAAAACAACGGTTTACGGTTTTGTGTAGCCAGTTTGGATTGAGCAGGTTGAGAGTACCTTGGGATATAGATACCCGTTGGAACTCCACTTACAGGATGTTGAACCGATGCCTTCCTTACTCAGTTGCCATAGGGGAGTTTTTGAGAAGCTCCACCCCCGAGGGAATGGAATTGGAACCCACCCGCGAAGAATGGCTGCAACTAGAAAGGCTTAAGAATTTTCTATGAACCTTTTTTACAGCAACCGTCAAACTATCCTGCTCGTACTCACCGACGGCATTTGAGTTGCTCAAAAATCTCTACCAAATTTCCAAGGTGTATCGTGACTTGGAAGTAGCTGAAAGCAATGACCCCTCTCTCACGCCGATCGTAGATGCCATGAAACAAAAATTCCTAAAATATTGGGAAGATGTACCCCTCTTGGCCATTATCGCAAGCTGCCTCAACCCGGCATACAAGAAGGTATTCACGATCGTAATACTTCAAGCGTACAAAGAGAATCTACATTTAGACAAAACCGGGGTGGATACATATGTGAATTCCAAGTTCGATGAGATGTTTAACTTATACAACTCAAGAATGGGTGACAACCAAAACCAAGCGTCTTCCTCCCATGCTGCCGCTAGGTATGAATATTTATTAATCTTTATTATTTATGATATCTACATTATTTGTCCACTAATTTTTTTTATTTTTTAATAGTTCCACTTCCAGGAGCACCAGCAGTGGTGGATTGTTATCAGATTTCCAGTTGGAGAGCGACCCGTACACAGCCACAAACGAGTTATTGAGCTATACTTCGATGCGCAACGAAAGTGAACAGGTTGACATCATGGCGTGGTGGAGGAGGAATGCAACTCACTATCCAGTCCTCGCGATGATGGCCCGTGACGTATTTGCCGTGCCCGTGTCAACCGTCCCTTCCGAAAGTTATTTTAGTTCGGCGAACAGGATCCTCTCCGACAAACGCAGTAAGTTGGGTCCACATGTTTTTGAGAGACTTGTGTGCTTGAAAGATTGGATTGATGCTGAAAATCGCAAGCAATATCGCGATCATCAACCATCATCATCCGGAGTCGACACCGAAGAAAGTGGTACCGAGCCGCGGGCCGAGGCTAATTCGGATTCAGACGGTGCGGAAGAGAGCGACCAATGGTATATGAATGCTACCTTCTAGATAGGTAGTGTCGGTATAAATTTCTAACCTCTTTTAATCTTTATGGTTATTCTTTAAATTATTAATTTCTAAACATTTCAATTAGTTTTTAAATTATTCATTTTAAAGAAGAACTACTAACAAAAAAAAAGTTAGAACTCCGCCTATGTTATTTTACATAGTCGGTCCCAAGCCCGGAATAAAGGAGGAGGGTAACTTTTATTTTTTAATCTATTGTTTTCAAATAATTCATTATTATTTTTAAAGTAACTGATTTAAGAAATTTTTGATTTATATTTTATTGTTTTAAAGTAATTGATTTAAAATATTTTAAAGTAATTGATTTAAGAATTTTTTAATTTATATTTTATTGTTCAAAATTTAAAGTAATTGATTTAAGCAATATTGTTTTAAAATAATTCGTAACTTTGATTTTGATTTTAGTATCACAAAAATTATTGAGTTCAAATATGCAATCATGTTAAATGAATTTTGATTTGTATTTTATTGGTTTAAAAAGAAAACAAAAACAAAAACAGAAAAAAAAAAAAAAAACAGCAGCGGCCAGCGGCCAGCGGGCAGCGGAGCAGCTCAGCAGCGGAGCAGCTCAGCAGCGTAAAAAACAGAAAAAAAAAACAGCAGCCTAAAAAAAAAAAAAAAAATAAATACCCGCCCGAACCAGACCCGTTCTACCCGGACCTAAACCCGCTTACCCGTGACCCGTGTTGCCCGTGACCCGTGTTACCCGTGACCCGTGTTACCCGTGACCTGTGTTGCCCGGGGGGTTTGAGAGGGGCCGGGTAAGGTTTTTCAAAAAAATACCCGTGCTAACCCGTCCCGTGTCGCCCGTGACCCGCGTTGCCCGTGACCCGTCCCGGGTTTTGCCCGTGCCCGCCCGCCCTTACCCGTTTGCCAAACACTAATCAAAGCCAATCAGCTTTTCTTAAAAATAGATATATCCTAGATAATATGATCCTTAGCCAAGAAATCATCCATTCTTGTCAGATTACTAAACAACCTGGAGTAGTCATTAAGGTAGATTTTGAGAAGGCATATGATAAGATTCATTGGTCTTACCTCTTAGAAGTCCTCCATAGTAGGAATTTTGGGGACAAATGGATTAAATGGATTACTCTATGGTTGAATAGTTCCCAATCTTGTATTAACGTCAATGGTGAGCTTACAGATTACTTTTATTGTAAAAGGGGAGTTAGACAAGGGGATCCACTTTCACCTTTTTTATATATCTTAGCTGCAGATACACTTAGTAAATTATTTAATAAGGGTAGACAACATAATATCATACAAGGTTTAGGACTAGCATGCATAGAAGGTAAAGCTGTCACTAACTGCCACTATGCAGATGACACTATCCTGTTTTTGGCTGCCTCAGACAGGAATGTGGAGGCTGCATGGTGGACCATGATAGCCTTTGAAGCTTTGTCTGGGATCAAAATGAACTTTGATAAAACTGCAATGTACCCACTTAATTTACATGATCCTATAGATTTACATAATATTTTTAGATGTTAATTAGGAGAATTCCCCATTACATACCTTGGTTTACCTCTACACAATAAAAAATTGTTGGTAGCTGACTGGCAATTCCTTATAGATAAAATAGAAAGTAGACTACCCGGTTGGCAAAATCAACTTCTATCCATAGGAGGTAGAGCCACATTAATTAATTCAGTTCTTACATCTATACCACTTTATACCCTATCAGTCTTTAGGATCCCAGTTACTATTCTACATAAAATAGATAAAATAAGAAGAAGATTCTTATGGCAAGGGTCTGATAAGAAATTCAAATATGCCTTAATGAATTGGGAAACAATTTGTGTTGCAAAACAGTTTGGGGGAATGGGGGTTTTAGACCTTAATCAAATGAATATTGCCATTTTGCTCAAATGGTGGTGGAAAGTTAAGAACTCTGAATTCCAAGGGCTGTGGAAAAACATAATTCTCTCTAAATATTATACTCCTAACCCTATGCCACTGTCTCCTTTTTGGTCTCATATCCTAAAATTAGAAAATTTGGGTAATCTCAGTGTAACCTATGAACCAGGACTTACTTCCCAAGCTAGATTTTGGACTGATCTGTGGTTTCTAGATTGTTCTTTAGCTACTAGATTTCCAAACCTATATCAAATATGTAGGAACCAAAATATATTGTTATCTGATGTCATTCACTCTCAAGGGACCAATATCAAATTTAGAAGAACTTTAGAGGGCACTAACTTACATGATTGGGGGGAACTCTTACATATTATCAGTTTAACTTCATTCACGCACACAACAGATAAACTGACTTGGCGATGGGAAGCATCAGGGAAGTATACTACTCAATCTCTTTACAAATTTCTGAATTGCAGATGGGAATTACCTATCTTACCACTAATGTGGTGGACTCTACTTGTGCCTCCCAAAATCAGAATATTTATGTGGTTGACCCAACACAATAAAATTCTTACAAAAGACAATTTGATTATCAAAGGGTGGACTGGTTCATCCTCTTGTGCTTTCTGTTCTGATACTGAAACTGTTTCTCACCTTTTTTTGAAATGTCCATTGTTACAACAAATATGGTTCTGGCTAGGTAAGACTCAAGATTTAATGCATAATTGGCAATCATATTCAGACATAGTAGATTTTATTGTCCATTTACCAGGCATACATAGAACAGGTTTCCAAATAGTATTCAGTGCTCTATGCTGGGTGGTTTGGAAACATCGCAATGATATTTTTTTTAATAACAGTCCTATTCAGACAGCTAGATCACTAATTATGAGGATTAAATCTTTGGTTTTGTTCTGGATAGGCCACCGCAAACAAAAAGTGCAGCTCTCTGTTGAAGAATGGCTACCAGGAGTGGAAGACGCAGTGCCTCTGAATCAATACATGCCGCTGGAGATGGTGGTGTATCAACCTCCAGAGCTGCCACCAAATGAATGAAGTGGATGACATACCCAATTTTGCAATTAGATATTCTCCTTAGCCCGTTAATATGTGGCTTAGTTATTGCAACTTTAGCTTATTTTTGGAGTTTGGATTGCTCTCGATCTTGGATTTTATCTCTTGTTTTGTGTTTTAATTCAGAACTGATCAACAGTATACCTCACTATGGCGAGGTATAGCCAGCTGTGCTAATATTTTGCTTCTTGTAATTAACTCAATTTCAGCAATGAAATGGGCATTAGCCTTTTTTTTTAAAAAATTATGTATGTGTTGTGTCATTATTTCAGTGCATAAGAAAAACAAATCCATAGTAAATAAATCATACATTAATCAAGATTTTGGAGTATATTTATAAGAAATTATATAATTAATGATAAATATAATATAAAAATTTAAAGATGCATCCTTTTGACTGAAATGACACTAGAGAAAGAAGTTAAACAAGAAGCTAAAACATTTTTGAGTGTTTTCTTAAAATAAAAATATAATAAAGATAGCAACTGGATGTTTTCGTAAAATATTTTTGAATGTTTTCAATTTATCTGATGTATTAGTTTATGGCAAACATTTTACTCAATAAAAAAAATATAGCTTGATTAAGATAAATTGAAATGAAGAATAAAGAAATATCATTTAGCTTCGGATAACAAACAAACAAACAAAAAGTCGAAAACCTGTTATCAAAGAATCATATTACCTCTATTGTCCCACATGCAACCCACACGTTACACCCCCATGCTCACATCCGATCCAGCAGCACTTATGACTCCTCGTTCAATACAAAAAACATTCCCAGCTCTCTTTTAAACCCCACAACAAAACCCACCTGCATTCAAACACTTCACTCCAAAACTGGGATCCCTTCTATCCTTGGCCCCTGCCCTAAAATTTCTACTCAACTTGCAAGAACAAAAATGGCCGACGAACTCTCAAACCTCTTCATCTCCCTATCACAAGCTGCACAACTGAATGAATCCCGAATCCCTATCCCCCAGCACATCTCGGCCTCGCGTGATTGGTCTCTTTCTTGCATTGCTCGCGTCATCACCGACCGCATGGTGATTGACGACAACTTCATTCGTCAAATGCTCAGCCTTTGGTCCGTACATCCTGGGACACGCATTGCCCCCATTGCTAGCCGCACGTACCTCATTGACTTCGTTAGCCATGACGACATGTATGAGGTCCTCCGCCAAGAACCGTGGATGTATCGCTCAGACCTTGTCTCTTTGCGGAAGGTGCATGAACCAGCTCAACTCACCCCTGACTTTGTCAATCATGTCTCCCTGTGGACACAATTCCACAACGTGCCTCCTGAGATGCTCTCACATGAAGGTATTATCTACTTGGCTAGTGACTTGGGCACACCAATTTCAGAAGTACGACAAGGCTATAGTGCAGGCAAGCTTTTCATGAGAACCAAAATTACCTTTTGCTGCTCTGACTCTTTAAAAGATAGAATGTATGTTGAGCATCCAACTATGGGAGCTATTATAATATATTTGGTGTATGAAAGGGTCCCAAGGCTCTGTTCCTACTGTGCTAAGTTAGGGCATGAAATTTCGGGTTGTCCAAAAAGAGGCCGGGCTTTGCAACTGTGCTCAGACCCTATTTATTCTAACCGGCCAGAAATGAATTTCGTACTTGAACACCGTATGGGTCCTTGGATAAATTGCATGAACCTTGTTCCTAGGCCACTACCTGAACCGGCTTCATATAACAATGATTCGATCCCTCCTGCTATGCCAAATCCTCACCCGAATACTCCCCAGTATGTTCCATCTGAGGCCAACGCCAACCACTCCAACGGTTACAACTTAAACCCGGTCCAAGGTAACCGCACGCCCACTCCTTTCTCTAACCCCAATGAGGCCTCCCCTCTCCACATCCCAGCACCTAACCACCCCATGCAGCAGCCGAGGGCCCCACCAGAATCTCGACATCCTGAGCCCAGCAGACGCCAACTTGAAGTCCTTCCGGGCGCTTCCGGCAGTGGCTCTCTCTCTAGTCGTGCCCGCCACCTTACCATCAATGAACATGGCCGAGCGAATGCATCTTTCTCTCCCCATAATGGAAGCTCCTCCCCTCCACCGGGCTTCCACAAGAGGCTTAGGGCGGCGAGCCCGGAATCGCCGTCGGGTGCCCAATGAATATTTTTAGTTGGAACTGTCGTGGGAGTGGAGGCCCCTCGACTATGCAGACTCTTCACCGGTACCTCCATGCCACTCGTGCTCAAGTTGTTTTTGTCTCTGAAACAAAGTGTAATACCACCAAGGCTATTAACCGTATTGCTAGCCTCCCTCTCCCACACTCCGAGATCATCCCTTCTTCTGGCAAGAGTGGTGGGTTATGGCTTTTGTGGTCCGACGATGTTTCTCTTACTATACTTGAGCGCTCCTTTTATTATATATTTGTAAGGGTAGAAAATGTATTTGGGTCATGGATTTTGGGCTTTATTTACGGTGACCCTCACCATATTGTATCGGACTATATATATGACCGTATTTTGTTTTATTCTTCTCTCTCTCTTCCTCTATGTTTGGTGGGCGATTTCAATTCTATTTTAATGTCACATGATAAATTTGGAGGAAATTCATCTCAAACAAGACACATGCGAGACTTTCAGAGAATGGTGCAATCCGCAGCTCTGGTGGATCTTGGCTACAGAGGTCCAGCCTTTACATGGTCAAACAACCAACACAGCAGCACTCTTATCATGCAGCGTTTAGATCGAGCCCTAGCATCAACCTCCTGGACGGCCCTCTTCCCTTCTGCCGCCGTTTATCACCTGCCCCGATTTAATAGCGATCACCATCCTATTCTCTTACGTACTTGCCCTCCCCCTCCCCGCTTCAAAAAAAATTTCAAAACTGAAAATTGGTGGCTGCTACACCCCCAGTTTGAGTCTGTTTGTAAAGAAGCTCTTAATCAAACAATGATGGATTGGCCAAGCACCGTACAAAAATTGCGAACCAACATAGGCAAATGGGTTAGGAAAGTACCACGGCCTGATAAAAATTTAGCTCAGCTTGAGGAAGCCATGCTCGCGCAACAATCTCTACAACCATCGGATAGGAGCTCAGACCTTGAAAAGGATCTCCAAACTCAGTACAATCGAAGTTTACAACAGATTAACATGTACTGGCAACAGAGATCAAGGCTACAGTGGGCAGCAGATGGGGATCTAAACACAGCTTTTTTCCATGCGACAGTTAACTCGCGTAGAAGACGAAACACAATTCACATGCTGCTACTTGATGACAATAGATGGTCGATATGCCCGAAAAAGATCAGGAATGCTTTCATACAGCACTTTCAGAGTATTTATTGTGAACCTGACTCGTCGCAGTCAGAATGGCCTGATGGATTAGTCCCATATCTGCTAAGCTCTCTGCCTCACATTGAAGACTTCCGTACTGCGGGTTTGGAGGCCCCTCCCTCGGTCCAGGAAATTGAACAGGTGGTTTTCGAGCTAGGACCTGACAAAGCCCCGGGTCCTGACGGGATCAATGCTAGATTCATCCAAAGCAATTGGCCGGCCTTGAAACAATGCATAGAAAGAGAAGTAGGGAATTTTTTCTCAACTTCTAGTCTGCCGATATCTATCTCGAAGTCAAACATGATCCTGATTCCGAAAAAAGATAACCCCACACGTGTTACCGACTACCGTCCTATTAGTATCTGTAATGTCATCTACAAAATCATATCCAAGATCCTAGCAAATCGCCTGAAACCACTAATCCCGGACCTGGTATTTCCTAACCAAGTGGCCTTTACCCCGGGTCGAGACATCTCGGACCAGATAATTTTGATGCGAGAAATTCTGCACTCCTTCTCGCAATCCTCATTCCGTGAGTCAGCTTTTTGCCTCAAATCAGACCTTTCGAAAGCTTTTGATCGCATGAGTTGGAGTTTTATTGAAAAAGCTCTTACTATGCATTCATTGCCTCCAACTTTTGTTAAGTGGATCATGACATGTGTCCGATCAGCCTGCTTCACTGTTCTCTTTCAAGGCTCAGGAGACGGTTTCACGACTCCTTTGCGGGGCCTGAGGCAGGGCTGTGCTCTATCCCCGTATATTTTCATCTTATGCATGAATGTGTTGACGGCCATGCTTCAGAAAGAACTCAACCAAAATAACCTGCGAGGCTTGAGGTTAGCTACAACTGCTCCCCCTATTACGAATATTCTCTACGCTGATGACCTACTCCTCATGGGTTCGGCGAATAGAAGGGAGGCGAGACTAATTCAAGCAACACTTGAGAACTTCTGCAACATGTCAGGTCAAAGAATATCGCCGGAAAAGTCTAAACTATGGTTTTCTAGGGTTACTCCGTTAGCTCAAATCCAGGCAGTACTCCGAATTTTTAGAGCCGGTTTTGCCAACGCCTCTGAACCCTATCTGGGAGGTCCGGTAGATGTTTCTAGGCCAGCAGCTTTCAACCCGTTATTGCAAAAGATCGACAATCGTCTTCACGCTTGGAAGGCAAAGCTACTCTCCCCGGCAGGCAAGCTGGTCCTTCTCAAATCGGTCCTTCAATCTCTCTTAATCTATCATATGAGCACCACAATCATTCACAAAACGGTGTTGGATAAAATTCGATCCAAATGCATACAATTTTTTTGGGGAAAAAAAGATAAGAAAGCAATCTGTTTCGTTAAATGGGAGACCCTGACAACATCCAAGGCAGAGGGTGGTCTGGGTCTGAGAAGTCTTGAGGAAATGAACAGTGCCATGATTTTGAAAGTTATCTGGAAGGTAGCTACTGGTTGCAGCGCACTATGGGTACGAACCCTTGAAGCGAAATACCACCCAACAACTCCATTTTGGTTCACACAGCGTGTCTCATCATGTACAAGACTCTGGAAAGCTATAATTTTAAACAAGCCACTCCTCAGGCACTTTTCCAAATGGGCTTTGGGAGACGGACAATCATGCAAAGCCTACGCACAACCATGGTTTTCGAATTGGGAGCTTATGCCTCCGCCCCCTCATGAATTTCGGCATGCACAGGTGGCAAGCTTATTCAATCAACTTAGTTCATCATGGGATGGGAATAGGCTATCCCTTTTCGGAGGCAATGAGCTTGCAGCAGAGATTAGGAGTGAGCTTTTAGGTGTTTGCTTGAGACCGGGTATGAAAGACAAATTGATGTTCACTTGGGCAAAGAATGGAGAATTCTCGGTTAAAGCAGCATATCACTTGCTAATGAACTCGCAGCCTTTGCTCAAAAGGCAGGTGCCAGAGGCGGAACAGAAAATTTGGAAGGCAATTTGGAAGAATCTGGGGGTCCCCCCAAAGGTCCGTATGTTCTTTTGGAAAGCTTTACAGGGTGCTCTTCCAACTGCTGCTGCTTTGTCAAGAAGGATTCCCGCGATTGAACCAATATGCAAACTGTGTGAAGTAGAGAGAGAGGATGCACTACATGTAATCTTCTTGTGCCAGCATGCGCGCGCCACTTGGTTCAGCTCGGCTCTGGGCCTCAGAACGTCACTCAATCACAATGGCACTCTTAGGGACGTGCTAATAGAATTGTGGGATCTTCTAGATGAAGAACAGATAGCTTCTTTCATGATCTTAGCATGGTGTATATGGAAGGCCAGATGCAACGCGATTTTTCAAGAGAAGGTGGGCTCTCCGCAAGATACGATTAAAGTGGCGCAAGGATACAATTACAACCAGGGCATGGGCGCTTTTCTTTTTCAAAAGAGACGCCCTCTCAACGTGCCTCCAACCACATCTCGGCAACCACTTGTTGGTTTTGTCGCCCATGTAGATGGATCTTTCGACACCTCAGGTAAAGGAGGGACGGGTTTTACTCTATGTAAGGATGGAATCCTGACTGAATACGGGGTTAAGGGTTATGCAGAGGGTATATCCTCATTCCACATGGAGGCATGTGCTCTGCATGCTGCCATTCAGAAGGCAATTGAGCTACAAATAGAAGACTGTGTCTTTTTGACGGACTCTGAATTGCTGGTGACAACGCTAGATAAGAGCAAGAGATTCCAGCCTCTGCTAGCGGCAGACTGGCGATCCTACAACCAATTGATGAACACGGCTTACCTCCTTCTAACTCGGACAAACTATGTTTGCGTACACGTTCCCAGAGAAGAAAATCAGATGGCCCACTTCTTGTCTAATCGGGCGCGAATTGATCAATTCGCCTTCTTTGGATTTACTTATCCAACTTTTGCAAACATATGATCAAGAAGGTTTCTGACGGATCTTTGTTTTTATATGCCTCTGTTAAATGAAATCAATGTAATAGCTAGGCATGTAATGACTCTGTTTCGTTTTAATGAATCTGCCTACGGGCTTTTAACAAAAAAAAAAAAAAAAAAAGTCGAAAACCTCCCAGTACTAGAATCTTAACATGATATATATATCAAAGGTTTAAATAGCGTTTATCGCGTAATAGCGGAACAGCTGAAATAACGTTATAGCGCGCTATTTAGAACGTTATCATGAACTGCACGGCAATAGCGTCATAGGATTTTTGGTCCAAAAACGCTATAGCGCGCTATTTAGAACCTTGATATATATCGGTATCATATAATTTGTAAAATAAAAATAATGTAAAATATTTAACAATTTCATCAAACATATTGTAGATAAAAAAGTTGCCCTTTTACAAATCCGAAGAGAGCAAATATCGAAAAGTCTAATTTTAAAAAAATTTAAATTCGAAAATCAGAAAAATCTAGATATAAAAAATCCATAAATTTAAAAGTCGTAAAATATAAAAAAAATTGTCGTTGTCAGGCTTTTTATATAATATTTCATTCGTTGTATATCTTATTTAAATAATTAATAATACATTTTGTGTATATTTTACGTATATCAAGTTAATTTATATTTTTAAGGTTGAAAATGAACATTTCTTGACGCATCACCAAATAATATTTAATTGTGTATAATATGAAAATTCATTTTAAAAATGTTCAAAATAATTGTTATAAAAATATTACCATCTTTTAGATATTATCCAATATCGCATAATAGGCATGTGAATTAAAGAAAGTGACTAACGGTTTATTTAATATTTTGAAATTAATAATACAGTAATTTACAAAAGAACCTTCCAAAATCACAAAATTTGTTATTATTCACAAAGCTTACGTAATATGATTTAGTTAAACGCTAAAATTATATGCTAACAGTTCCAATAATGAGGAAAACTAAATATATCAATAATATACTTTGCTTAAGAAATAGCTAATTGGTATTTTTTTACAAAAAAGAAAATAGCGATTCTAGCATCCTTAAATGTTTCTCTATTTACTAATTTCATAAATATTTATATATTTAGAATAAGAGTAGGTTATTAATATAACCCATACGCTCCCCCCTCTATCTCTTCTCTTCTCTCTATTTTATTTCTATTTGATCGTTAGTTTCATGGAAATAAATCTGCTGCAATCCGAAGTTGGAACAATAATCTTGAAATTCCTTTTCTTTTTTTTAAATTTAGCCGTCTAACTTTTTCTGTACACGCATCTCAAAACAATTCGGCAGTTGAATTCGAAATAGCGGGAAATTCAAAAGTCGAAAAACCTCCAAGTAATGCAATCTCTACATGATATATATATATAGAGAGAGAGTAGAACTAGGTGTTCCTAAGCTCACCAAGCCCTTCGTGAGCTCGACTCTAAAACCTGTCGAATTCACTTCAAACGACATTTTCAAACCATTAGATGTTCAATCTATATTAAAATGTGCTTGGAGACCAAATTTTACATTTTTTGGAATTTTTTTACTATTTATTAAGATGGTTTGAAAACTGCTGTTTTTATTAAAATTCTGCACCATTGGAAAACAGCGATTTTCAAACCATCTTAATAAATAGTAAAAAAATTACAAAAAATGTAAAATTTGGTCTCCAAGCACATTTTAATATAGATTGAAAATCTAATGGTTTGGAAATGTCGTTTGAAGTGAATTCGATAGGTTTTAGAGTCGAGCTCACGAAGGGCTTGGTGAGCTTAGGAACACCCTAGTTCTACTCATATATATATATATATATATATATATATATAGAGATGGACTTAGCTACTTCATGGAGTAAAATGACTTTGTACTTCACGCCATATCTTCATTTTCAAAGTTCAAATAGTCAATTCGAACCTTCCAACATGTTCTTCATATTGAAATGTACTTGGAGACCAAATTTTACATTTTTTGGAATTTTTTTACTATTTATTAAGCCACTTTGAAAATCTGAAAATCCTTATGAACAGTAAAAAACAGTAAAAATTTCTGGACCGCCGGATCAGTGATTTTCAAAGTGCCTTAATAAATAGTAAAAAAATTCCAAAAAATGTAAAATTTGGTCTCCAAGCACATATCAATATGGAGAACAACTTGAGTGGTTCGGATCGGTCGTTTGGATTTTCAAAATGAAAATAATGAGGCGTGGAGCACCAAGTCGTTTTACTCCATGAAGTAGCTAAGCCCAGCACTATATATATATATATATATATATATATATATATATATATATATATATATATATATATATATAGAGTACGGCTAACGCGCTTCCTCTAGCATTTCGGCCGAGGTGCTTCCGAGGGCATATCTTGCAATTTGATGTTCAAACAACAAATTCAAACCGTTAGATGTTCAATCTATATTAAAATCTACTTGGAGACCAAATTTTACATTTTTTGGAATTTTTTTACTATTTATTAAGCCACTTTGAAAACTGCTGTTTTCAATGCTTCAGAAATTTAATAAAAACAGCGATTTTCAAACCAGCTTAAAAAATAGTAAAAAAATTCCAAAAAATATAAAATTTGGTCTCCAAGTAGATTTTAATATAGATTGAACATCTAACGGTTTGAATTTGTTGTTTGAACATCAAATTGCAAGATATGCCCCCGGAAGCACCTCGGCCGAAATGCTAGAGGAAGCGCGTTAGCCGTACTCTATATATATATATATATATAGGGCTAGGTTTAGCTAAGCCATTGAGTAAAACAAGTTTGTACTCCACGTCATATTTTCATTTTGAAAATTCAAACTACCGATCCGAACCGCTCAACATGATCTCCATATTGAAATGTGCTTGGAGACCAAATTTTACATTTTTTGGAATTTTTTACTATTTATTAAGCCACTTTGAAAATCGCTGATCCAGGTGAACAGTAGTAAAACAGTAAAAAATTCTGGACCAATAGATCAGCGATTTTCAAAGTGGCTTAATAAATAGTAAAATTTGGTCTCCAAGCACATTTCAATATGGAGATCATGTTGAGCAGTTCGGATCGGTAGTTTGGATTTACAAAATGAAAATAATGAGGCGTGGAGTACAAACTTGTTTTACTCCATGGCTTAGCTAAGCCCAGCCCTATATATATATATATATATAGAGCTGGGCTATGGTGAGTTGCGAAGTAAGATGTCATTTTTACTTCACGCTCATATTTTTATTTTGAAAATCTAAACAACCGATCCGAGCCGCTCAACATGTTCTCCATATTGAAATGTGCTTGGAGACCAAATTTTATATTTTTTGGAATTTTTTTACTATTTATTATGCCACTTTGAAAATCGCTGGTCAAATGGTCCAGAATTTTTTACTGTTTTTTACTGTTCACCCGGATCTGAGATTTTCAACGTGGCTTAATAAATAGTAAAAAAATTCCAAAAAATGTAAAATTTGGTCTCCAAGCACATTTCAATATGGAGAACATGTTGAGCGGTTCGGATCGGTTGTTTAGATTTTCAAAATTGAGTATGAGCGTGAAGTAAAACGACGTTTTACTTCACAACTCACCATAGTCAATCTCTATATATATATATATATATCGGTATTTGATCATTTGTAAGAAAAATAAGGAACAATATTTCATAATTTGATCTAGCATACCGTATGTAATAAAGTTAAAAAGAAACCAAATATCGAAAAATCCAAATTTCCGAAAAATCCTAAATTCCGAAAATAAAAAAATCTCGATATCTAAAATCCATTAATTTATAAGTAATAAAACAGAAAAAAAAAACTGTCATTGCCAAGCCTTTTACCAGTTGTTGTTTTTGTAATACTTCTCATATTGTTTTTGTTTACATAATGTTTCATTCCACTGTTTTGTTGTCTCTGTTATATATTCTATTTAAATAATTAATAATACATCTTATGTAGATTTTACCGTAAATCAAGTTAATTTATATTTCTACGGTTGAAAATTAACAATTTTTAACACATCACAAAAAAAATTCAAGAACTTAGATTGCATTTAAACAAGAGGTCTCTAAACAACATAACATAGTTTAAACAAAATGACATAGTCTAAACAATACATAATTTATAAATCGACTTCATGAGATTCGTAAATTTTGGCCAGCTTTTAAATACCACCGACTCTCCTGAATCCATACTTCTCTCGCTAATGAATCTTTTGACACTTGCATTAGCCCCTTTCTAATAAATCCATGCTTCTCTCGCTAATGAATCACATAAGATATATAAATATTATTATAGATCTCAATTTACTTTCTAATAAATATCAATTAAAATTATTGAATAGTATGTCTGACATTAAAAACATAAAAAAATAAGAATTAAAAGATGGCCCGCCGTAATAGTCATAATACGCTGACACAAATTTATTATGAAAATAATACTACTAGTTGGAAATAATATTATCACTACAAGTCTTAAGGCAAATGATCTAATTTCCGACATTTTTAAAAATACCCTAAGTTAAATAAAAATTATTAAAAATACCTACAGTCCCAAATTTTTATTAAAACTACCCATACCGGCCAATTATTGGCCGGTTCTGTGATTTTTTTTTTTTTTTTTTTTTTAGAGAAAAATTGCTAAAATGCTGAAATGAAATCTAACACAAAAAAATTGAATTGTTTTTAAATATTTGTTAGAAAATACACTACGAATAGGGCTGATTTTGTGCTACAATACGGTAAATTACAATAATTATGCTAAAATACGGTAAATTTACTAAAATGTTGAAATTACAATAATTATGTAGAATTATGCTAAAATACGGTAAATTACGCTAAATTACGTATGAATAGGGCCGATTTTGTGCCATCTTTCATAAATCATAAAAAATAGTAAAAAAATTCCAAAAAATAATAAAAATTGGTATTCTACAAGTTCATTATATAACTAATTTACTGAGCTACGTAGATTGAATAATAAAAGTAAAAATCTCAATCGAAAACTTCAACTGAAGTTTTGAGGCCTTTCTCTTTGTTTTTTGGCGATTCTGAATTTGGCAATCTAGCATCGCGGGCACGGACGATGCGCATTTTCGCAAGCTTTCCGAAAAGTGGTCATTTGCTGAAATCGGACACTCGAGCGCCGTTTTATGGCCGTTTGAAGTTTCGTCGTCGTTTTTCCCCTTCTCAGTGAAGATATCATCCCTATTCGTACGTAATTTAGCGTACTTTACCGTATTCTAGCATAATTCTACATAATTATTGTAATTTACTGTAATTCAGCATAAATTAAGTAATTTAGCGTGTTTTAGTATAAATATGCTAATTATATATAAAAAATGTAATCTAGCAAATATTTAAAAATAAATTCTATTTTTTAGTGTTATATTTCAGCATTTTAGCTAATGTCTCTTAAAAAAAAGTTAACATAATTTAAAGTAATCTAATGTCAATCAGTATAAATTAACATAATTTCAAGTAATTTAGCATATTTTTGTATAAATATGCTATCAAAAAAATAATTAAAAAAACAATTCAATTTTTTTGTGTTAGATTTCATTTCAGCATTTTAGCAATTTTTCTCTAAAAAAAAAAAAAAAAAAAATCATAGAACCGGCCAATAATTGGCCGGTCGGGAATTTTAATCAGGACCGGCCAATAATTGGCCGGTATGGGTATTTTTAATAAATTTTTTTTAACTTAGGGTATTTTTAAAAATGTCGGTGTAATTTGGTTAGCGAGATAAAAGTTGTTATTTTTCTTGTTGATTGAAACAGAGGTGAAACCGTGGATGGAAAAAATTCCGAGATTTTTATTTTTACCCCAAAAAAAATATATTTTAATATAATTATCCAAATTTTTGAAAAATTTAAATTTATACCCAAACCGTAAGAAAAATTTACGGTTTGAATTCGGAATTCAAACCGTAAAATTTTCTTACGGTTTGAATTCTTAATTCAAACCGTAAATTTTTCTTACGGTTTGAACTCTTTTTTTTTTTTTTTTTTTTTTTTTAAAGAGAAAAATAGCTAAAATGCTGAAATGAAATATAACACAAAAAAAATCGAATTGTTTTTTAAAATATTTGTTAGAAAATACGCTACGAACAAAGCCGATTTTGTGCTAAAATATGTTAAATTACAATAATTATGCCAAAAGACATGACGTCTGTTTAAATACAAACCCTAAAACAGAAAATATATATAAAAGATACATCAAAGACCCTAAAAACTCTAAAATTATAAAGAAATGTTCAAAAGTCCATGAAGGAAGACTCGGATCGCGAATCTGAGCCCGCAAATGGGCGAAACGGATCATAGATGGGTTTCGGATCGGGTTTTGGGTTGTGGAGTTCCTGTCAAAATTTCAGCCCGATCCGACGGACGGATCAAAAGTTACGCTCCTTTTAGTAAATTTATGAAAGATGCCAGAAAATCGGCCCAATTCATACGTAATTTAGCGTAATTTACCGTATTTTAGCATAATTCTACATAATTATTGTAATTTCAGCATTTTAGTAAATTTACCGTATTTTAGCATAATTATTGTAATTTACCGTATTTTAGCACAAAATCAGCTCTGTTCGTAGCGTATTTTCTAACAAATATTTTAAAAAACAATTCGATTTTTTTGTGTTATATTTCATTTCAGCATTTTAGCTATTTTTCTCTTAAAAAAAAAAAAAAAAAAAAGAGTTCAAACCGTAAGAAAAATTTACGGTTTGAATTCTTAATTCAAACCGTAAGAAAAATTTACGGTTTGAATTAAGAATTCAAACCGTAAGAAAATTTTACGGTTTGAATTCCGAATTCAAACCGTAAATTTTTCTTACGGTTTGGGTATAAATTTAAATTTTTCAAAAATTTGGATAATTATATTAAAATATATATTTTTTGGGGTAAAAATAAAAATCTCGGGAAAAAATTGGGTCCAATTTGTTTCCATCCGACATCCGTAATCTATACATGTTTTAGATTTCGTACAAATCTTATAGCTAGGTTGGATTTGGATCGGACCGATCAGATCAGATGTATCCTTATCGGGTGTGGTCGATAGCAAATACGGGCTCTCCATGCCTTATCCCCAACCAGACCTGGGTATTTTGGGCCGGAGAAAGTGAAAAGGACAGAAACAGTCTGAACACTGAAGAAGCGCTCAATATCATGCTATGGAATTCATTTATACTTGGGCTAAAAGATAGATCCAAATCCAACATTGGTAATAACAGCGCGGTGTATGTCATAAAAAATGGAGCTCTTATGGTCCGGGCCCATTCATCTCGTGAGGGAATCGGGTAGACTTAGAAAAGAAGCGGTCTACAGCACGAGGGAGAGAGAAGAAAAGCGAAGAGACGAGGGTGGAGAAAAGCTAAAAGAGAGGAAATGGAGATGGAGATGGAGAAGGAGAAGGCCAGAGAGGCGCGCCGGAGAAAGATTCTCGAGAGGGGATCGGATCGGATCGCCATGATTACTGCTAGCCAGACCCCATCCGACACCCCTCCGACCCAACAATCAGTCCCAAAAAAGCAAAATGAGATGGAAGCTCGAGATAAGAATATTACTTCGAATTTAACCGTCGGTGAGTACTACTTTCAAGTTCATCCCCCTTTTGTTTTTAGATTTCTTTCCATGGAGGATCTATCTTTGTCTTATGGTCAAATAGGGATGAGGTTCAATCCATGAAACGGGCCTATGCCTCTCTTTTTTCTTTTTTTTAAAAAGTAGGGATGAGGTAATTTGAAAAGTGAATACGAATTTGATTTTTGTTTGGGATTAGTTCATTCGGTGTAGGATTTTTGTCTACGAACTTAGTTCATACCAAATTTATATAATGAAATACGACTGTACTACTCAACTGATTCATGCTAAATTTCCTAAACTACTAACTTTGACAATACTGTACTGAATCATAGGATCCTAAAATTAAGATGTCTATTGGTATTTTGTGTTATTTAATCTTTATTGCCTGAAATAATCCAACAAATTAACATTCAATACCTTGAAAATGCTGCAAATTAGTTGACCAATGTCGATTTGGCTTGGATTTTCTATCGGGTATGATTTGCATAAGACATGAGTGACCATGATACTGATTATACCTGAATTCAAGTTCAAATCTTTAATTGAACCTGATAGCACATGTAATCTCAGTGCAGATTACATGCTAATAAACAGATGTATTTATTGATGTTATATAATTACCTACTGAATCTCACAGCTGCTCGAGAGGAAACTGCAGCCCGGATTAAGGAAAAAACCATCTCAAATGTTGTGAAAACCAAAGATGGCATAGAAGAAGTACAAACAGAAAGAGAAGAAAATGCTGCACCTAGAAGCATCAATACTCCCAACTCTACTGAGAATAAGAGCAAATATGTTAATCCATGGATACTCTCTCCTGCCGAAATAGGCCAAGCTTTCTCGGATACTGAAATTATTCGCCTGGTTTTTGTTATATTCTTCACATTTTTGGTTATGAAAGGTTTTATCATGTCGAAGCCTATGTTGATTCTACTTCTGACGGATATAGCTATAGTGGCAGGTTTTCTAATTCTAAACATGGGTGAGGATAAGAAAAATAAGAAGAAAAAATATAATATGCCAATGGATAAGTTGGGTATTAGTATAGAGGTGGGGTTTTTGGCACAGAAAGTCTTGGGGGCTATTTTCATGGATTTTTGCATTTATACAGTTATCATCATTTGTGGTATGGGCATCTAAGGTTCTCTGTTTGCCCTTTGTTACAATTTCAGTTTCTTGGTTTTGTTGAAATTTTGATCTTGAATGAATTTATGACAGTGTATGAAGTTGGTTTATTCAACTACAAAGTATAATATATAACACAACATTTCTTTTGGTACTTCAGCAAAGAATTTTGTTTAGTTATATGTCTGGAGGAAAATTGTATCAGCATCAGGTTTCTGCTATTGTATTAAAACAGATGGTAACACATTCAATATTAGTAGATTGCTGGGTTTTTTTTTTCTTTCTTAAGGTAAAAGGTGTGATGGGTTGTGTATAATGCCCACAAAAATATTTAATTGAAGTGATGAAGTTAATTTAGACTGTTTGGAATTTGTATCAAATATGATTATTTAATACAATAAACTGATGTTTTTTTTTTACTTGAATATTTTTTTAGCCATCAAATAAACTGATGTTTTTTTTTAGCCATACCTGTTTGTGTACATTTTTTGCAGTCAACATTAGATTTTTTTGTTTGGTTTCCTTGTGCAACTTGCATGGACTTAAATCTTTTAGTTGTTTAATATTAACTTCATTTCATCAAAATCCTTTAGATTCTTTCCGAGTTACACACTATTATCAATGGAACCATTCATGTTTTCCTAAAACCAAGATGTTGGCGAAATGAACTCTGACTATCTGTGCAATTGTGAATAAACAAGAAAAAAGTGTTTTCTTAGGCATAAGCTGCAGGGCAGATAAAAGAACGAACTTGAAATCGTTTGTATACCAAACCAACAAAATACTAAATACCACAAGTTCCTCAGCTATCCAACTGATATAGGTTCACTGTAAGCCAACAATTAAACCGCCTATGCACTTAAGTCCATAGAAAGTTCCTTTTTTCTCTGTTATCTCCTTTCTTCTTATTCCCAGTTACTCCTCTGACCCGACATATTTTGTTCTCTTCAAAATCATTTTCAGGAGTCGGTGTGATTTCAGTTGAAAAATCTAGTTTATAGGGTCAAATTGTCAGGATAGTTAGAATAGTATAAGCCTGACACGACATATATATGTTTCGTGAAAAGGCAGACTGGATTGTTGAATGATGTCTGCAACGGCAAGTCAGATGGTATCTAGTTTCCGTTAACAAATTGTCAGGATAGTTAGAATAGTATAAGCCTGACACGACAGATATATGTTTAGTGAAAAGGCAGACTGGATTGTTGAATGATGTCTGCAACGGCAAGTCAGATGGTATCTGTTCGTGTTACCATATTAGAAATGGTAAAGTTAGGAAACCAAACATTACCAGACTTTATGGTTTAAAAGATTTACACCCAAACCAGAATAACTCTTAGAGTTCTAAGTTATTTATGTAATTTTTGTCGTTCAATTGAATATTGTTATTGAGCATTTGCATTCGTCATTATATAATAAACTGTTAGTTTCTCGTGCGGAGATTTCATTCTGAAATATGAATTTCCTTCGAATCCAATAATATAAGTGGTAATCAACACTAAGAAATAATTTATTATTTCTCACCCGTTTTTCCTTGTGGGATTTACGTGTTTATTAGACGAAGACATAGAAACGTTTTTGGAATTAAAATTGACAGCAGGGCCACCTAAAGGTATGGGATTTGGGTTTATTATATCTGACAGGGTGCAGAGAGTGTATCTCTAGCATCATCCACTGTAAAATATCAGGTAATTCTTGTAAATTAATTGAGATATGGCAAAAATAATGGATAATATTGGCAACGCATAAAAAAAATCTATGCCTTATGTTATGTATATTAAATGGTAAATAGACGCGGTAAGTTGTCGCACCTCTGGATCGGAGGTGTGACACATAGTTAATTAGATGTCTATTTAATATATATATATATATATATATATAGTGAGTGGCTAAGCTACAAACGTTTGCACCAAGGGTTTGGTGCAAACGATTTGTTTTCGGATTTTCGAAGTCCAAACGGTCGATCCGAACCGTTCAAGTTGTTCTCCATATTGAAATGTGCTTGGAGACCAAATTTTACATTTTTTGGAATTTTTTTGCTATTTATTAAGCCACTTTGAAAGTTGCTGATCACACGGTTCAGAATTTGATTGCACTGTTTTTACTGTTCACCCGAATCAGCAACTTTCAAAGTGGCTTAATAAATAGCAAAAAAAATCCAAAAAATGTGAAATTTGGTCTCCAAGCACATTTTAATATGGATTAAATATCTAACGGTTTGGATCGACCGTTTGGACTTTGCAAATAGGAGAACCAAAACGTTTGCACCAAGGGCTTGGTGCAAACGTTTTGAGCTTAGCCAGTCTCTATATATATATAGAGTGAGGCTATGGTGTTATGCATAGCACCAATGGCTAGTGTACTACGGCTCAATATGGTACTTTTTTAAATCCTAACGGTCGATCTGACCGTTCAATGTGATATCCATATGAATATGCACTTGCAAACTAAATTTTATATTTTTTTCGAATTTTTTTACTATTTTTTTAGATAGGTAGAAAAATCAGTGTTTTTTGAAAATTCTGGACCATCAAAATTCTACCTATCTGAAAAAATAGTAAAAAAATTCGAAAAAATATAAAATTTAGTTTGCAAGTACATATTCATATGGTTATCACATTGAACGGTCGGATCGACCGTTAGGATTTTAAAAAGTACCATATTGAGCCGTAGTACACTAGCCATCCGTGCTATGCATAGCACCATAGCCTCACTCATATATATATATATATATATAGAGAGAGAGAATGGCTAATATCAAAACGTTTGTTCCTGGGCTCAGGAACAAACGATTCTGTTCGCAAAGTTCAAACAACAAATCCAAACCGTTAGATGTTCAATCTATATTAAAATGTGCTTGGAGACCAAATTTTACATTTTTTGGAATTTTTTTACTATTTATTAAGCTGGTTTGAAAACCGCTGTTTTTCAATGTTGCAGAAATTTCATAAAAACAGCGATTTTCAAACTAGCTTAATAAATAGTAAAAAAATTTCAAAAAATGTAAATTTGGTCTCCAAGCACATTTTAATATAGATTGAACATCTAACGGTTTGGATTTGTTGTTTGAACTTTGAAAATGGGAGAACGGAATCTTTGTTCCTGAGCTCAGGAACAAACGTTTTGATATTAGTCATTCTATATATATATATATATATATATGAGTCTGTTTTAAAATTTTGTATTAAGAATAAAATGAAGGATTTGTGAACAATTTTGAATTGGGATCGTACTTTGACTTTGATAATTGAGACTTGATGAGATGGATGGGGTCAAAGGTCGCCAGCTCCAGTACAAATGGAAACCGCATCAAATATCAATGCTTAATTGGGTTGATGAATTTATAGTTGCGAAAATGGGCGAAGGCTGACAAATGTCGTGGCACAGCCTCCACATGTCGATTCAAACTGGCCGTGTCTCTTAACACATGCCACCAGATGGACACGCGTAGCCAAGTATACATGGTCGGGGCACACGTGAACAAAAATCAAATCTCTCTCTTCAAGCCTTCATCACAAACAAATGTATATCCTTTCCCAAACTTTAGTTCTCTTATGGAGCTATTTTCTTAATCATTCATATAGAATATCACCTCATAGCATGAATTAAATATTAATCCATACATCTATACCGAATACCCCCACAGTATAACTTTTTAATATAAAATTGATAATTTCATCAAAAGTAACACATTTTATATGCAAAACTAACTCTTGAACATAACATTGAATGCTTAATTTATTTTGAACAAACACTTCCAGTATAATTTAATTTGTCGGTGATATTTAGTGATACTGTTTAATTTTGAGGCTTTTATCTAATTGTTTTTTATTTGAACAGTATTTATTTTTCAAAATCTTAATAAGAGAATTCTAGAAGTCATATTTATTTTTCTGCATGTATTTGCCTGATATATTACAACCTTGTTATTTTGAGGGAAAATATTTTTTTTTATATTATAGATATTAAGATTTCTTATTTTTTATGTGGATATAGAAATCACAGACATTTTTCTTTTACATCAAAATTGAAACTTTAAAATTATTAGTATTAAAAAATAAAGACAGTGCAACCCCCAAAATTGTGAAATAGCATAACTGCGCACATCATTACTCTTGCTTTTTTTTCACTTTATTTAAACTAGGATTATTTTACAAACTTCCACTCTGAATTTTTTTTGTAGATTATTTATCGAACTTTTGCTTTGAAAAATAAAATATATATTGAAGGTAACATTAATTCCTAAAGTAAGATAATTTTTATAGAAAATTATTTTTTATTCAGTATATCTTGAACACAAATAAATATATATTTTTTAAAACATTTGAATACATATACGATGACAAACCATACAAATTAAAAGACTGTAATTCAACAGTAAGTTGTATTATTTTAAGAATTATATTGCATTTTAAATGTATAAAAAAATATAATACAAGAATCATTCACTTGAAAATTTTGAGGAAAAAAAAAAACATAATCGGACGTGCAAAAATATCAATATAATTAAAAAAATTGAGGTCCAGGATCAATTGGAAGTGTGTCCGACTTTGAGATTCGTGTCAGGTTATTTAAAATTCGTACAGCTTAAAATGGATATTGCAGATTCCTCATTCTACACGGTACGGTAGGGTGAATTCATATCCTCTGCATTAACTCAAAAGAGAATCTTTTGAGTTAATGAATCTCGACTGTCCAATATGTTTCAAAATTCGTGCGAATTAGATCTGCACTAATATTAAAGGGCCCCTTATGTTATAGACACGAGCCGGATTGGCTCCGTTTAAAATCAAACGGTTGAAATTCATTAACTCAAAAGATTCCCTTTTGAGTTAATGCAGAGGATACGGATCCAGCACGGTAGGGTAGGGTAAATTCGCATCCTCTGAGATATCTCAAACTTTGCGTGATTTTATGGAAAATTTCAACCATTCAAATACGTTCTACACGAATCTCGAAGCACACATAATACTGGGCCCTGCGCTATCGCCAAATAGGTACTGGACACGTCGGTCACGCAAAAGTTGAGATATCTCAGAGGATACGCACTCGGGTAGGGTACTCTACTGAATCTGAAACCGGATCAATTTGGCTCTTTTGAACCCTCCAAGTTTAAAAGGAATGCTTTATCAGAATCATTATTCGATCAAATCAGGCCCATATTTTGAGCCCAATATCGGATAAAGAGTTACTATGTTCCTTGGATACGGAACTGTTCAATTTCCCCATCTCCTTAAGCAACCTATCAGATAAGTTACATAGTTTTTTTGTACAAGTGTAACAAACTATGGACAGTTCAGAAGAGTTATATTTTTTCTGAGTTATTTCTAAATTCCGGTTGAATACTCCAGCTTGTTTAATCAAACGTGCACAACACCTATAAATGTAGGAAATGGTTTTATAACTTGGATAGTCAATTTACAATTCACTGTTATTTTGTAGTTCCTTTGTCATAATTCATTTAAAATTAATTCATATATTCAGTAAGTCAATGCTTTACTATTCTTAAACTTAAGCCGACTTTGATGTGAAAACACTTGGAGTATAAAAAAATAGGCAAATAATAAAAGAGAAGATAAAATAAAATTAAAGAAAATAAACACAAAAATTCCCAAATTGCATCCTTTTCTTTGTCTGAACTCTGAAGAGGTTTACAAGGTTTTGTTAGAATTATCCACACCAGCAAAAAGCTAAAACTTCACAAACTAAAACTAAGTATCCTGACCTGCCTAATTAATGTCATGAAATGAACCTCCTACTCTTTCTTCTTAATTTCCCCATGAGAGATGAGACAGGATCCAATTAATCATGGCTTGGCTTAATTGGTGATGTCATGGATGCTCTTCCTCTTAGATTCTCTGGTGCTGTTTGCATTCTGGTTTTGCCTGATGAAGTATTTCTGTGCATGGCTAGCGACCTGCGTCGGTGTTCGGGTTTTCACCGCCCACCTTGAAATGTTTCTCCAATCACCCTTTCCATATTTGGCAAGCCCCTCCAAGAACAACCTAATTAATTCATACAAATCAAAACCAATATCCTCAAATTAAAACTTGATTGAATTAATTAGACAGTTCAATTACAACTTGAAATTGCTAAATAAAACTTACCGGTGCTCCTCTTCAGTCCATGGGACACCACGGCGTCTATCTTCACCTCTGTTCCTCGACCCGCCACGTGAAGGGCCACGCCGGTCCATATCATCATCCTCCTCCATGTTCATATCGTCTTCCTCTTTATAACTCGGTATCTCAACGGCACCTCGCTCAATCATGTCAACGTCTTGAAGCAACATTTGATAGTGGTTCCACGCCTCCCGCGGGCTCCGGCCAGGGATTTGACTTGCAATCAGGGTCCACCTGTCAGGCGTTCCTTCTGGATAGATCACCAAGGCGTTTTCAAATTGCTTATCCTCTGCTTTTGTCCATGGTGGAGAGAAGAAATCCATTTTTAATTTTTCTGTCGGTTTCAACTTAGGAAGGGAAGAAAACTTAGCAAGGAGAAATTGAGAGGAGAAGTGACGTTTGATTTGGATGATTTTGAGGGGTTGCTGCATATTTATACACGCTGATGAAAGGGATACTTTATTAATACATAAGCTTCTTTTTTTTCGCGGATAGCCCTACAGACAATATTATTTGTATGAAATAAGGATTGAAGTACGCATCTAAAGTTCGCTAGCATTCGTTCTTCAATGGTGTAAATTAATTTTTCAAACAAATATAACATCAAAATTTTCATCTTCTTGATAATTTTTTTAGATTCAATTATTATCAACTCCATCATAAAAACGAGCTAATTATATTATAGAAAAAATACCATGTTATTATTTCTAATTGCATCGTTTACATATTTTAACTTTTTTAGATAATTAAAATATTAGTGAATACTATATAGTTATTAGAAAGTTATTTAGAAATAAATTAGTCTAGTACATATATAATTTGTTTGAAATAAAAAAATTTATCACACTTCTCATCGAATCGGTTATATATTTAGAACCTATCTCGTTTACATTTTATTTTAAAATTTTAATATATAAAATAAGTTTATTACTCAAATACTGACAACAACGGTCGGTGCTAATAGCTACAAATATACACGGTCATGCAATTTTTATTTTGTCGAATCTCACATTAGTTTCTCGAAGGAAACTACGTAACGTAACATAACAAAGTAAGCGGTCCCTTCAACAGTTTTATAAAAATACAAAAACCTTTTAAAAGATCAGTGATGCAAATATCAACTTCTATAGGGTAGAAGTGTAAAAGTGTTTAAAAAAATACCAGGCTGGTTCCGGTCCACGTTTTAGTTGTGTACTTGTGTACTCATGTTGGCGGAAACGGATAAAGTCGGACTCCTGTCCTCTCCAGTACTCTCTAAATTGAGTGAACGATTCAAGCAAATCCAACCTGCTCATCTTCGATCGGACGGTCGGTATAATAACTTGCATGCACCATAAGGTCCATAACCATATAAATTGGATAATTGCGGGCTCTGATTGTGGTCAGGTATGAGATATTGAGATGGTTTGTTCGGTCGGTTATGACCCTCCAGTGAAATGATCAATGGAGGGAAATAGGAATTCAAATACAATCTAGCATGTCATTAAAAAAAGGAGTTATGTTTTTTTAAAACTGAAACAACTTGGGATTGGGATGGTTTATTGCTTGACGGTATCATCAAAAGCACAAAAGATTAGGGGTGTTTGATTGGATCGGTTATAACCAAATTTACAAATATAACCGTACCAAAATAATCAAATATTTTTGCTGAAACGGAAATAATAAAAATTAAATTCCTCAACCCATTCTGGTATCAATTGGCTCACCATTTTATTATAGAAAAAAATATGAATTATATATATAAGTTACATTATACGCATTGTTCAATTTCGTACAAAATAAATAGAAAGAGAACCGTCAATCGCACTAAGCATGGATTTTAACTATATAGAATACAATTAGTTCGGTCTTTTATGTCTAGAACTGTCTAAACCAAATCAAATATGAGAAACTGGAGTAATTTAAAAATTCAACCGCGAAACGATCCATTTAAATTAAAAAACCAAATCATTTAATTAAAAAAAAATTCGGTCAGATTGAAAATCAAATAAATTGGATCCAATAAACACCCTTATATGGCAGAGAAGCAGAAACAGAAGTTTGACATTGAAAGTTCACAAATCAAATTCATAATTATAGACAAATTTATCAATATGGATGTTATTAAAAAATATTAGTTGTAAAACTTTTCTTGTGGTTCATTGTGCTTTGTAGTATTATTTTATTACTCATAATAGCATGTTTCGTATTGTAATTATTGCATTTGAAAGAGAAAAGAGAAAAGAGAATAAATTAAAACAAAAGATGAAAGAACAAGCATTTCAAATAAAAACTTTCCAAATTAAAATAAAATGGTCTTGAAGTCAAGCATCTTGTTTGTAAATTTCAACTTTTTTTAGAAGGACTTGATTAAATATTCTTATTAATTAGTAAAAGCACAGTTCATTTACTCATTAAATCCATTAATATTAAACATTTTAGGGGAGATTCAAATACTTTCTTTTAAATGTCTAAAAACATACGATAGAAAATTATTATAACAAACTGCACCTAATTGATCTAATCTGTAACACAAATTCTATGAACATATACAAATTGTGACGCTTCAATTTTGTTTTAATAATCATTAGGAGCTTCTTAAACTCCACTATGGATAATTTTATGCATGAATTTTTCATGGTCTTGATTTTCACCAAAAATAAAATGGAAACGGCATAATTTTGTATATGATGATTTTAAGAGAAAAATGACATTGGTCATATTTAACAGACGTGCAAAAAAAATAACAATATTTGATCAAATTTATTTGATAAATAGTTACAAAAATATTGAAGAACCCACTGTTTGTTCTAAAGTCTGTGTTATTTAATTATCTAATTATTGATTTCTATGAGAAAATTGGCGTTAAGATGCTATAGAGATAGTCAAGCATAGATTTGAAAAAACATGTCGCGTAGTACCTTAATCAAGTTAATTTTTCACGTGCCGTGTCGTGACTAAAATGTTAAGGGGTGGTCATGGCACGCGAATAGTCACGTCACGTGAGTCACACTGCGCTCAAACATGCCGCGACCAAACGTGATTCGCGTGACCATTTGATCATAATTTAAGTTAATTTATTCAAGATTCACCATTTGATCAAGATTTAACGGTCCTAATTACATGTGACTCGCGTAACTACGTGTCGTGCCGTGCCGTGACTAGATCTTTCACGTGCTGTGTCGTGCCAAATTTTCTAAAGATAGTCACGGCACGCGAATGATCACAGCACATAACCGATACACGTGCCGAGTCGTTCCGTGCCATTCTGTAACGGTGCCGGCTCCACCGTGCCATTTTTCCCACTCTAGTCAAGCATACTGCTTGATGTATTTTTCAAACTTAGGTGAATTTCTTTATTTTTCTTTTAATTAAGGACTCCTACCTACAGACCTTGACATTTAATTTTATTCGAACGTTTCTCCTAAAATTAAATATGTCTCTCAACAAGAGGCAAGGTTTAGGTTCACTGTCTACATTTGCTGCGATTCTAATAACATATACATACTAAGAATGAAGTTCAATAATCCATATTAACATATACATACAGATATTTTTCTGAACAGAAAAACATATTTGAATCCATAAATTTATATCGTTGCATGATTGATCTCCCAAAATAATAATTTATATTCAGATGAGCTCATTTTTATCACTATGGTATTTGACCCATAGAGGTGAAGTGAAGCAAACTTAAAATTTTCTAATCCCACCATTGTACTTGTTATTTTATTTGGGGTTATCAACAGGGGCAGAGGTAGGATTTTCACCAAGGTAGGATAATAAATTATCGAATCGGATTTAAATAGCTAATCGGATTCAAACTTATTATATTTTAAGAACTAAAAATTTAATCTACGAATCACAAATTCAATATAACAATCAATTAGAGTTCTAAGACTTAAATTCAATCTAAAATTCTAAAAATATAGCTCAAGGAAGGACATTTATTTTTCAGAATGGGGCAAAGCCCAAAATCGGATTCTTGAAAACTATTTTTGACAAGAAAAAAAAAAAAAAGATAACAACGGCGTACATATGGGAGATGCGAATTAGGAAAGTGAAAACTTGAATAATTCACTAATTTCTAGAATTATCTTAATTTGGTAATTAAATCAAGGTGCCTTGCTAGGCAAAGGTAACTAGAAACGAAGGAATATATATATATATATAGCATCCAGTGGTCGGAGTTAATGTCGGCGAGGGCGGCTCAATATGACAATATCCACATAAATAAACATATTTTTAGGGGGGAATTTCATGTATATCCCTCCAAAGTTTCAATATTATGTATTTACCCCTCCAAAATTAATAATTACATATATATCCTTAAACATTGTACAAACTCACATATATGTCCAATCTAATTATGTAACATATCAAATATCTCCAAAAATAATTAAATAATATCTTTTAAAACTTTAAAAATTTATTTTACAATATTAATTAAGAATATGTTGACCATTATGTGCTTCGTTTCTGTCTATTTAGTCTGTCTGAGTTCTCTTCTTTTTAAGGCGCCAAACCTCCCGTCTCTCTGTCCAAATGTGCCAAATCACATATTTCTCCTAGTTTTTCCTCGTCGCCTCCCCTCTCGTAAATTTATGTCGCCCCACACTGCTTTAATTTTTTCATCTCTGTTTGGAGAGAGGCGGGAGGTTTGACGTCTTAGAGAGAAGAGAACTTAGGCGGACTAAAAAAGACAAAAACGAAGGGGCATAATGGTCAATATATTATTAATTAATATTATAAAATTAATTTTCAAGTTTTAAGAATATAATTTAATTACTTTTGGAGGTATTTGATATGTTATAGAGTTAAATTGGACAAATATGTGAGTTTCTACAATTTTCAAGGATAAAATATGTAATTACTGATTTTGGAGGGATAAATATGTAATAATGAAACTTTTGAGGGATATACATAAAATTCTCCCAATTTTTTAAAGGCATTTGCTTCGGTGGACATAAGGACCTATTTGTAAAATGAGTCCTATTTTCATTTTCAAAGTTCAAACAGTCAATCCGACCGTTCAACATTATCGCCATATTAAAATGTACTTGGAGGTCAAATTTTACATTTTTTTGGATTTTTTTTAACATTTATTAAGTATTTTACAAAAACTAGTCAAATTCAGATCATTGAATTTGTAAAATACTTAATAAATAGTAAAAAAAATTCAAAAAAATGTAAAATTTGACCTCCAAGTACATTTTAATATGGAGATAATGTTGAACGGTCGGATCGACTGTTTGAACTTTGAAAATAAAAATAGAACTCATTTTACAAATAGGTCCTTATGTCCACCGAAGCATTCCTCTTTTTTAAATCCTTGCGCGGGTTGACATGGCGACACGTGCTTTTTTTTTTTTTGGAAGTATTCGGTTTGCATTACGTCCCTAGTTAGGAATCTTTACATCACTGTTTCCTTCTTAGTTATGTTTATTTTTGTGGAATGAAATCAGAATCCAGCTATTGCTCTGGCGGCCACATCCCCTTTTCAAAAGCTATTCCAAAGTCTTTTTTATTTTTCTTTTATGCTGATTTCACATCATTGTTTAACGAACCTGGTCTATTAGTTTAAGTATGCAAATTAATCGGACTCCTAATACAATTCACAATGCTGATTTAAGTTACACAAGAAATTGAGCACATGTACAACGGACTTGTTATAGATATAGCAACATTAAATATAATACAATGATTAAATAAAAGTTTTTAAGTTGCCCTTAATTAATTAAAATATTTCTAGTACTGAATCTTTGTTTTAATATTGCAGAAATGTTTATGCGTGACTTATAGACCAGGTCCAGGAAGAAGATTGGGAAGGCATTAAAGGTGGGGTCAGGCAATTGCAGGAGCGGCGCTTCCAGTTGGAAAAAGGACATGGACACGTGCCTAGGCCGTCATCTCCGTGTGGGGCCGAATTTCGGTTTAATGGGCCCCGCGCAGATAAGATCAATGAAGACTTTGAATCCGAATTCTTACTCCTTTTCATCATTTCAGGGGAATCAGAGTAGGTCCGATGGGCATCGGACCTATCTTGGTTCGATGGGTATGATGACCATTTGATCTGCATAAAGATTTGTGTCTCTGTATCAAAAGCCGTGCAATTCTGTATCAATTTCCGTGCGCATAGATCTTGATGCTAATCGTACGGCCCTAGAGCTAATTGAACCTAAATGTAGGTCCGATGCCCATCAGACCTACTCCTATCTCCATTTCAGGTTAACTGGATCCAGGTTTCACTTACTGGGACCCATCGTAGGGCTAATAATACTTTATGGTAAATTAATCCAATCATTACGCAGGGGATGACTGAGGGTTAGACCCGTTTTGACCAGTGGAATGATAAGAGGTGGCTAGCTTTCGATGTTTCGAAGAAAGTAATTTAGATGGTTAGTATTATAATAATATGATCGTTCTGGGCTTCTGGCAACTCAACGAAATTGACACAAAGATGCTACGAGTCCATGTCCTATTGGGTAACAGATTAGAGAAACAACACAGAGAAGAGAATCACGACTTTCCCAGTTTACTTGGACTAAGATGTTCGGTATGGATAAAATAAAGAATAGAGAATAAGAGTTTTTTTTTCATGTATTTCATCATCTTTTGCTTAATTTTCTTTGAGTTTGGTTAAGGTGTTATAGATAGTATAAGACGTTCTGTACTATTATCTTAAAAATTTATCGGATTGATATCAAACGGCGAATTCAATCCGTTAAAACCGATCTATTTCGTCATTGATGCATTTACATGCAGAATTTATAAAGTTTCAAATATATTTAAAGTCAGGCAGTCAACAAATAATTATTTTTAAGTTAATTTTAATACATTCATTTTTCATCATTTTTTGAACTATTTACTTTATAGTAATTGAACTAAAACAATTATAAATTTTACATATAAATAATCAATGACAAAGTAGATCAATTTTAACAAATTGAATTCGTTGTTTGAAGTCCATATGATAAATTTCCAAAATAATAGCACGGGACGTCTTATCCTTAGTACCTTAGCCAGACTCTTCTTCTTTTATTTCAAGATTTCAAATTACTTGTTATAAAAATAGAAAGAATGAAAGAGACTCCTATGAATATTATTTCGTTTTGTTGAAAAACGTTTGGTACAGTTTTCCAAATAAATAGTTATATTATTTTACCTTTTAAATTATATCGGATTATCAAATGAATTTATTAAGTATGAAATGTTGAAGTAGTCATCAACTATAAAATGCTGATCTAACCGACCTTTCTGCGACCGATTTAAGCCTTCTGAGACCGGCTAAATCCTTCTGTGACCTGCGCCATAACCTTCTGTGACTGATTTGGCTGGTCACAGATGAGTAAGGCTGTTGTAGTGTATGCGATTTTTAATTAAAAATATTGAAATTGATATGAATAAATCCGTCAATCAAACATTTAATTCAAAATGTAAATGGTTCATTGAACCATTTTTGGTCAAATACAAATATGAGCCCCTACTCCCACTAACCAAAAGCTTAATTGTTGGTGTGAAGTCTTAATCAGAGGATCTATTAGCTGACGTCATCCGTCAAAATAAGTACAAGTTCTAAGATAAAAAGTGATATAAGCTAAGTGACAATCGAAATTTTTATTAATACCATAAAAAGGAAAAAATAGCAAATATGGTCTCTGTATAGAAATATTTTTAAAAATAACCTAACCACACTACTGAGGTGCGGTCCACTCTCTATACCAAACCGTCCCACAGTGGAGCGGTCAGCTTATAACCAGGCCACCCCTCAGTGGGGCGGTTTCGTATTTTTTTTTAATAACCAAGCCACCCCTCATCCATTTCTCCCAAACAAAGCAAACCGCCTCTCCGCAGACCCCAAACCCTTGCTGCCAAACCGTCCCCTCTCCTGCCCCCCTCCCCCGTCCCCCTCTCCTTCCCTTTTTCTGCTAAACCCTTCCCCCTCCTCCTCCCCTTCCCCTTTTGCCCAAATCCTTTCTCGCTGCCAAACCCGATACTGGCTGCTTAATAGGAAGGCGAGACATTGGAGACGCGAGGCGAGACGAAGCGAAGCATTGGAGCCGAACTCCTCCCTATACGAAGCACGAATCGATTATTTCTGGATAACCTGACACAACTCCTTTTATTTATGTTTTGTGCCTTGTGATGGCATTGGAGCCGAGCTCCTCCCTGTTGAAATGTTGCTTTGTTGTGCGATTGGGTCGATTTAGGGTTAGGTTTTAGGGTTCTTGGTTTTGGTTACGTCATACCGAGTCGTAGAAATTGAATTGTTAAATATCGTGCGCGGATTGTTCATTTTTCCGACGTGATTGAATTGCTTAGCATCTATTTTTAGAAATTGTTAGGAATTGTTTAGCATCTACCGAAATTATTATTTTTAATTTAGTTTGCAATAATAATTCTTATTAATTATTGTAAATTGTAAATATATGTTATTTGAATCGAGAAAAGAAAACTTGACAATTATTTGAATTTTTAAAACAGATTCTTAAAATAAAACAATTATTTGAATTTTTAAAACAATTTTCAAATGCCATTAATTTCATATCATTAAAAAATTTAATCATTTAATGTACGGTATTTTTTTTTAACTCACTAATTTTTATGAATATGTTATGTGAATAATATATTGTTTAATGTTTAATTCCAATTTAGGGTTTAGGGTTTAGGGTTTTAGAAATTGTCCAAAATTATTTAGAAATTGTTAGGAATTATTTAGCATCTATAGAAATTATCCAAAATTGTTTAGAAATTGTTATTAATTGTTTAGAAAGCGTCCAAAATTCTATTATTATTTTTTATGGTAGTTTGCATTAATCATTTTTATTAATTAATGTAAATTGTAAAAATATGTTAGAAATTTAGTAACTTGATATTTTCAAATGTAGTATGGCCAGATCTAGACGGGGACGATCACGAGATACTCTGTAGCCCGAGGAGAGTTCACATGCTCTCTGTGAAGAGGCTCCCACTCATGATGCTGACACATTTGGTCCTCTTCTGTGGATCTCACATATTAAGCATTGTGTCGCATACGCATCTATAAAGGTACATTGGTTTTTTTGTATGTAATTTAAATTACATTATTTAATATGACATATAGTCAGTCGCTTACATTGAAATCATTGTTAAATGCAGGATGAGACGATATTGACGGTGAGACATCGCACCCCCGAGATCACATACGTCCCTCATCCATTGATGAAGCGGTGCATCATGAACCTCGGCTAGTATCAGCTAACCACCATGTCTCGGAGTAGGATCGATCAGGCTCTCATTTACGGACTAATAGAGAGATGACGACCGGATACTCATTCATTTCATCTTCCGATTGGGGAGATGACAGTCACCCCAGCTGATGTCAGCGCCTTATGGGGTTTACGGATCGACGGCGACCCCATAGGTGGTGTCTCGGACCATCCAAACCTGATGAAGATGATACCGCAGTTGTTAGGGACCGATCCAAAGGCGCTGCAAAAGAAGAAGAACAAAGGGGAGGAGGATGAGTTCTGGTATTCCAGGTACAATATTAGTCTAGAGTCGCTCTGCATTTACTTCTCGCAGTGTCCGATAGCCCCCGATACCACTGACGAAGAGGCGGTGAAGAGATAACCATAAACATTTGGAAATTAAAATATGTTATGAACTCAGCAATAATAACAATTATTTATGTTAACTATTTTACATTGCAAGTATATTAGGGCGTTTGTGATGGACTTATGTGGTAGTGTCATGTTCGTGAGTTCCAATGGTGTCGCAGTTAAACACCAAATCACTCAAACGTGGGGCAGTCTGGTATTAAGAGGTGACCGCCAAACGTAGAGCGGTTTGGTAGTGAGAGCTGACTGTCCAAATATGGAGCGGTCAAGGCGTTTTTGAAATTTTTCCATATGGAGGACAAATTTGCTATTTTTCTAGAGCACTAATAAATATTTCAGACGTGACAATAAGGAAGAAAAAAAAATAGAAACAAAAACAAACAAATGTTTATGACAGTTTACTATCTTAATGAAATCAACAATTATATAACCACTTCAAATTTGAGAAGGTTGTTTATGTGACGAAGTACGTAGTTCCAAGTTGTTGATATATTTAAATAGAAAATGATCATAATGTTAAAACTCCCGTCTAATTAAATCGGAGATTCTAAGAAAAAAAAAATTATTGAAAGGAAATGTTAATTTCTCAAAATTTTAAAAAAAAATGAGTGAGGTTATGGTATTTTGCAAAGCACGGGTCAGTATGTGCTATTAGTTCATATCTTTGTTTTTAAAATCCAGCAGTTGACCTAAACTGCTTCATATGATTTTCATATTAAAATGTATTAGGAGACCAAATTCTATATTTTTAAAATTATTTTACTATTTTTTAATATATGTAGAAAGTTACATAATCTAAAAATTATGCACCATCTAAAACTAGCAATTTTCTACCTACCATAAAAATAGTAAAAAAATAATAATTAAATAATATAAAATTTAATCTTTCAGTATATTTTTTTAATATAAAGATCATGTTAAGCAGTTTAAATAAACTATTTGAATTTTAAAAATAAAAATATAATAATACAGACTAATCTGCACTTCATAAAGTATTAAGATTATGCTTACTTCAAGGAACAAAAAAATAATACAGACTAATATGCTATATATGTACTTAGCTCCTTAATGGTATTACCTCAAGGAAAAAAAAAAAAAAAATCTCCTGGATGATAATTATCCATGTAAATAGTGTGTAGCACACCGCATAGGCCATGGTGCTCTAAATTGTTGAATTTAGTGTTGTCGAGAATCATTCCAGAATGAGCCAGAGAATCTTTGACAATATGGGATTGTTACAGACTTAGGTCATGTTCGGCTGCAGTGTGAGTTCGGGAAAACAAAATTTTTGAACTGAAAATCACTGTTCACGTGAGAAAAAAAATTCACTCTGAGTGAATTTTTTTTTCCCACGTGAACAGTGATTTTTAAGCTACAACAGGCCCTTAGGCCCTGTTCGGCGCAAGGAAATGGGCGTGGTAACAGAAAAAAAATTGAACCAAATTGTACTGTTCACGTGGGAAAAAAAAAATTTACTCTGAGTGAATTTTTTTTTCCCACGTGAACAGTAACAATATCCGAACAGGGCCTTATAATAGCTATAACATAACGAGTAGAACTAGGGTGCTCCTAAGCTCACCAAGTCCTTCGTGAGCGCGACTCTAAAACCTATCGAATTGACTTCAAACGACATTTTCAAACCGTTAGATGTTCAATCTATATTAAAATGTGCTTGGAGACCAAATTTTACATTTTTTGAAATTTTTTTACTATTTATTAAGATGGTTTGAAAATCGCTGTTTTTATTAAAATTCTGCACCATTGAAAAACAGCGATTTTCAAACTATCTTAATAAATAGTAAAAAAATTCCAAAAAATGTAAAATTTGGTCTCCAAGCACATTTTAATATAGATTGAACATCTAACGGTTTGAAAATGTCATTTTAAGTGAATTCGATAGGTTTTCGAGTCGCGCTCACGGAAGGACTTGGTGAGCTTAGGAGCACCCTAGTTCTACTCATAACATATATGCTTTCTTTTCCAATTCATTGTTCTTTGAATCTTTGTTATTGACGTTTTGGAGCATTCAGCCTTTTGATGTCATTGCAAACAAACAAAAGTTAAGCTTACAATCCACATCTGCTAAGATTAACATTTTTTTTAAAACAGTGCTTAATTGTATAATTAGTAAAAAAATAAGTATGTTTATAAAATAAATAAAAAAAAAAACATGACAAAAAAAACAAATTTGAAAAAAACTAGGTCCATGTAGCTCTGCCACTGACAATCTTGTTTAATTGAAATCTTGAATTGTTTTTTGAATAAAAGTTAAAGGTCAAGTCACTCAACTATTTAATATTCTCAAAAAATTATCTCTTTCAGATTTGGAACGTGCACCTGCCACATGAAGAGTATTGTCTTAATTGAAATCTTGAATTGTATCAGATGTGTTTTTTTAATTAGTTTTAATCTATATTTTTCATGTGAAAAGTTGTAAATTCGTAATCTAATTAAAAAAATTTCTTATAAATATTTAGAATTAAAAATATGAATTCCAATTTTGTCTCAAAAGTACTGGTATGCTTTTTAAAGAAAAAATTGGTTCCAAATCAGCGAGATCACCTCTTTATTAGAGAAGTTTGGTGGACATAGTCATGTACACATCATCACCAGTACTTAGTGACACTTGTGGATAAGGAGTAGTGTTTTCTCTTGTAATATCTCAGGTTTCATCCCACGTGGAAACAGGTAATAAAAGCTGATTCTAACAAAAGTAGCTTCAATTGGTTTGTGACATCATCTACTATGAAGGTGACTTCATTGTTAATTATGAAAGCCCGGAGGCAATTTGCCTTCTGTTTCCAATCATGAAAAATATATTAACCATGTTCCTTAATTTGGAGTTATGATCTGAAGTAACATTATATTTCTTTTCGGATCTGAACCGTCCGATCAAAATTCGAACTAATTTGGTTTGAAATGGAATGCACAAGCAGGGGCAGATTCAGAATTTTCGCCAGGAGGAAGCAAAAAAATAACGAATCGGGTTTAAATAGCTAATTGAATTCAAAATCATTAGCTAGATTAAGATTTAGCTAATTTGAAAAAATTCAAGCAAATTAGGTTTTAACCCTAATTACCATATTTAATTAATTTGTACAAATTGAAAAAAAGAAGGGATTAACTTAATTTTTTAACAACGCTCTTTGAATTGCGCCTGACTAACTTTCCATAAGGCAAATAAAATTTCGAGAGCAGAGTTGGTCCGCACCTATAAATTCCATAAAATTTCAAAATTCAGAGGAAAGCGATTGCTCCCTGACACTTAATGGGTCTGACCCTATGCACGAGACTCTTTTAATATTCGTGCGGATTTTAATCGGACAGTTATATCTAAACAAAAATATTTGATAAGAACTAGCATTTGGTATAGTGGCAAAGACACATGGTCTCTATATGAGAAGTCATAGGTTCGAAATCCGGATAAAAAATTCTTTATTGTAATAACTAAGATATTAAATAATTAGGTGGTTTGACCTCCAACCTTTACTCAAATAAATAGAAATATTCGATAGCAATTTTTTTATCTGCCAATGTGCCATCGAGATTTGTGACAAAAACAAACAGTTTTGGATTATGCTGCATGATTCCATTAAGAGAAATGTTTGGAAGTATACGCTCAAATTATTGTTTGATTCAAATACATTTTGTGAAAATATAACAAAAGTTACCTCAAGTCTAATAGATCCAAAAGGGGTCAAGCTTGAAAATTGCATTTTCAGGTAGAATTATAATATTATGCATATATTATCATAATTATGGTTTCATTTTACGCCGTCAAATCAGCAAAATTCATTTTGCTGATTCCAAGATTCGCTCTGTTACCAACCAGAACAAAACTTGGTCAAAAACATTGGCACAAACATGGAAATTTTTTATTGGTAGAAATTAATAGAAAAGAAGAGAGAAATAAAAATAGTACATTAGTTTTTATATTGGTAGAAAAATCGGTAAAATTTTTACCGATCCAAAAACCAGTTTGTTTTTTCTTTCATTTTTTCCTAGTAAATATTTTTTACAAAAATAGATAGAGTATCTTAAAATTTAGATATAATAGAAACATTATATTTATTTTTTTGAAAAAATTTCATATTTTACTAGAAATGTAATATAAATTTTTTCTCCATCTATACATCAGATTTTAAAAAAAATGAAAAACTAAGTTTGGATTGATATAATTCGTACCGATCCAAACTTTTTGATTTTTAGAATCAGTAGAAATCCTACTGATCTTTCTACTAATATAAGAACTGATGTACTCTTTCTATTTCTCTCTCTTCTTTTCTATTAATTTCTACCAATAAAAATTTCCCACAAACAACATTCCCTTTATTAATCAACAATCAATTCTTGTTAATTAAAAGGCGGAGCATGCGATCACCAGTGAGACTCATTTCCTCTTTTCCATTGTTTTTTATATTAAAAATTATCTACAAGGAGCTAAAATATATCTATATTAATTTTATGTTTTATTATGACTGTATTTTTTTAAAATTTTAGTAATAGAATTTTTATTACTCAAATAACAAAACAAATTCACTAATTGTATATTTGTGTATCCATATTATTTTCTCTACACATACATAAAATTTACTATATATTTCAACTTTATTTTATTGGAATTTAAGAATTGAAATAATCAAGGTACATATATTGTTCATGCTAATAGATTTTTTTATAAATTTTAAATGCCAATTAAAATACAATCAAGATGTCATAATTATTAATCTGTGAGCGAAAAGAGGCATAGATCACTATTATTTTAATATTTCAATTTTATACTTGGAGCTATTATTTTTCCTAGAAAAATATTAAGTCTAGTGGTGATATCAAAAGTAAATGCATAAAAGATATTACATTTGAACTTTCATTGTTTAAGTTTAAGTTTATGGATTCATAATTTGTATTTTAAAGTTTAAGTTTGTCGATCCGAACAGTTAAACATAATTTTCATGTGAAAAAGTATTTGGAGATCAAATTTTGCAATTTTGTAAATTTATTTACTATTTTTTAAATAAGTAAAAAATCACTAGCTTCGAATGATAATTTTTTTTTAAGTCAAGTGATTTTTTATCCATCTAAAAAAATAATAAAAAAATTATAATAAATATAAAATTTAATCTATAAATACATTTTTACATGAAAATTATGTGAACAATTCAGATAAATTATTTAAACTTTAAAAGCAGAAATACAAGTACATAATACCTCACTCAAAACATACACTGTCATGATTTTTTTTTTGTTAAAACCTTCATAAAAACTGCGAAGCCATGAGAGTTCTAAAACTTTTTTTCATAGCCAACTGTACTACCTCCTCTTTCCAACACTGTCATAATTTATATTGGGATTCAATCTGCAGTTGGACCCATAACAAAAAAAATAGCCCACATCAACTTTAGCTCATTTTTTGCTTTTATTGTGTTTGATTTAGGATCGTTGGGCTCTTGATAAATGAGTTGATAATGAATTCTAGTTCGGAGAAACAGAGCTCGGTATCACTCAAAAAAAAAAAAAAAATTAAAAAACAAAGCTCGGTGCTTCAGATAGTGAGGTTGGAGTAATTATTTCCAGTATTCTCGATCAATCTGTTAGTAATGAAATTTAAGTCTAAGAACATTGGTTAAATGAACACGCTTAAATTTGCATTTTGGTGCCCTTCATCTCTTGGACATTTTTGTCGGTTTCCCTTTTGAATTTATTGCGTTGTTTATTCTTTGTTTGCATGATTTATTGCGCTCCTATTTCTTAGTTTGATGCCGAGTAGAGTAATTGTGTAGTTAATTTTTATTATTGCATTTGAAATGTTGGACTTAGGGCTGTAAATGAGCCGAGGTTGAGTGAGTTACCTTCAATTCGTGCTCAATTTATTTAGTTAATGAGCGAGTCAATTCGAATTGGGATGACAATAACGAGCTGTAAAGTCAACTCGAGTTCAGCTCATTACCAATTCGAGTTGGCTCACAACTCGTTTGACCAATCAATGTTCTTAGTTATAATAATTAAAACATAATTAACAAGACAACTAAGAAAACAAAAAATCCAAAAAGCAGCTTATGAGTCATCTAGAAGAGCATGAGATTTATTGTGACGAATTTTGTGTAACTCAAGTTATTAATGAGCGAGTTGGGGTATGCTTAAACTCAGCTCATTTATTAAACGAGTCAGCCAACTCGAGTTGTAAATGAGCGAGTTAAAGTGAGCAGTTAGCGAGCGAGTTACGAGTTTGAGCGATTTTGTACAGCCCTAGTTCGATGAAAAACTTGGTATAAGTGAGCCATTGTTATAGAGTTATATTTTGATATGTAATTATTAGAAATGTCTTGTTCTTTTTGAGAAAAAAAATGAAGCTTATGCTACTGAGATGAGATGAATTAAGGGTGCAGATTTTAACAGCTAACATTTTAATTAGCGCATATATGAGGTGAGAGGAAGAATTTTTTTTGGACCAAACCGTCCTTTCATCGAAAAAGAAACAATAGAAATAGGATTCCAACGTTGAGCAAAAAAAAAAATTGCTTCAAACTTAACAACCATAATTTAAAATATTTAATTAGTTTTACTTTTCAAACAATTTCAAATTGTTTCTCTTTAATTTTAAAAATGAGGCGGTGGTACTAAGAGCAGAGATGCATGACTTGACTAGTGGTGGTGGTGGTACTAAGAGGAGAGCAAAGCACAGCTTGAAGCAAGCAAGGAGAGAAGTAAAACCCTGTTGGGTTTTGGGCTTTTGCAAACAGGCTAATTCGTAAGGCCCAAAATTGGTTTGTTGCACAAATAAGTTTCACGTATTCTTAAATATCACCTAAGGTAAACAACAAATTTTTATTTTAGATCCGGACCGTGATCAGAATCCGCACGAATATTAAAGGACCTGTGCACATTCCACCTCGGTCCGGATCTGCCAAGATTCTGATTGGACGGTCTGGATCTAAACAGAAATATTCTGTTACCTCAGAGGATACGAGTCTGGATCTCATCACTAAAGTTACTCAAAATTTGAGTTTAGATCAAAACCGTCAGATCAGAATTTGGGCTAATCCGGCCCATGTTAAAATTCACAGGATCCTTTAAGTTTCGTGCGGATTATGATCGGACGGTCTATATCTAAAAAAAATTATTGTGTTACTTTAGGATTCGAATTCCTAGTTCTCTCTCTTGCTCTTTTGACTGAATTACATCTACATTTACGCCATTCTATTTCATTGGGACCTTCGCAGCAGAGGGGGAGAGAAAGAAATAAGAAACCCTACTTCGCCTCAGTCCGCAGGTACTAAAAAAACCAATCTCTTCTCATTAAATCACCTTCTTCGATCGATTTACCTGATGGTCGATTCTTTGATCTGAGAACTTTTCTGTGCTTGTAATTTTTGCTGAATTACGTTTTGTAGATCCAAGAGATTTTGTCATATACTTGCTTCTTATATAATCATCTTTTGTGAATTTAATTATATTTGTTGTTGTGGAGACCTAATGATGTATAATTTGTGTCAGAGCGTGGAACTGAAAAAGAAAAAGAAAAAAATGTGTTCTCTGTTGAAGCCCGATAAGAATGTAGAGTAGGGTTAAAAGAATTCACATCCAGTGCATTAACTCAAAAGAGAATCTTTTACAATTAGTGGATCCGGACCGTTCTTTTTAACTTGGCACGAATCTCAAAGCCCAATAATACTGCCCCCTGCGCTAGCCCGAGTCCCAAAGCGGCTGAGATTTAGTCTCAAACTGTAAAGTGAGGGGAATTGTCTACGGTACCTGGGAGGATACTTGTCCGGGTTAAAATGCCCCAGTATTTTGTCATATACAAAGTAATATTGTTTCATGAGTGAGGCTATGATACTATGCATACCGCAGATTGTTCCGTACTACGGATCAATATGATCTCCATATTATTGAATGTGCTTGGAGACCAAATTTTATATTTTATGGAAATTTTTACAATTTTTTTGATAGGTAGAAAATCACTACTTTTTAGAAGATTCTGGACCATCCAAAAACAGTGATTTTGTATAACAGTTACCAATATAGAATTTACGGTGCGTTTGGATCGTCTAAAGAATAAGGTTGAGGGTTTGTGGTGATTGGATGCTCTCCATTTGTACGGATTTTATCAGAGCTCCTAGTATGGCTAGAACCAGTATCTTCTGTGTTACTCGAGAAAATAAAATGAGCTCTCAGCCGGTGGATATTCGGGTGATTGGAGGGGGCAGTATTATTTGTGCTTTGAGATTCGTGTAAATTTAAATCCACCGGCTGAGACTCACTTTATTTTCTCGAGTAACACAGAGGATCTGAATTCGTATGGCTATGTGTGATATTTTGTGGCTTTGAATGCTACATATCCAATGAGTTTGTATCGTCTGCATTACCTCAACATTTGAGTTACCTTAGGTGATATGAATTCCATATGCAATTGGGGTGGAGATGCTCTTATTCTTTATAAAGACCGGGATAGACACAAAAAAGTTTCATTTATGTGCATTCTTATATGGGCCCCAGAGAACAGTGTGATGAAATACAATTATGAGATTTACTGAGGGTCTTCACAACACAGTCTATACCTGTTTATTTGCTGCTTGTGTTTATGTCCAAAAGCTTCCTATAGAATCAGTTCAATTGCTTATTCTTTCTTCTTGTTACTGTAACGATCTCTTTTATGATTCTTTAATTTTTTTTTTAACGATCTTCCTTATCCCTTCTGCCACATTTCTTCTCTAGATTTTTATGTGTGATATATTTGTGTTGTTTGCAAGTTTTAGTAAAACTGATCATTTTGTAATTTTAGCTTACTACTTGCACAGACTAAAAAATTCTGAACTTTAAAAAGAAAAAGAAAATAATTTCAAAAGGGATTATGACTTAGTCTAAAGGGAAGTTTTACTGTTGCTTTCGTTTTTGTTTGTTAAATTTACTCTTGTCCTATTAGGTCCAAAATAAAGCAAGTGTCTTTGTGTGCTCAAAGTTGGGATTTTCATTTTAAAGGTTTTTATTTTATTAAATGAATTTATTTGTTAAACAAGTACTAGAGGGTACTAGAGCTTTATTTTAAAGGAATTAATTTTGTTCATTTGATCTTAACCTCGCTAAAATATGATACAAGTTATTGTCAGTTACTAGAGCTTGAATTGAGTCGTTGAAGTGTGGTTTAAACCTTTAGGTTAAAAATGCTGTTAAATTTTCTTTTGAAAAAAATATCATGGTACTTTGTTGCGTCTGTTTTGTTGTTGTTAAAAAGCATTATATTTACTGTTGCAAAGGCTCAATGATGATGTGACTGGTATAATAACGGAGATATGAAAAATTCTTTTCACTTTAAGAGCTTGATAAAAATATACGTAGGTTTGTCACGTGTAAAATTCTGTTCACTAGGGAGTAGGCTATGTTGTAAACTTCTAATTGTTTGCTTATTAAATAAGACGCAAGTAAAGAAGGAAATGTAGACAGGGTAATCTGTAGCTTTTTTTATTTAATTTCAAAGAGGTTGATGACTTGATTTAAGTGGGAGTCTCTCTGATGCTTTATTCTTTTACTTAATGCCTTTCTGAAATCTATCTTCGAGTTTTTTGTGGCTTATTATGTATCGTCGTTTTCTTTTTGAATTATGTTACAATGTTTTGATTTGATGTTAAAATATGTGTAACAGCATGAACTTGATTTGAACAGTGTTCTTCCAATAATGCTTTGTTTTTATGTGCACACTTTAGCGAGGACCTGATGATGATGTAGTTGTCATGAGAATGCTCATGTTCATAGGTGGTAGAGCACTTCGCTTCTCAGACTTCAGGTATTAAAAAAAAAATTAGTCTCTTCTCATTAAATCTCCCCTCTTCGATCGATTTACATACGTAAGCACTGTCCCCTGATGCTCGAGTATTTGATCTGAGAACTTTTCTCTTCTGTGCTTGTAATTTTTGCTAATTTACGATCGTAAATCCAAGAGATATTGTCATATACTTTTTTCTTTATTAATCACTATATTTGTTGTTGTGGAGACCTGATGATGATATAATTTGTGTCAGTGTGGATCTGAACAAAAAATTGTGTTCTCTGTTGAAGCCCGATAAGAACTGAAATTTCTTTCTGAAAAGCACTTGAATAGGCTATGTTGTAAACTATTAAATGTTTGCTAATTAAATGAGATGCAAGTAAAGAAGGAAATATCGTCAGGGAAATATGCATAATTTTTATTTAATTTCAAAGAAAAGGTTGATGACTTGATTTAAGTGGGAGTTTATGTGATGCTTAATTCTTTTACTTAAATACCTTTCTGAAATCTACCTTCGAGTTTTTTGTGGGTCATGTATTGTTGTTTTCTTTTGAACTCTGTTACAATGTTTTTATTTGATGTTCAAATATGTGTAACAACATGAGCTTGATTTGAAAATTGTTCTTCTAATAATAATAATGCTTTGATATTCTTTGTATTGTGTTTTTTCGGTATGTACATTTGTTCTTTCTGTGAGCACTTTAGTGAGGACCCGATGATGACTTATGCTCTGTCATAAGAAATAAATATCCAAAACAAACAAATGTTCTCTGTTAGTGCCCGGTAAGAATGCACATGCTTTGTCGCTCTCGAGGTCTCGAAATCTGGCTCTTTTTCATATCCAAATCTCTATCTTCTAAATGAAATGCTGATATGTATTTGGGTTTTAAGCATTATCCGCTCTGTATCTGTTCCATTGACACCCCTATTTATAGAGAATTCAGATCCCCTGAAGTAACCCAATTTTTGAGTTTTGATCCGTACCGTCCGATCAGAAATTCGGGCATATGTGATGTTTTGGATGTGCCACATGAAATTGTTTCCAAGTGGCAAATATAAGAATCTGAACTGGTACCCTATAATTGAGCTTAGGTCTGAATATGACGAGTGCGTATCCTCTGAGATATCTCATATTTTGCATATCCTCCAAGATATCTCATATTTTGCGTGACCAATGTGTCTGGTGCCTATTCGGGGATAGTGCAGGGGGACAGTATTATTTGAGCTTTGAGTTCGTGCAGAATGTATTTGAACGATTGAGATTTTCCAAAGAGTCACGCACAATATGAGATATCTCAGAGGATGTGAATTCGAATATGACCAGCCTGAGTTAACTGTCTGGCACCTCTACATCTCTCTTTTTATGTATCTATCTCTATATATTTGAACTGTTGGCATTGAACACTTGGTGGTGCATGTGGATTTTTATATGGGCCACAAAGAATATTATGTTGAAATCTGCACTACTACATAAAAAGGCGACTATACACGTTTGAAAATGCTGATGGGTTTGTATCCTCTGCATTACCTCACCGTTTGAGTTACCTTAGATGATATGAATTACATATGCAATTGGGGTGGAGATGCTGAATTCACATCACCTCAGGTTACCTGACTGAAGACAATTACGATCGGACGGTTCTTTTAACATGGCACGAATCTCAAAACAGTGATGAAATATAATTATGAGATGCTCTTGTTCTTTATAAAGACCGGGATAGTAAAAAAAGAGTTATACTTGTGTGCATTCTTATATGGGCCCCAGAGAACAGTGATGAAATATAATTATGAGATTTACTGAGGGTCTTCACAACAGTCTTTATGATTCTTTAAGTTTTGTTTTTGTGCAATGATCTGCTTTACCCCTTCTATTACATTTCTTCTCAAGATTTTTTTTTTTTTTTCATCAAGTTGCAAAAACTCCAAATAGTCATTTAATATGTTGTTTACTTAAATGTCCTTTTCTTTATTATTTTACAGCTTTTGCTTAAATTTGTTTATGTTGTTTTCAAGTTTTGGTATAACTGATCATTTTGTAAGTTTAGCTTACTAATACACACACTTAAAAACATGCACCTTTTTTTCAATAAATAATTTCGAAAGGAATGATGTGGGAAGTTTTTATGTTTTGTGTTTGTTTGTTTGTTGAATTTACTCTCGTCATTATAGGTCTAACATGAAGCGTTTTTGTGTGCTCAAAGTTGGGGATTTTGATTTTAAAGGAATATTTATTATTTGATTAAATGAATTTATCTGTAAAATAAAGTATTAGAGGGTGTAATAGAGATTGATTTTAAAGGAATTAATTTTGTTCGTTTTGATCTTTATCTAGCTAATAAATTTGATACAAGGTTGCTGTCAGTTACTAGAGCTTGATTTGGGTCGTTGAAATGTGATTTAAATCTTTAGTTAAATAAATGCTGTTAAATTTCGTTTTAAAAAATATTAAGATATTTTGTTGCGTCTTTTTTTTGTTTGTCATAAAGCATTATATTTACTGTTGCAAAGGCCCAATGATGATGTGACTGGTATAAGAACAGAGATCTGAAAAAAAATGTTCTCTTTAGGAGCCTCATAACATATGGTTTGTTACTTGTAAATGGTTTTGGGAATGGACTCTGCTGCTTTTCTTTGTGATTTGGGAGTTCACATCCGCGAATTCAGATCCATTGCCACACCTGACTGTGTGGAATGAGATCTGAGTTGCCCGTTTTAATTTGGCACGCATCTCAAAGTGGATCCCTCTATATTCCAAATAGGCTCAAAAAAGATTTGGGCTCAGCTGGGAGTACCGCAGGAATTCGTATCCCCTGAGATATCTCAAACTTTTGAGTTGATCTTGTGGAAAATCCAGACTGTTCAAATCCTTTCTGCATGAATCTCAACAATAGTATAAGACTGTTTTGAAATGCAGTTTTGTTCATGCATGTGGAAGGTCACCGCATCTGCCATGTCTCTCTTACTCTCTCTATATGTCGTGATAAGTTGGTTGTCAATGGATCCCTTACCGTAATGAACATGTGAAAGCCATTTACATTTATATCTAGGCTCAAGAGAACATGTGTTGAAATAATTTAATCTACTGAGGGTCTATATGTCAATTATGTTCTCAATTTCTTTTCTTTTTAGTGGTTTTTTTTCCAATCGTATCACCTTATGTCTGCAACTTTCTGTGGAAAGCACTTATTTTTGTATTCATATCACTTGAGTTAACTCAAATTTTAAGTTTAGATCTGGACCATCCAATTTGCTTTTGGCCCGGATTCTGATCAGATGGGCCAGATCTGAACTCAAAATTTGAGCTACTTCAGAGGATCTAACTCCTTGTTTTTGTATTGTTCTGAGTCTCCTTTAAAGAATACTACTCTTATGGACACCGCCCCATTTTTTGAGAATTTTACTAGATAGTAGGCTATGTTGTAAACTTTAAATTGTTTGCTAATAAATGACAAGCGAAGAAAATGTAGACGGGGAAATTTTCAACTGTTTTATTTAATTTTAAAGAGGAGAGTTACTCTGATGCTTTATTCTTTTACTTGTGGCTCATGTTTTGTCGTTTTCTGTTTGAATTCTGTTACAATGTTTTGATTTGATGTTTAAATGTTTGTAAGCATGAGTTTGATTTGAACATTGTTCTTCTAATAATGCTTTGATATTCTTTTGTATTGTGTTTTTCGGTATGTACATTTGTTTTTCTGTGAACACTTTACTGGTATCACGTAGAGAGTGGGTTTCATCTTAATTTTTCATTTTTTAATATACGGTAAAATGGCTACTTTATAAGTTTAAAATGAGTTTTAATGGAAAAGGGCAATAAAATGGGTAAATTTGTGAGTTTTTGAAATTTAGAAGGGTAAATAAGATATTATGAATTTTAGAGGAAAAATACGTATTTTCAAAGTTTTTGAGGGGTATACATGAAATTTCTCCTTAAAATTAAGTTTCTATTGATTTTCTTTATCAAGTGATATTGTATCTTGTCTTTTATTTCCAGGAACAGTGACAACAAATGATGGAATTGCAACCAATTAAAAGCTAATTTATCACAATGAATTTGGGAAATTGGAGATTTAAATCATGTGACCAAATAAAACCAATTATTGCCATAGTAACATACATCCTTCTTCTCAGAGCAATTTTCTCTCCTACCCCTGGCTTTTTTTGGTTTCAATTTCAAAGGATTTCCAAATCAAGCCAATTTGCTGTTAGAAAAGACAAGTTCTTGGAAGTCCCTCAAATTGTATGGGGATTAAACAATCAGAAGATTGCACTTGCAAGAGGCCTCTTAACCGATCGATTTCTCAACCGAACACTTCTCATGCCTAGCTTGAGTGCCTCCCTGTTTTACAAGGAAGTCGAGTTACTGCAGCCCATGCAATTAGACAAGATTTTTGACTTTGACAGCTTCAATTCAATTTGTGGCGGGTTTGTTCGATTGGGTCGGTACTCTTCGTAACTTCTAAACAAAACTGACCCGTTTGAGTTGCAAAAGGGAAGTGGAAGGAAATGGACAAAGGAAAGAGATTTCAAACAGTTGAATGAAGTTTTGAAAGATAACAAATTACATGATTTAGAATTGGTTAGAATTGTAGGGAAGAACCTGTTTCTCTGGTACGACCACTGGCTGGTACGAGAATATGCTGAGATCATCGGCTGTTTGGTTTTGAACTTTTGATACATGGGATAGAAAATGGTGTAATAAAGGTGATCTCTAAGATTAGTGATGTCAGCATGAAAGCGAAATATAATACAAATAAAATGCCGGTTCTATCCCTATCGAGCCATATTTAGCAGTACACATGAGAATTGAAAAAGATTGGATGATACATTGCAAGAAATGGGAACAGAGAACAGGAATGAACCAAATTTGTAGCAGCAAAAATGAGATCTTGGATCGGGTTTCACACATAACAGGTATAAACCTGCCAGTTGTAGTTATCTTGCCATAGCTGATAGTGTACTCAAGATGATTCAATTTTAAACGGGTGGAAATCGGGGTGTTTTCTGTATGAGGAAAAAAGCTTGGAGCTTGGAGATTGGGACTAATAATGTCTCGTGCGATGCGAATATGTAAAATAATTAGTGCAGGGAGATTATTTAGTGGAGGATAAAGGTTATAAATCCCCCATTGTTTATGTTTATTTTGTGTACCTATTGATTCCCATCGTAAATTAAATCCCCTACGGCTATAAAAAAAAAAATCTCCAACATTTTGGTGAAGACAATTAAAAATGAGTATATTAATAAATAGGTTATGTTTAGATGCCCAAGTTGCTATTGGTGCTAAAACTTGGGGATAATTCTATTGTCTTTGTGTACAACATTTTTTTTTAGCATGAGGTAAGGTTGTTGAATTTTGAACCCGTATTTTTTTATAAAAAAATTGTCTGTAGTACTAAGTAGTTATGTGTTGTTTTATGGTAGCATTCTAGATAATTGTTTGTTGCTTGTAATATGTTCTTAGATGTTCTGTATGGATACTGGTATGTACTTCTCATGTTGTATATAGGTATCTTTTTCAGGTACTCTTATTTATTATGAAAATGCTTTAAGAAAAAATTACGCTATTTGTTATTCTCATTTTTTTAATACAACTCAAACACTCAATTATACAAACTAAAGATTTTCTCATTATAATATAATAATATCACCAATAATATATAAACATTCTCTCACAAATTCCATTTCAATTAATCTTTGTTTGAAAAATGCTTAAATATTGTTAACTCCAAGGATCCAATATTATCCCTTCTTGCAAAAAAAAAAAGAAAAAAAAAAAGAGTGCTCACCAAGAGCTCAATACGAACAAATTAATTAGCAAATAAAAAATAATATCAAAAGTCCATCTGATTATAACTGATCCAAAAGTCCCAATCGACCTCATCATTAACCTTTGATTGTTCATTCTTCTCAATGTGATCCAAGGGGTATAATTGGCAATCTCCACCGTCTGATGATGAGTTATCGTTTGATCTTTTCTTCTTTGAAGAAGATACTCCTACGTCAATTGTTGGTTTTTTGTTGGATCCAATTTGGTTTTCAATTATTGTTGGATTCATCAGTGGCCGTTTATCAAAATGTCGCAGCCCACTTGAGTTGTACAATCGGCACAAGCTAACCTCGCTCCTTAGCTATATAGACATGCAAAACTAAATTATAAGACTAAATGTTTATAAATAACATTTCAAGTTTAGTTCAGAGGGATAATAATTTGTAGGTTTAAAATGCCCCGATAATGTCTACCATCATTATCTCCGTTTTCAAAATTCAAACAGCCAATCTGAACTTCTTAACATGATCTTCATATTAAAATGTGCTTAGTTAGAGACCAAATTTATATTTTATGAAATTTTTTACTATTTTTTAAAATATGTACAAAATCACTATATTTTCTGAATATTTTGGACCATCCAAAAATAATGATTTTGTACCATTAAAAAAATGGTAATTTTTCTTAAAAAAAAATATAAAAATTGGTTTCCAAACATATTTTAGTATGGAAATCATAGTTGAGCAGTTCAAATCGACTTTTTGGATTTTAAAAACAAAGATAAAAATGTGAGGTATGATTAGAGTACAAAAACAATGAAGCATTTTAACCGTGCTCTAATAACTTTGTTAAGAGGAGGTTACTCTGTTCTCCCTTGCATCATTGCATGCATAAAAAAACACCAAGTAGCAATTACTTGTGCATGTGGCCATGTGCCACACCTAAAAGATATATACTGAGAGAGCTTGAACATGCAATGAGGTACTAGTTATCATGTGGTTCCAAGAACTAAAAAAGAAAAATTATCCCAAACAAGAAAGGAACAAAAGTGTGAATTAAGAGACTTCACAAGTCAAAGCTTAGTCTCTCCCAAGTTGCTATCATGATATATATAGGTACATAGCATGCAGGATTATATTCCATATATTTCTGCAACTAATTTGTTTGGTGAAAATGCACCGAGACTACCCTATTTAACAAGCACGTGTGATGGATACAGCCTACAGGTAGCTATAGGCCAAGCGAATGTTAAACTGTGAACATTAATTCTAGAATCTTATTTTTGATTTTTACCTGTAATCCATCCTGCTGGTATGCTCTATACTCATTGAGCTTCCACTTAGATTTGGTCCCTGTTGGAGCTTTCCCTTGGTAAAACACCATTGATTTCTTCATACCGAGCGGTCGGTTTGTGGAAGAATACACCGCGCTCAGGGAACCCGTAGCCTTCCAGTAACCCGATGGAGTGGTTCTGCTTGGCCTTCCTCCTTGAGTTTCTCTTTCTTGCCGAGGGCAAAAGAAGAACCATTGCTGATCGCCTTCATCACTGGATGGAACTCCCGTGTAATCTATTTAATTAATGTAGTTATAAATACATGCATGGTTAGCCTTGTTTATGAAATCATGCTAAACTCAAACTCAAGTGGTAAGTCATTAGGGTGCGTTTGGATGTTGCACAGGAATAGCGAGAATAGCGCTGTTCTGGAGTTAGCGCTATTTCATGTTTTGGACGGGTTAGCGAAAATAGCGCTAATTCAGAGAATAGCGCTATTCTTTGTGTCATCCAAACGGAGATTAGCGAAAAGAATAGCGCTATTCTCTCCGCATCCAAACGCACTCTAAGATATACTTTTTTTTGAAGTTTTGTATTCAATATATTAATTTTGTAAGGAAACTACATATATGGTATGGCCCTTGATTTCCCCCTCTTATCCATGCAGTCATATATGGTAATTAAGAAGAACGGGTGCATGAACTGATATATCATGTATGGTGACAATGTAACATATATAGTGACTACTGATATATTTCAAGCAACGTGCATGTTGAAAATTAAAAATAACACTAGTTTTGACAATTTATTTAAGCTCTTATTTTCTTTGTCATGCATGGATCAATAGTAATTAATGGATAATTAATATAATATCTTTATCTCTGCATGCATTACATATATATATGTATAAAAGATAGGATTCTCATTTATACAAGAAATTTTTAATTAATATTCTTCATTAATTACTAACCTAGTAGCTGCCATGGATCAACCGAATAGACTTGTACAACGGGAATGACACGCTCCATATCCTCTTCTCTCTTGTTCTCTAACTTGTTTTGAAGGTAGAATCCGACCAACTCCTCTTCAGTTGGGAAGAATCTATATCCAGGTGGGAATTCATTCATCTCTCTCTCTCTCTCTCTGATATATTGAAGAAATCTGTGCCTTGTGATTTATGAAGCTAGCGCTTGTGAGTTTGTGAAGGAGAGATATATATCATAGCTAGAGAGAGAGACTTATATATATATATTGATGCATGGAAAATTAAAGTAGTGGGTACCTTGGAAATGTTCAAAAGTGCGTGTGTTGTATGGTGGGGTTATTGCTGTGGAATAATCTCTAGAGGTGGTGTCTGGTAAGAGAAATGAAGGAAGAATGGGTCAAAACTCAAAAGCCTCCTTCCCTCCCTAGCTAAGATATGAATATGATATATACATTGGCATTAATCTATTCGCTCTCTCCCGAGCCGAGCGCCTAGAGTTAATTGTCTTCTACTTGATTGCGACTGCTACAGTGACCCCACCATGGCACCATGCATCATTGTTATCTAATGACCGTCAACCGCGCGTCTCCAAATACATAATTTAGTATTGATAAATGTTATCTGAATAATGTGGCTCATAATAATTCTTATCAAATGACTTCTCATAATTAACTTGGCTTCACTATCTTCTTGCAAATTCATGCATATTTAAAAACTTCATTATAATATATAGCCCCAAAAAAGGAAAGTGCAAATTCTTATTTTTTATCGGAGGTCAAACCCACCATTAAATTGTTTAAGCAATTTAATTAAGCAATTAAGCATGCTTCCTTAATTGGTATTATTAAGTATTATTAATAATTATTAAATTGTTTAAGTGTGTAGTCCTAGGGGTGTGCAAACGGATTGGATAGTGGTAAAAATCATATCCATATCCGAAAAATAATTAAGGATAGGAATAATAGGCTATTAAATAGATACGAATATCATTATAATTAGAATATCTAATTTAAATATTGTAACAAAATTAAATATCCTTCATATGATCATACAGTCTTCTATACATATCCTCCTTAATTAATTAATTAAGTGGCGTTGCGAGCAGAATGTAACATTGTCACGGTAAAGAACCGCATGAAATTAATATGTTGTTCGTTTCATGCCATCGAAAAAGTAGTCATCTTAATTTGTACTTCTATAAAAAATATTTATTTCTTTTCCTAAAATAAAATATAAAAAACTACGTAGTCGCTTCAGCCTTCAAATCGTCCTTCTGTTACGGCATTGAATCATATGAAGGAGAGGAGAGTCGCGCAGAGGAAGTGCGACGGAGAAAACCATTTCAACCGGTCACAGGTCAAGTTCTACATTACAGCGCGTTTCATTCAGAGAACATGTTTTTGACATGTCCCCTTATATCCGACTGCTTTTCCCCACTTACATATATAGCATGTTCATGTTCACCCATCTACCGTACAGAACATATAGTTGTATCAACCGACCCGTGTCTCTAAGTAGACATTTTGATCACGGATTCAGGGACACACATCATTTTCAAGCATTTCAAGTTTTCAAATGCCAAGGTGTATATTTTTTTTTTTTTAAAAGAGGCAAAATGCCCATTTCATTGCTGAAAAGGATAATTACAAAAAACAGATTTAATCAGGACCGTTAGGTAATATATATTGTCCTCTTAAGTCTTAATTAATTATGTCATTCTAAATATAACAAATCATTTACGCCGAACCGTAGTATATATTAAGACATTTTGTCCTTTTAATTTAGATGTGACAAAATCTGATATGATCTTAAAAAAAAAATTAATTTTAACGAAATGGTTTAAAATCAGACGATCTAACTCCAATATGAACCTAAGCGACATGTAATCTGAGACGACAAAGAACCAATATGAACCTAAGCGACACGTAATCTGAGATGACAAAGAACAATACAATATTTTTTTGAAAATTTTCACAGAAACTGCAAAGTTGTGAGGAAGAATCGAACTCTCGATCTTTAGATAACCAACAGTCTTAAAACTTCTTTTCTAACCAACTGTGCTACCTCCCCTTTCTCAAGAACAATACAATTTTAAACCCGGTCTAATCTGAATCCGAACGAATGACTCAAAATATAACAAATGATCCGAATCCAGAAAAATCCGAACTCCACCCGACTAGAATCCCACACAACCATGATCTAAAATAAAAATAATTTAAAGTAGAACGATTGGAAACTCAATCCAATCTAATCCAATCCGTGACCAACTAGGCTGAAATTTTTTTTATTTATCATTAAAAAAAAAGAAGATAAACCAATAAATCATGATTTCATGAGAATTCTATTTTTATCTTGGATGCAACGGCAAATTGCAGCCACCGCAGCGCCAAATCGAGTAGGAATCAATACATTTCTCCACTTTTTGGTGGACGCAACGACAAATTACGGTCACCAAAAGAGTGGCCGCCATGACAGGTTACGTCCATGATAAATATGAAATTCCCACAAAATCGTAGTTTATTGAGTTTTTTTTTTTTGAATGGTAAATATGAAAATTTGGGATTCCGTAAATTGGACTAGTCAACATAGACAAAGGGAATATCTAAAAGATCTGGACTGTTCAGTAAATTGGAGGACCAAAGATCTAGACAAGGACCCCCCCAATTTCACCGGAAAGTATGAAATGAATATATAAGAGTATTACTGATTCGGAGTATCTAAATGTTTCCTTATCATGACCAATCTCTTGCAAGAGGGTTGACTAGTAGGTTACATGACTATGGAGCACAATAGCCTAGAGTTGTGCTCTTCACGGTTGAAATGATTCAACCGGTACATGTGGTGTACCATTCCATTACACCATGTTTGGTTGTGGCTTAAACAATGAAATAAGAGATTTAGGTCTTGTTATTTCACCAAACGTGCATTAATTGAGCCGGATTAAGATGGCATAAGCTGATCTTTAGACCGGTCTAAATTAAATCACCTCACATGGTGGTTTAATTTTATTACAATTCATGACCTAACTCAAATGATTATAATAATAGATTATTAGTATATAATTAGTATATTGTTATTAATAATTATTATTAGTATATAATTAATATATTATATTGTTAATATATTAAATAATTATTATAATAATATTATATAATTAGTATCTTTTTATCAATAATTATTATTAATATATAATTATATAATTAATATCTTATATTGTTAATATATTAAATAATTATTATAATAATATTATAATATATCATAGTTATTATTAATATATTAATATTATAAAATTAGTATCTTATTATTAATAATTATTACTAATATATAATGATATAATTAATATTTTATATTGTTAATATATTAAATAATTATGATAATAAAATTATAATATATTATAGTTATTATTAATATATTAATATCATATAATTAGTATCTTATTATTTATAATTATTATTAATATATAAGTATATAATAAATATCTTATATTGTTAATATATTAAATAATAATTAGAATAATATTATAATATATTATAGTTATTATTAATATATTAATATTATATAATTATTATCTTATTATTAATAATTATTACTAATATATAATTATATAATTAATATTTTATATTGTTAATATATTAAATAATTATTATAATAAAATTATAATATATTGTAGTTATTATTAATATATTAATATTATATAATTAGTATCTTATTATTTATAATTATTATTAATATAAAATTATAAATAATATCTTATATTGTTAATATATTAAATAATTATTATAATAATATTATAATATATTATAGTTATTATTAATATATTAATATTATATAATTAGTATCTTATTATTAATAATTATTATTAATATGAGGAGGGATCCAATTACACCTTTTTTGGTGACACATCATGACACCGTTTTTTATATAGGTCAATTTTGCGATTTCAAAATCCAAACAGCCGATCCGAACCGTTCAACATGATCACCATATTAAAATGTGCTTGGAGATCAAATTTTACATTTTTTTGAATTTGTTTACTATTTATTAAGATGGTTACAAAATCGTTGTTTTTCAATGGTCTGAAAACAACGATTTTTGTAACCATCTTAATAAATAGCAAAAAAATTCAAAAAAATGTAAAATTTGATCTCCAAGCACATTTTAATATATCCATCATGTTGAATGGTTTAAATCGACTATTTGGACTTTAAAAATGATAGGTGTCAAAGTGTGTCACCAAAAAAGGTGTAATTTGATCCCTCCTCTATTAATATATAATTATATAATTAATATCTTATATTGTTAATATATTAAATAATAATTATAATAATGTTATAATATATTATAGTTATTATTAATATATTAATATTATATAATTATTACTAATATATAATTATATAATTAATATTTTATATTGTTAATATATTAAATTATTATTATAATAAAATTATAATATATTGTAGTTATTATTGTTAGTTTGTAATAATCTAGAAGTCAATGATACGATAAAACTGTTATATAAAGCTTTGTTCATGAATTGAATGTTTAATCATTTTATGTTTAATCATTTTGTTACCTTGAGTATTATTGAATTTATGAATCATTTCGAGTTCATGACTGGAATTGTAAAACTTCATAATATAGATGATAACACTCTTAAAAGTCTCTAACCAAGGTAATTAGCAGGAACACTAATTACCGTGATAAGGTTAGTGTGTGGATTAAATGATGGTTAAGTTTTACAAATCATAGACAAAGAGTTGTCATTTTAATCACACAGATACATGTTAGAGAACATGATATTTGACAGACCCCAAATGAAACATTAAATGGAATTGTGTTTGTGTCATTAATGTTTTCATTTTAGTGTTAAGTTCTAAAGTATGAGATATTCATTTTTTCTACATAAGAAATGTATATGTGTGATTGCTATCTAACGCTATCCTTAAAAAGTAGCTATAAGGGTAGTTCTTCGGTATACATAGCTTATGCGGAGGAAAAGATGGTTTATCAAAAGTACTATTGTCCCTCGTATCTCAATACGAGCTATAGCATCACTGGGCCCCTTGATAGAATATGATTATCTGGATCCAGTATGATTACAAGAGTAAACATATTTGATAATCTATTTAGGATCAAGAAAAGATTAAGTTTGCAAGGATGACACACACCTACCTTGAAACTAATCTGATAGCTATGAGACAAAAGAATTAACATGAAATAAATCGTTTACTGGATCATGATATTGTACGGTACAGCATCATCTGTGTAATTGGTGTCATAATATACTTGCCAGGTGTCACCTATGATTATAGAAGTTAGAACAGTTCTAATTCTATTTGCCAACATAACACAGATCCTATAGGGTCACACCAATAGGAAAGTAATCAGAGAAATTTTATGATTAATTATAAAGTGTTATAATTAAGAATAAAATATATGTCATGGAGATGACATGCTTAAACCGAATTAAATTTATAAATGTGTATGACACGTCGTATAAATTTATCGCAAACGCAAAAAATACAATTGTTCAAAATAATTGTATATATATATTATATGGATTAAAATATTAAGTATGAATTAATATTTTGGACCAAAAAAGTCCAATTTGAATTTAGACCTTAATTAAATTTAGAATTTAATTAAAAGCCTAAATTAAATTAAATAAATTAAATGAAAATATTTAATTAAATATATTAAACAAATTTGACAAAATCAAATTTGATTTTGTCTTCTAAAACCGCCATGTGCTAAACCGCCACAATATATTCCTATATATAGGTGAAATGGTGAGAGAAATTATTAAGTTCATTTTCTAAGTCCAAATCAAAGTACGAATCAGAATCCGATTCGATTCGTATCTAATTTTCTCTCCCAAATAGTGATTTGCAGAAAATCTGATTATCCATATATATATTTTGCGAGAATAAAAGTTATTCTTGTGAATAGTGTTTTGTCAGAAATTTTTTTTTTGTACTTTCGGTGAATAGTGATTTACCGAAAACCGCGACTTTTCGAATACCATTGGTATAGTATTTCTGGCAAAAGAAATACCAACTCTCTGGTAGTTCCTGGTGGATAACCGATAGAGGCACTATATTTTTGGTGCTTGCTTAACCGGGTCAGACTGCATTCCAATTTGAATTTGGAAGCAAGGTAAAGAAATGTTATATTAATCTATTTAATTGTTAAATAGATTTAATCTTTTAGAAATCAATCAAAGGAGTAGATCTATAAACTGATTAAAATACAAGTAAATACGGTTTTACTACTTTGGGTCTATACATGATTAATCTGGTATGTAACTCTCGGTTATTATCCGACATACTACTTAATCTATGATCTGAATGAGTAAAGTTTTACTTACGGCTTTTAATCTAAGAAACGGATTGAACAGGTATGTAACTCTCGGTAGATTATCCGACATACCACTTCAATCCTTTTGGCTTGAGTTAGAAGTAAAAATTTTGTTTTACGGTCTTTCCGCAGCTTAAGCCTAATGACTTTGGGTAGCCTCAAAACCCAACAATTATTAATATATTAATATTATATAATTAGTATCTTATTATTTACAATTATTATTAATATAAAATTATATAATTAATATCTTATATTGTTAATATATTGAATAATTATTATAATAATATTATAATATATTATAGTTATTATTAATATATTAATATTATATAATTAGTATCTTATTATTAATACTTAACTAACTTAGGCTTCTAAAATTTTAGTCCTCCATCAACTCTAACCAAACAAGAATACCTTAAGCCATGATCGAACTTTAGACCTCAACCAAAGATGAATAATTTGGACCGGCCTAAGTTGAAATAATCAATTTTGACCTCCTTAGCTTTAGTCCACAACCAAACACCACCTTATTGAGAAATTTTTAGGCTAATTAAAGTTGCACTCACGATCCACTTGAAATAATTAGGATCTTGTTTTATATATTGTACGGCAAAAAAAAAAAGAAAAAGAGGAATGAAGAATTAACGAGAGCTTGGAATAGCATAGCACGAAATACCGGAATGTACTGGTACTGAAATCGTGCATAAAGAATCTTGACCAAAAATAGTAAGCAAGTAGTGACAGCCATGGGTTGGTAAATGGTAAATTTGTATTAGCAGGATACAGCTAGCTTGGATGATGTTGATTTTACAAAGTAACTAGCATCCAATTTTTTATTTTTTTTGCTTGGTTGAAGTAGCATTCAATTTTAGCGAGTGGAATGACTTACAGTTAGGTCAACTGGTAAACCAGCTCACTACTTGTGGAAAAATTTCTATAATAAGTCAAGTCATCTAATTAAATATTTTAATGTTGATATCATGGGTTTACTCGAGAATTAGTGTTTAATGCAACACGGTTTCCTTGTCACATCATTGTCAAGTCTGGCAGCCATATTACTATTATAATAATCAATTAACAAGTAACAACCAATAAAGTCATAAAACTATTAGCATATGACAGTCAGAGAATTGCAGTCCATTTATTGAAAGCAACATGGTGGTTATAGACACTATACATGTATCTGCACAAACATGTCATTGATTTCTTCAAAGAAATTTTCAGAAATCTTTCAAAGATTTTTTTTGAATAAAACAAACGCAGAATTTTACTATAAGCATAAACCAGAATTAAGGGGTAAAATTCAAAAACACAATTGTCAGTAGACAACCTTTGCCAGCTAATACATACAAGGACAGTACTGGAATCAGTATTGCAAAAAAATAAAATAAAAAAAAGGTAGCCAGATAAATGCAAGTTTTGCAAAGGGCTAAAAGATAAGTACTGGTCTTTCAAGAGTAGAACTAGCGTGTTCTTAAGCTCACCAAGCCTCTTTGTGAGCTTAACTCAAAAATTCATCAAATTGATATCAAGCGACACATTCAAACCGTTGAAACCAATCTACTTCACGAGTGATGAGTTTACATGTCAAGTTTTTAAATTTTCGAACTAATTTAATATAAAGTCAAGTGGTAAAAAAATGATGAAAAATAAACACATTAAAATTAACTTATAAACCATCTTTTTTTTTACTGCTTGACTTTATACTAAATTAGTTCGAAAATTTATAAATTTGACATGTAAACGCATCACTTGTGAAGTAAATCGGTTTCAACTGTTTGGATACAATAGATTTTTGAATTAAGCTCGCAAAGTACATGTTCGGCAGAGGAGATTAACTCTCCTTATAGCTCCTTAAGCTCTTAATATCACCGAACAATATCTCCTTAGCTTAGATTAAGTGACCTCCTTAGCAACAAATGTTAAGCCAATCTCTCCCCATCCTTTGCGTCTCCTTAAGCCCAAAATTATACTGTTTCCAGACCAATATACCCTCAAAAGTTAGAGCTGTTAAGGAGCTACATTCTTTCTCATTATTTTAATATCTCCTTCTTTCCTGTGAGGGACCGATTCCCAAGAGATGGAAAAGAAAAATATCCTTCTCACCGGCAAAGATTGGTGGTGATCTATAGATCGGCTGTCCAATCGGACAGCTGCATCACGTTCGTGAGAACATGCTCTTTTTATTGACATCTCATTTGCCCATATTTCTCTGAGTGTTCTGAGACGCTTTCTCGTCGCAGCTCTGATACGAAGCATGATATATAAATTGCTACTAATTTCTTTAGATAATTTGTCGGTGGTACCAACATATATTTTACTAATTTCTTTAAAAAATTGTCAGAGTATTTGTATTAACTATTAACTTTAGGAGTAGGGTTAAAATGCACCATTGGTTTTGTGCTCCAATCACGCTCCACATCCTTATCTTCGTTTTTAAAGTCCGAACAATTGATCTGAACCGCTTACCATTATCTTTGTATTAAAATGTACTTGGAGACCAAATTTTATATTTTTTTTTTGGAATTTTTTTACTATTTTTTTAGATAGGTACAAATTACTGTTTTCAGAATATTCTGGACCATCCAAAACAATGATTCTATACCTATCTAAAAAAATAGTGAAAAAATTCCAAAAAATATAAAATTTGGCCACCAAGCACATTTTAATATGAATATCATGTTGAGCGGTTTGAATCGATTGTTTGAACTTTTAAAACAGAGAAAAAGACATAGAGCATGATTGAAGCACAAAACCAATAGTGCATTTTAACCCTACTCTAACTTTAGATAAATTTAATTATTTATACTAAATTATTTTAAATTTGTTGTAGAGGATAATTACATTAGATGACATATGAGAGAGGGTATTTAGGTCTTTACGTGCTACAACATATATTTTACTCATATTAAATCATTATTCTTAATCTTACTATCTTACTGGACAAGTGCTCCTTAGCAAGGATTAAATCTTTAATCCTTTGTCTCTTAAGGGACTTGGTGAGCTTAAGAACACCCTAGTTCTACTCGTCTTTCAATACCCAAAAGCAGTATAAAATATGTTCAACTGATACTAAAAACATATCCGTTTTAACTATTTTTTTTTTCATTTGCGCATTTCTTAGGGATTCTGTCCAGCTAGTTCATACCCTAAATACAAATACAGAGGTACCACAATCAGGAATCTCATACAATAGCTGCCCAGGCAAGAATATATCGTTTTGATTATGCAGGGTATACTTATCCACTGTTCCGATAATCCACAGCCTTGTATGTGCATCTCACATGCTTTATGCATATTCTGGTATTTCTAGGCTTTAGATCCATTAGGGTTCCGTGGTGATGTATTATACAGATCACAGTCTTTTGGTATGTATTGCATGAAAATCTGATGTGATGATGTAATGTACATGTAAAAACTGTTATTAATAATAATGAAGCCTACGGGCGTTAATCCTCAAAAAAAAGAAAAAAAGAAAAGAAAAAAAGAATTGAACTTCATGACAGAAGAGTTGTACTATATGAAACAACACTTGCTATTTTCAGAGTAAATCGAGAGGTGAGGATTAAGATTGCATAACAGGGTATAAAAGGTATGGGATCCCTTGATTATGGGTTTGTAATGTTGACAGAACCATTTAAATCAATCCAAAAAGAAACTTCCAAACCAAAACATAACTACATAAGTATATCCTCAGACATGTAACTGCCTATTCAAGTTCACCTACTTCATACAATAACCAATTTTAACTCGGTTAACAAACCCTGAACCTTAAAATATCACCCTGTTTCAAATTTTGCTCCATCAGGTTTTAAGGTTCCCATTTTCTGTGTTCAAAGTTTTGAAGTTGCAATAAACTGGTCATACATTAACAACATTAAAAAGAATTGGATAAAACAACAACAGAACCCTTGTCATCATGATGTCACCATGCTAGCTTTGTGACAAATTAGCATGGAATTGGAATTTATGTTTTGGCAGAATACTCACCACCAACATTTCATGGCCTCCATCACATGTTTGGTTCTTGAAGATCTTAAAATTTTACTAATTCCTTAATTATTTAGGCTCAGCCCATTTTTGGGCCCTCTTAGATGTTTTCATTTTCTAGGTGATAAAATTCATCCTCTCCCTTTTTCATTCTTATTAGAATGTCAGATTGGCAGCATTTTACACATCCGTTGAAGCAACTGCACTATAATTTGCAAGAAGCTAAATTTGGTCACAGATTATCTACATTTGGTTTATATATTTATTCATTTCCCATATTGGTCCTTTGGAAATTGAGAAGAGTAATGTCATGCGGAAATCTTTCTGCCAAAATGTACAATTTCATATGAGCTTGTGCATCATCCATTCAGGATGTCAACTCTTATCACAAAGAATTTAATGGTAGGACAACCTTGGTACAGATTGGAAACTTTACAGGCCCAAATGAAAACATTGAAACTTTACAGACCAGAAAAATAAAATGTGATACTTTTAAGGATGATTTCTGTAATTCTAATATTTAGATTTGCCTCATGGTCTACTACATTATGATAAGGGTAAGCAAAATTAAGCATGTACATTACTGATTTTAGATTTTTTTTAGGGAAAGTGAATATAGCAATGTTGAATTGGACCAACAGAGAATTATCACATGTTAGCTAAGTTACTCGGATACGCTATATTGGGCCCCGTATCCGTATCGGGTGCGTATCGGATACGGATACGCGTACGATACGGCCCCGATACGTATCTGATACGCCAGCTGGCGTATCCAATGACGTGGCGTATCCTTAACACTATGATACGGTCAAAGATACGCGTTGAAACGCGCTGATACGGCTCTCTCTGCTCGGATACGGAGCGGATACACCTGCAAACGCTTATGATTTCTTCTGTGAGCCGCGCGTGGACCGGGTTTATTTCTCTCCATTTCACACCATGGTCCATGAGCCGCGTAGACCAAGGGAAAAGTGCAAAATTCCTGCTCCAACCGGGAATCGAACCAAGGATGTGAGGGTAATGCACCAAGCACCTCAACCACTGCAACCAATCAACTTTGTTGTTATAACACCAAATCTTATATATTTAACTAATATAAAATATCTTATTCAGGATTTTTGATAATTAATTTATATAATACAAGTGTTGAATTAATAATATAATTAAAATAATATATAATAGGCGTATCGTATCCGAGATTTTTAAAAATTGCCGTATCGCCGTATCCGTATCGTATCCGATATGATACCCGTACCCGTATCCGTGCAACATAGCATGTTAGTGAGACAGTACAGACTTCAGCATAAGCAGTATAAAGAATGCAATAACAAATGAGAAATCATTCTACTAGAGTGCCCATTTTCAATATAAATTTTCTATGGCACGAAGCCCTCACTAGTTGAAATAGGTGATTTCGGGATTAAATGCACTGATTGCTATGTATAATAGAGAAACAAGCTAGAGACAAAATGCACAACTGCTCCACTGCTATTATAACAAAATGATATACAGTGACACATTAATCCATCACAAACACTAACAAATAAACAAACAGCTATGAATACTGTTATCTATACCTAAAAGCACCAACAGCACTGCATAGTCCATACGAGACCTTACCCTTCTCCTAATTAAACAAAAAGAAGGAGAAAAGGGAGAGAAACAACCAGGCCAAATATACATCAATCGAGAAAACCAGTCTTTCTCCAAATAGCATTTCTTACCTGGCGAAGGTCTCTTCCCTTAAGGGTTCGACCGGCACCTTCTAGAACAGAGAATGTTGTCATTGGTGAATCTCTTGCACGTGCACGGTCCACAACCTCATGCGGAGGAAGCATCTCTTCTTCATCGCTCTTCTCATCCTCTTCTTCTTCTTCTTCTTCATGCAAGATTGAATCTTTTCTGTTTTTTAACCTTGCAGGTACCACTGGTACATTGACTGGTGCTGACTGGTATTGTGGGGCCTAAGAATGTAAAGCAAAATAGGATTTAGATTCTGAATTTACATACTTAATTTGTTCTAAACCTAGTCTGGGAGTTCTCCCTCAAGAACTGTACTTATTCAAAGTTGCTATAGAAAGAAGTAGAGAACTAGAGATAATGCGCATGCATGAGAGACTTGAGTTCTCACTGAAAATTGCATCATCTATCGTTTGTACCTCAGTTTACAACCAAACAAACACAAGCAAAAGAAATAACCAGGGTTTAGTTAAGTAGAATAGTAGCCTTACGCCAGTTACTATGCATGATGTTTAATGAGATATACATCAACAGATGGTATCACTCAAACTTGAACCAGTAATAACAACGAAGCTTGAGTTTTCCTTGCTCAATCCCCAAAATGTAAAGTCAATTAGCCACGAACAAGTCCAAATCCACAGGAAAAACAATATAGTATACCTGAGGGAACTCGCGCCGGGGCTTGGGAATTGCAGGGATCATGCGAGCGGAGGATGGAGAGGAGGAAGAGGAAGAAGGAGACGACGAGGCGGAGGCGACAGAGGAGGAGGAAGGAAGAGCGGCGAGAATTCCTTCAGGTGGGCGGGTAAAGGCGATGCGGCGGGAGAAAGCTATCGGGTTCGAGTTCGAGTTCGAGTTCGGGTTCGGTGTTCGCGTTAGAATCGGAGGGCTTGGTGGGGGTCCATCGGAGCGATCGGGGGAGGAGGCGAAGAGATCGGATTCGTTGAGCTCGAAAGAGGAGGTGGAGTTGGGGTGGGAAGGGGAAGGGGAAGGGGAGATGAGAAGGGACCGGAATCGATTAGGATTGAACGACTTAGTCGTGCGGTGCCGATCCATCGATGCCCGACCAATTGAGGGGAAGATAGGTGAATGGGTGAGTGAGATACTGGGGCTGGCTGATTGCAAAATAGTGGCGAAAGAGACGGGAAGGAAGAGAACTGATGACAAGTGAGGACCCAAGTCCGCAATGAATTCGTATTACCTAAGGTAACAGAATATTTCTGTTTGGATCTGGACCGGCAATTAGAATTTGCACGACTATTAAAGCGGATCCGTGCGTTCCATCTTGAGCCGGATTGGCCCGGATTACTATCGGACAGCTGTGATCCAAACAGAAATATTCTGTTACCTCAGAGAAATCTCGATTCCCTGGTCGCGGTAATGATGAGCTTAGCGGGGCGAGTAATTGACGAGTCCGGATACCCAAAAGTAACTCGCATTTTGAGTTTAGGTCTGGACCGTCTGGGAAATAAATCTGCTGCGATTCTTCGGAATATACGAATTAAGAACAGTACCAAAATGTTGTTAATGTATGAACAATATTGTTCTTTTTTCTCTGACAAAAGATTTGGTACTGCTTTTCTAAATCCAGCTATTAATTTTTTGAAATATACGAATCTCAAAAGGAAGTTGGTTGCTGTGCACGAATCTCAAAAAAATTAATGGTTGGATTTGAAAAGGCAGGGTCCCTGCGATTCCAAAGAATCGCAGCAGATTCTGATTCGGACCGTCTGATCACACTACGGCTAATCCGGTACGAGATGAAATGCACCCGGTTCCTATAATATTTGTGCCAAAACAGATATGACGTTCCGGATCTTAGGTGATGTGAATTCGTAATTGGCAGGCTACGCGATCTGAAAAATGAATTCAGAGTAGGTCCGATGCCCATTGGACCTACTTTGGTTCGATGGGTGTTGTAACCATCCGATCTGCATCAAGATTCGTGTGTTCCGAATCAACATCAATGCAAGTATGTATCAATTTCCGTGCGCATAGATCTTGATGCTAATTGTACGGTGATAGAGCTAATTAAACCTAAATGTAGGTCCGATGCCCATCGGACCTACTCCTATCTCCTGAAAAATAGGCTCTTAACGGTTCGGTTTAAATTGAATTAAAATATATGTAATTAAATTTTTATTCGATTCAGATATATTATATATATATATAAACCAATAGATTGGATAATTTAATGAAGCAATTTACAAACTACTAAATAAATTAAATTTTAATACGATTAGTTTCATTAAACCAAAATTTTAAAAACTCTCCATCTTTTCTACTAATGTATAAGCTTGAAGTTAGTCATTATAAAACCGAGTGAAATAGTTTAAAATTTACCATACCGACTAGTGGTAATTTGAGTGTTTGTTGAGAGTTGAAACTTTTACATGGGTTAAATTTGTGAGTTTTTTTCTTCTTTAAAACCGATTGCTACATATTTATTTAGTGTAAAAAATAATTGTTTGAAATTGCAAGATGCGAATACGATTTTCTTTTTAACTTTTTTTTATTTATCAAAATTTGTGTGTTTTCTCTCTATTTATTTTTATTTTATATTTTTGTTCATACTTTGATATTGTTGCTTGATTGGTGTTTTAGTTTGATTTGAGTTGAAAATTTAGTTATAAATCAAAAAGACTAAAATGAAATCAAAACATCCTTTTCATTATTAGATCGCAATTGATACTATAATTAATTAATTATCACAATTTTTAAGTAAAACTCCTTCATTTTCATATATTTACTAACCATCTAAGACCACAATGACATGACGTAGAACAAGGTGCAACAGCAATACAAATTAAAATTAGTCCAAAAAAACGCACTAAAGAAGAGAAGGTACCCATTCAAGTTTCTTTCACATCCTGATGAGTACTTTTGTCACGATTGCTTGCAAGTAAGGAGCTTTAGGACCCCATCCACGAACAAGCTATTAAACAAGCTAATGGAAATTGGCTGTAGCCATTAAAAAAAAAAAAAAATACAAGAGTTAGACACATGAAACTGAAAAAAATTCTAAAGTTATCCGGTACGCAAATATTATCTGAGTATCGTCCAAGGGTGGCACGCATATATTATTTGTGCACCATCCAAGACCTTGGGGGTATGAAGATACTATGTGCGAGAGTTTGTGAGTTATTTTGAGGATGACCCTAATACTGAATACAATCTCGAGCTCATATTTAAATATAGAGGCGGAGACACACTATAAGAATGGGGTTAATTGACCTCCATATTTTTTTTAAGTTTTTGTTTTGTGTCTTATTTTCTATATAATTAATAATAAAATGTTACAGATAGTGTAAAATGATCTCTATTCACAGCAATTTTTTTTTATATCATAATTTGAAAGTCTGGCTCCGCCTCTGTTTGAATAGTCCTGTATGGCGTGTTGGAAAGCAAAGAGCCATTAGGGTTGGAGAGGTTTCAGTATCAGGGTCGTGATATCGGTACTGTTTCTCAGTCTTCTATGGAATGCCTCCATCGCGTAGCTAGTTCTTCTAAGAGGCATTAGAAGCTCCCATTGCCATCTGACATTTTGGCTTATAATTAAGGGGCATTTTCTCAAACACTGCTTGAATCTGAAAATCCTAATAATCTGCTGACTAAATATGAAAACTGCATGAGATGATTACAACTGTGTAAATAGAAATATAGCAGAAAAAGAAAAAAGGTTAGGAGGGAAACATGGCCAGATACATAAATCAAGTGCTTACAAAGGAGGCTGACATTTTTCTTTGTATTAAGTATAGGATAATCTATCAGAAGTTAACGCAAATCAACCAAACGAAGATTTTAATTGGAGACTAATAATAAAATGCCCTGCTCCTTTGGCAGCAATAGAATATATATTTAACTAATTAATAATAAAATCCTTGCATCGGCCGCTCAACAGTCAACATACGCAATTAAGAACAGTACCAAATCTTTTCTCAGAGAAAAAAGAACAATACCACAAATCTTCTTGATTTTTCCCTAATTACCTAAAAGATTTCATTTTGTGTGTTTCCTCTGGTTACTACATAATTGCAAACCAAAAAGCTTCGTTCATATTCATCCTTTAAAGTTCCAAATCTGAAGTAAACCTCATAACTACCCACGAATGTAAAAGTTCAAATAATAAATTTGAAGCATCAGGTATTCTTTCATAAATTCAGAGAAGCACTGGAAATACGAAATATAGATCAAGTCACTAAATCTACGAAGAGATAGCATCTGGATACTAAAAGAGTTTTGGCTAGAGATATAATATAACGACAACAAAATAAAAAATAAAAAAACAGCTATTTTGTCAGCATAACGTCATAACCTTCAAAAGCTCTCAATAAAATGGAAGATCAAATTATTATAATTTTCCCAATGACATTGACATGGGAATGCAATTTGTCAACCAGCTCATCAACATATATATATATCCATCCTTCTCATCAACCACTTCATCTTATATTCTATCGCTCTTTCATTTTAGCATTTGGTAAGATTAGTCTTCACCTGTGACATTTTATTCTTCCAATAAGGACGTTTTAACTACTTACTGCATATAAACAGTTGTTTTTCAAATAAAATCTCCTTAATTGGTACTGGTACAACTATTTAAATATATTAATCCAGTTACCACAGTAGTACAACAAACTTTTATTAATTGTGCATCTACCTAGGACTAGCAAACAACATACATATATCATACACATTAAATGATTTTTCTTTATGATAACAATATTAACTAACAACTTAATTAAGACCACCAGTAACTAACAACTTATATTATATGAGGCCCTATTTCATTTGGATTTAAATCTGCTGAAATTCCAAATCCATGAACAGTACATCTGAAATCTCTGAAATTTCGAATCCAGTCGTTCAACTTTTTCTGTGCACACATCTCGAAACAAATAATTTTTCTATGCACGCATCTTGAAACAGTTCGACGGCTGGATTCAGAATTTCAGAGATTTTAGGATACTGTTTATGGATCTGGAATTTTAACAGATTTGGATCCATTTCATTTAGGTTCATTTTGTTTGTAGTTCCATAGCAAGTATCATGTCTTTGGGCATCAATTCAAGAATAAGACAATTTTTTAGTTTTGTGGATTATGTATTACAACTTGATATAGACTGGATTTTGTTAATGGTCAGTAATATATAATAATTAAAGTCATGACAAACTGCACGGCTCAAAGGCAAACAAAATTAAGGCTAAAAATGTGTGGCTGTGTGGTGGGTTCCACAGTTCAAGGGATAGCTTAATTACTGGTGGTCTTAATTAAGTTGTTAGTTAATATTGTTATCATAAAGAAAAATCATTTAATGTGTATGATATATGTATGTTGTTTGCTAGTCCTAGGTAGATGCACAATTAATGAAAGTTTGTTGTACTACTGTGGTAACTGGATTAATATATTTAAATAGTTGTACCAATTTAGGAGATATATTTTATTTGAAAAACAACTGTTTATATGCAGTAAGTAGTTAAAACGTCCTTGTTGGAAGAATAAAATGTCATAGGTGAAGACGACCACAACAAAGAAAATAATTTCATATATATATACAAATTGTGATGGTATGTGGTCATAGCTACAGTTATATATTGTTCAGGAATTTAATATATTTTTATTATTAATTAATACTTTTAAGGAAATTGAAATCCGGATTGTCCATTTATCCAAATTAAAGATTAATTAAAAAAATGTTCACATTTAATTTAATGAGAAAAAAAATGTTCTAGGGCTCTCTTTGTGTTTGTGTGATGCAAGTATATGTAATACTTTGAGGTCTTTAATAAAAGATATATTATACAAGGAGGGATTAAATTACAACATTTGTTAAATTATAACATTTTACAACAATTTAGTTTTATAATTTTAAAAGTTCAAACAGTCGATCCAAACCGTTCAACATGAAATCTATATTAAAATGTGCTTGGAGATAAAATTTTACATTTTTTTGAATTGTTTTACAATTTATTAAGTATTTTATAAAACTATTGTTTTTAGACAATTCTGGACCACTGAAAAATAACAGTTTTGTAAAATACTTAAATAGTAAAAAAAATTCAAAAAATGTAAAATTTTATCTCCAAGCACATTTTTAATATAGATATCATGTTAAATGATTTGGATTTGAACTTTTAAAATCACAAAATCAAATTGTTGTTAGATATTATTACTTACAAATATTGTAAGTGAATCCCTCCTCTGTGTACCACCACATTTTTTTTTGGGAAAAAAAGTGTTGACAAAATTAGATTTATTGTCGTTATCAAATTTGTCCAAATTGAATAGTAGATCATTTGGAAGAACCGGCAACCAACTCAAAATATTTAAATTGAATAGCTTATCCTTTGGAAGGTTCGAAAAGAAATTCCAAGTATTCTAAATTTCTAATCGTGGCAGGACCACTTAGGTGATATGTTTGAATTCACAAAATAGTGTTGCTATTTTAATGTATATATAATTTAAATATATATTTTTTCTTTTTTAAATAGCATGAATAGATAAAAAGTTGGATAACTTGATGTTCAATTTTTAAATTATATAGCACATGTATAGGTCATACTTAACTGTGGAATAAAGTTAATGAGAATTAAATGATCTACTTGATCTTACTCCACATATTTTATATCTCGTTTAATACTTTAACTCATGACTTAAATTAATACTTTAACGTATGACAATGGACCCTACAGGTAGAGTATGTGTGGAGTAAATTAATCCAGCTAAAGAGTAATTTACTCTGGATTAACTCACTTCTTATTTCACTTTACTCTTCTTCTTTTACTCCTCGTTTGAATATATATAAGTGTGGAGTAAGAAATTTATTCCACCTCTTACTCCACAACCAAACATAGTAGTAATGCGATTTAGCTAATTCAAAATTTCATAGGAGTAAACAAATTAACTCTTTCGAATAAATACTTTTTGTATTAATATAATTAAATAATATGTATTAATTTATGTAAATGTTGGGTTGCACACTTATTTTTGAAAACTTTCACAGAAGCTGCAAAGTCGTAAAGGGAAATCGAACTCTCAACCTTTAGATAATCAACAGTTTTAGAATCTTTTTCCTAGCCAACTGTGCTAACTTCCCATTTCTTTTGAATTGCACACTTGATATGTGAACTTGTAAGGTTGAGTGATTGTGAATGCATAAGTAATTTAGTCTTTAACTTATTGGTTATTGTAGTGTATGGTTATTTATTATATATTGGATTTTTTTTGTGGTTGGTTTAAAAATCATAAAAAAAATGAAGTAATTTCTGAGATGAAACTTTAAATGTATAAGAGATGTTTGACATCTTACGTAATCTAATCCTCTTTACATTTTAAACGCTTTGGCACTATTCTTAGCCTATGTTTACATACTAATTTGAATTAATTATATTGTCATTTTTTCATTTTTGTCCTTTAATTTTTTTTTTTAACAAAATTCGCTCACAAAATGAAATTACATGACATTTATTCATCTAGCTTTCTCTATCTTAACTTTCTAATTCCGTCCCTCATCCTTGCGTTGTTTTAAAAAAAAAAAATCCAAACGCATCATGAAGTAATTGTGGGGGCAAATGAAATTTTTGAGCTCAACTATAAACAATTGTATTTTGATTATGTTTGATAGAAATTTTCTAGTTTGCGACCAAAGCCCAATGATCTTTCTGTGTTCTTAATTTGTTCATAGTTTAATATGTAGTCCTAGAACCAATTTTGAGCATGCAATTTACTGACAAAGAGTACTCTAGTGCTTCTTGTTGTTTATTAATTTGATGGAGATGCGATTTGCATGCGATGTGTTAATTTAGTTAGCAAATTAAAAGTGCCTAGAGTACCCACTTTAAACTTTACCATCTCAAAATATAAAATGTTGCACACAAATGAAGGAATTCAAATCCTCTCTGGTACCGTAATAGAGAATCTTTTAGAATTAGTGGATCTGGACTGTCCTTTTTAAATTGGCACGAATCTCAAAGTCCAATAATACTGCCCTGCGCTAGCCCGAATCTCAAAGCGGCTGGGAGTTAATCTCAAACCGTAAAGTGAGGGGAATCTTTTACGGTACCTGGGAGGATACTTTTCCAAGTGAAGTGGAATTCACATCCTTCCCAGTATCGTAAAAGGAAATCTTTTAGAATTAGTGGATTCGGTCCATTCTTTTTAACTTTGCACGAATCTCAAAGCTCAATAATACTACTCCTGCGCTAGCCCAAATCTCAAAGTGGTTGAGAGTAAATCTCAAACCATAAAGTGAAGGGAATCTTTTACACATGTTGGAGAGGATACTTGTTCTGCCGTGATTTTTATTTATATCCAAAATTAATTATAGAATATTATTTATACTCAGCTTGGCTGGGTATTTTTAAAAATGCCTAGACCGGTCATTTAATGGACAGTTGAGACTTTTTTTTGTTGAAATATTTGATAGATTACTTCTTTTGATGTATAATTAGCATAATTATACTAAAATACGGTAAATTACTTGAATTATATTAAATTACGTTAAAATATGCTAAATTATGCTAAATTACGCTAAGAGAGACGATGTCTTCACTTAGAAGTGGTGTTTTTAGTCATTGAATTATGGCCCCCTAGAGATCTTGATACACCCATAACCTGTCTTTTGCTCAACCTTGATGGTACCACCAGCCGCAAGAACTGCACATAAGGTTCAAGCAAATTAGTTAGTCTTTTTAACTTTGGGTTTTTACTAATCACAATCACGACTTTGTATAAAATAATTAACTTTGGGTTTTACTAATCACAATCACAATCGCATAAGGTTCAAGCAAATTAGGAGGGGGGGAGGAAGGGGCATTACCCAACATGGTATAAAAATTCTTTGCAGCCAATCTTCTAGGTATGCCCTCAGTTGTTTCTGTACGTACAACTAGTCCCTCTTTAACTAGTTCCTCAAGTAACTTCTCTTCTTCAGCTAAATCCTTTTTAGCTAACTCCACTACCTCGTTAAATGTTATGTTATAAGCTCCATTAGATTCAAAGTACCTGTATACAAGTAGCAAATCACATTAATATAAAGTTTTTTGAGAGAAAAGTGAGATACCAGCTGTAAAATTTCATTAGCTTACGATTTCATTATTTCACGGATCGAGACCGCCTTATCAAATACATCACATGCAATAAGGCTATAGTATACTAAACAGAACTGAGCAATTGTGCTTACCTCATAGCATGCCATATTCACCAACCGGCTGAGCGGGCCCAAAATGTAAGCCTTGGGCTGAGGAGGATTCTTCCTCCAATCTGTTTCCCGATTAGAGACTTAAATTAAAGTTTATACCATACTAAACAGATATGGTCAAAGTAGAATTTCTAAACGAGTTGAATTTCTAAATTAAAGTCTATTATACTTTACTAATGTGACATTGAATTTCTAAATTAGAATTTTGAAAATTTAAAATTTTCGATCTGATCAAATAGCAGTGGCTCATTAAAAAATATTTAATAAATTGAAATAATTTTTATAATGGAATCTACTTAAAAAAAAGGCCAAAAGATTTGAATCGTGATCTGTTTCCAAATATGAGACAGCTTATTTTCAACAGATATAAGAAAGAGTAATAAATTAAATCCGAAAAATTCAACTATTTTTGTTTGAGAAAGAAATTCAGCTTTAAAATTTGATTAGTTTGAATCTTTTTCTATCTCGACAAAAAAATTTAGATATGAAATTTAAAAATAAAATAGAATTAAATGTGACCCAATAATTTTTTCTTAATTTTGTTATATTAACTTTAATTATATTACATTATAACATCATTTAGATTTTAGAAAAAGGGTTAAAGGGACTATATGAGAAGAAATGAATATAACAAACCTTGGTGATGGTCTTCAGAGGTACCATCTAGGTCCATGAAGAAATATTTCATATGAATAATTGATTTCCTCTAATGTCTAACTTATAAATATTATATGAGGTCCTTAAAAGTTAAAACTCACAAGCAATTTATTTTTAAAATTTATTTGGAATAAAATGTATTTTAAAATCATATGCGATTCATTTTAAAAATTAATTTGGAAAATAATGTTTTATAAAGTTACAGACGATTCATTGTTTTTCTCAATTGATATTTATAATAACTAAGCTAGTAACTTAGAAGGCACGAAAAGCATGCAAAGCAATAAAAAATGTGTGGAGAAAAATAAATTAGTGATTCTGTATTGTACATGTGTGACAATTTTTTATTTGTTTACTTTAACTACTTGAGATATCTTTCAAACAATAAATTTTAGTGGACAGGAATATCCTTCACGTCCTCTATATAATAAAAGGGACACAAAGGGTATTTTCGTCAGATGACCTGAACCATCCTAGAATTAAATAGATGTACTCTAGCAGTGGCAATGAAATCATACAATTAAGCTTTGTGATATCTAATTAAATGATACTGAAATCAATGGAAGGAAAATAGGAGTATATATATCTCTAGAAATCTGGCCTAATGGAGAAGGGTATCAATATCAATAGTTTGTTTTTCTGAATAATTAGGATTCTTCTTCTTTGGATTCGTTTTAAATATTTTGATTAGAGATGTTTTACAGATTAAAATAGTAAATTTCATGGATTTGATCAATCAGATTTAATGTACAGCTTCATGTTTGCTTTTTGTTCGGATAGAAAAGTTTCAGTACAGACAGGCTGTACCTTTTAAAACCTTCGTATACTCTCGTTTAGGACCGCAAGTGCACAGTCCTACTCGTTCGTATAGTCGGGTATCGATCCACAGGGACGACTCAATTTCTGAATATTTACTCGACTTAGCTAGGTACTAGAAGTGTGAAATAAGTGTTTGAGTTTGTTTATATTTCCTAAATTCAATCAACAAATTCAATAACAGTAAAGAAAAGCAATTAAATGTTTGGTTTTGGACTGTTGTAAAGAAAAGGCGTTTCAAGGGTTTCGGATTTCATCTTCAACTTTGCTGCTCTGGACCTGTCACGCGACCCGCATACTCTCGTATGCGACCCTAGTGACGCGACCCGCATGCTCTCACACGCGACTCGCGTAGCCCTCGAGCTACTCTGGACCTATCACTCGACCCGCACACTCTCGTATGCGACCTTGTGACGCGACCCGTGTGCCTTCACACGCGACTCGCGTGGTCCTGGAGCTGACTCTGCATGTACCAGTTTCTGGTTGTTTCAGTCGTGTAAGGTTCGATTGACCGTACCTAATGTCACTAAACCTCAACTCTCGTGTATTGACTTAATGACCTGGTACGAAACTGCAATGTCACCTTCTCAGGTTTGATCTAAACCTAAGTTCTAAGTTCTGTTTACTAAAGGTATCCAATTCCTCTCTGCCTCTCAACATATCAGATGGAAATTTCACCTCTCGGCTACTATTGATCTCACCTCTCGGATCTCAGATCTACCTCATTTACTTAACCTAATTCACAAGATACATCAATGCCACATTACAAGAAGAATTACCAGAGGCAATCAACAGTAGACAATCAAGAATCAATCAAGCAATTTAGATCAAGCAATCACATTTAATACAAGAATCAAAGAAACACGAATAACAATTCAGATTCAAACTACATGCATTATCAAACAAAGTTTAAGACTACATCCAAATCCCTCGAAACTAAAAGACTACTCAGACATGATCAAAAATGAAATAAAAGAGAGAGAGAAGGAGCAAATCATGGTGGAGATGAAGGACTGAAGAGGATCGAAGCTTCTGTCGAAATCTTCTTCTCCTGATCGAAACCTCCTTCTGCTCCAGATCGCTCTTCCTTCTCTTCCTGCGCGCCAAGCCTCAGCTTCAAACTCTCTGTTCCGTTCTGTGAAATGAATTCTGGATCTGATTGGATATCTCTTTGTGCCAGGCCTCTGCTGTATATATAGACATCTTAATGGGCTTCAATTGGGCCCTGGCACAAGTTAATTCGACGCGACCCGCATGGATACGGATGCGACCCGCGTCAGGTGGAGTCTGGTGCGAGTGATGAGGGTCGCGTCTGAGGTCGCGCTGGGCTGTGATGTGACCCGCGTCAGGTGGGACGCGGCTCGCATGGAGGATGTCAGAACTCTGGCCTTTTGCTTATTTTCGCCCATTTCCTGCAAAATCATAACCAAACTGCAGCAGTACCATATTCTATTGATATTCAATGTAAACGGTGCAATTTAATGGTTCAAAACATGATGGCTGGTTTGGAAATAGGTCGAAACAGTGTATCAAATAATGAGACATCACTTTTAATTGCAATTGATAAATACTCTAATGAAAACTCAAATTTGCAAAGGAAATTTGGAATTGTTCTGCATATACCACCATGGGATTTAATCCTAACATCAGGCAACAAATTAAGGGAATTGCAGGATCCAAACATAGAATTATTATCAGGATTGAAATACAAATATTATTTTATACAACTTGGTAGTCTCTACCAAGCATTTCAAAAAAAAAAAAATTACAAATATTATTCAAACTCACATGCATAAGAGCAACATCGGATCCAAATAGGCTGAGGGGTAGGCAAGTGTCTATCTCTGAAATCTAATTTTTTTTAGATCCAGTATTTTATACTTGTGCCTACTTTTGGATCAATATAAGGCCTAGTCTTTGACTTAATTCACAGCCCGATAGAAGAAAACTACGCGGACAAAAAAGTCAGTCCAGACTGATTCGCAAAAAAGAGAGAAATAAAAAAGATGCAGTTTGGTCCGCTCGGAAGAATAACCGATTTGCTGGAGAAAAAGGAGGTCAGCTACTTCGCTCTGATTCATTAGGAGAAAGACAAAATAAAATTGATTTAGGTCGCCAAAAGAAAAAAAAAGGCGATTTGCGTGTTGCGTCATCACCCTCATTTCGCCCAAACCAGCTCTCCGCTCCTGACTCTTCTCCTTTTCCTTCTCCGACCTCGACTCTTCCTCGACCTTTTTCCTTCTTCGATTTTTTTTTGGGTAAGTGATCAAACCATATATTTTTTTTGAATTAGGATTAATTTTATAATTTGGTAATTGCCCAACACTTTAAGGACATTAAATGTTAATTTGGTCAAGGACTTTAATTTGGTAATCTTTTAATTAGATAATTTGATAATTGATCTTGACCTTGAATTTTACATTTTAGAGTATTAAAGATGAACAAGAATTTTAAGAAGGGATATAAACCTCCAATTAGTTCAACTTCATAAGAACCAACACAAATTAAATGTAATTTAGGCTTCAATCTCTCTTATGAAGTTAATATTGCCGAACAAGATCCTTCCTGTGATCTTGGTTTAAGACCACCTATATATTGTTCATGTATGGAAGTTTTTTGTTTTGTTTTTTACATTTTAAAATAAATATGCTTGTTTATAAAAGTCATATGATTGTTATATATCTCATACAAGTATAAAAGGATTTAAATTAAATGTAGCTCAAATCCTCAAAAAACACAAGTTTCAATTATAATTAATACAAATTTCAAACGAGCCCTAAATCATAAAGCTTGAAAAAAAATTGTAGAAGAGTGTGTGATGCATGTTTTGTTAGAAATATCCTCATTCAAGTTCTCGTCATTCAATGGGATGTTTGCCAGACCCACACCCTCTGATTCGCCTCCTCATGGGGCTCCTCCTCTGGGGCTGACATACTCCGGTTCTGGAGCTGACACCTTTTGATTCTCTCATTTATTCCAATATGGACGTTTGCTCTGACATCCTCTGGTTCTGGGGCTGGGGAGGATTCTCCCTCTAATCTGTTTCCACATTAGAGACTTAAATGAAAGTTTATAACAAACTAAACAGATATAGTCAAAGTAGAATTTTTAAACGAGTCGAATTTCTAAATTAAAGTCTATTATAGTTTACTAAATGTGACATTGAATTTAAAATTTAGAATTTTGAAAATTTAAAATTTTCGATCTGGCCAAAGTAGCAGTGGCTCATTAAAAAAAAATTGATAAATTGAAATAATTTTTATAATGGAATCTACTTAAAAAAAAGGCCAAAAGATTTGATCGTCGTGATATATTTCCAAAGATGAGGTGGCTATTTTTCAACACATATAAGAAAGAGGAATAAATTAAATCCGAAAACATCAACTATTTTTGTTTGATAAAAAATTCAGCTTTAAAATTTGATTAGTTTGAATCTTTTTTAATCTCGACAAAATAAATTTAGATATGAAATTTAAAAATAAAATATAATTAAATGTGACCCAATAAATTTTTCTTAATTTTGTTATATTAACTTTAATTATATATCAATATAACATCATTTAGATTTTAGAAAAAGGGTTAAAGGGACTATATGAGAAGAAATGAATATAACAAACCTTGTTGATGATTTTCAGAGGTATCATGTAGGTCCATGAAGAAATATTTCATATTGATAATTGATTTCCTTTAATGTCTAATTTATAAATATTATATAAGGTTCTTAAAACTCACAAGCAATTTATTTTTAAAATTAATTTGGAATAAAATGTATTTTAAAATCACATGCGATTCATTTTAAAAATTAATTTGGAAAATAATGTCCTGTAAAGTCACAGAAGATTCATTTTTTTTTCTCAATTGATATTTATTACTTGAGCTACTTAGAATGCACGAAAAGCATGCAAAGCAATAAAAAATGTGTGGAGAAAAATAAATTAGTCATGATTCAGTGAGTAATTCCTCATCCTCATTGTTAAATCCCCACCAAATTACCAAAGTACCAAATAAAATTGAGCCCAAATTTGTAATATGTTCCACAGCCCATATCAAACCCAAGTTCACTACTCTTTGAGTTTGATTTTATTTTTGCTTGCAGATAACTCCAATGTAAACTAGAGATCTGTGGGCCTGGTTGTATTTGGTTGATTTTGTGTTCCAATTCCAATATTTAGAACTGTAAAGCAATGATAATTATTAACTTATACGAGGCAAAAATCTTTTATACTCAGTCAAACAAAACAGTAGTTCAATCAATCTAATCTGACAGATAAATTCTATTTTCAGAAAAGACCCCTTCTTTGATTATGTTGGAGTGAGAAATATGTTGCGTTTTTTTTTAATAAAAAATAATAATAAAACAACTAAAAGAGAAGACCGTGACTCGCCATACCATTTGCATGCAAAAACTGGCATAGGTGGTCTCGGCTCTTAGTTTCTGGCCATCTCCACCGTTCATTCCTCAATTCAAATAGGTTGCGAATTTGAAACTATTTTTGTAATATTTGGGTAATTTGCTGCCTAAGCTGGAAGAGAAGAAAATCCAGAAATTGGTTAATATATTCAAATAATGGCTTTCAAGTACCCAAGCCCAGCCCATCCCAGCCCAAAAAACGTGTTAATTAAATTACCTTAATTGAGCGAATTTTATACATCCAAACCTCCAAATTCCTCTCTAAGGCATGCATTTCATCAAGTGTCATGTACTCGGTAACTTTATCACCATACATGAACCTGTAAGATTTGTGCTTGCTTTTAGATAAGTATTTATTAAGTATCATCATCTTTCTCTGTTTATCATTCATTTTATTTCACTTCCACACTTTTTTTTTTCATGTTGCATTTTGCTGAAATAAGTGTTATATGCACCAGCACATAAATACCAGTATGGATAGGTAATTGGTACAAATGTGATTTAGTCTTTCTGCTTTCTAGTGTTAGGCTCAGTAATGCTTCCACATACTGTACCAGGCTTGTACCAATGCACAATTTCTGCTTTTAAATCTCAAATGGACACTTTAATCACCATTCAACAACACAATAGGTGCTAAAACACATAAACAGTAAATATAACAAATATTAAACCACACATTTGTAATGAAAAAAAGTTTTATAATAATAATCGATTAAACATATGAGCAAAGGTAGCCTTTAAATGTAAATGATTTCTATGCTTAATATCTTATAATTTGAGGAACCCCTTTGCTCAAAGACGTACTGAGGGAAATTAAATAGAGCTAGATCAGTAAGTGCAGATTAACTTCGAGCTGAATGATTGAAATTCGGTGTCTAAAGACATAGAGAATCTTTTTTTAGATTCGTGCCAAGTTAAAACTAACGACTCAGATTTAATTGTACTCAGGTATTGCACTGGATATGAATTCCCATTTGTATGGCTCATCTGCTCATGGGTTTGATTCTCACAAATAAGGGTTTACACTCAAGTAATCAATGGGCTGTTTCATTAATTGATATAACGGGCTGCTAAAATAATCAATAGGCTGTGGAATTAAGAAAAAAGGCTTGAGCAAACGGCCTGCTCAATTATAGATCAAATGATTTAAAACTTTTTAATTTGAACACTTGAATTGTTATGTATTAGTTGTAATTTATTTGATAGGTATCGAAACTTGCTTTCATATTCTAAAGAAGGCAAACTTTCATTTTTATTTTTTAAGTTTACTTATTTTATAACTATTAAAAGACTTGGATATTTTAGGTTTGAGGATCTTTAGTTAGGTGTAAAATGTACAATTTGGTACAATTTTTATAGCAAATATAATATATAAAATAAATAAATATATTACTCTACACACATTCTTTACATTATATAATAATCATAAAATATTAAAATTAGTACTATTTTCCAAATATAAAATATAAATTAAATAATATATTATATAAATCAATTTTGTTATAATAATAAATATCATACAACTGAATGTACGAATAAAAAAAAATATTATTTTATATTTAACCATTATTCTATAAGATGGTGGTACGAAAATGAGTTAATAAAACTTTGTTCTTGTCCGTATTTTTAGCGTTGGATTTGATTATCTCTTGTTAATTATTTTGATTGGAAGGCTTATATTTATTACTTATCTCCTCATTTAAAAGTGTTTAATATACCTACGGTGTAGTATATTTGTTAATTACTCTTTCTTTAAATGATACAACTCTTTCTTTTAAAGTGTTACAACTGTTGTTTAATATTTTTTATTTGATTCTTAAAATGATGCAACTCTTCTTAATTACTTCATAAAAATTCTCACTACAAGTAAAATGTATTAATATAAATTAGATTATTTTATAATTTTCCTTTTTAAAAAATATTTATTTCGAATTAAAATCTGAAATACATTTTTTTTAAGTCTTACTCTATTTCACACGGATCCATATCCTCTGCATTAACGTAACTTTTGAGTTTAGGGGTCTCCACCGTCGGATGATTTTCACGGTTCAGATTTAATTGGTCCTGACCGAAGACTTTGACCACAATAATTGTGTCGCTCCCAGCTTCTCTTCTCTCCATTCCGCATCAAGAAGAACAAAATAAAGAGACCAAGGACCTTCCCAAAAATTGAATGTTTCTCCTGCCAAACAAAATTAGGAGCTTGCCTACCTAATCCCGCCGAATCTCTCACGACGATAGCGACAATCGATCTGGGGGAAGCGTTAATTACCGGAGGAGAGGACACAGGCTACCTTGGACAGGAGGAAAGGTCGGAGAAGGTTGTCGCCGGTCCCAACTTTGTCGATCGGTGCTCACAGTACTCATTGTTTCTATTTTTTTTTTTGATGATTGATTGTGAGTGCTTGGATTGAACCCCTCTTTTGGTCCCAACCTTTAAGCTCCTCCTCAGCAAAGTTTTTTTTTATCGAAGAAACTGTGAGCATTGTAATTACAATACTCATTTGTGACGCTTCACTGTGAGTAGCAATTTTGGTCCCCCGACTTTGATACTAGAAATGGGAGTTTGTGTATAATTTTATTAAAAAAAACTATGGATTATAATTTTATTTATAATTAAAGTGGTGATAGAAATTATAACACTATATTTTCACTTTATTTTTTATCAAATGCAACTCAATGCAACACACAAGTGCTTCTCTGACAATAAATGAGAACTATAATAAATGAAAACTATAACTCAGATGTTCAGACTGACACAAAAACATTCCTTAATCGAATCGTGCCAGAGGTAATTTGACTGATTTGTCAATTTTGTTTCTTTTTATATTTATCATGATAGCGATACATATATAGTGATTTTATTGTATGCTGATATGCCAAATAGGCCTTTGTGCCCATACCTGATATGGTAGCTCGCAATAATATGCAAACTCAACACTTGACTTTTTATATAGTCATCAAATGCACTAGGTTAAACTCCTAATTCAATCCTTAAGTTAAGCACCTTACTTACAATTTTCTTTATTTCACAATGCAGATGGTGCCATAATGCCCTCTTGGTTTGATCAGCTCGTGCAGTCTGTTGGTGATCTGTCCGCGGAGTTGGCACGACGTTAGTGAATAAAGAGATATAGTTAATCAAATTTAGTGATTCTTGTTGGGTTAGCATTGTGTATAAATAAAGAATGTAACTGTGAAGTCAATGGAGCAAATTATTGAGTAATTGTATGAGTTCCATCTAAACTTGGCTATTTTGCCATTTTTGTATCCAGTTTTATAAAATTAGTGAAATTCGATTCGAATAGCTTGTTGTTGTTCAATTATAGCACTCTGTGATTGTATTACGATCGGGGTTGTTACATCCATTCTGCGCGACAGTACTGCTGGTACGATTGTCAAACTCAACACCACTGCTGGTACGGTACCACCACTGGTACAGTACCACTGCCGGTACAATTTACAACTCCTGTGATCCTGTCAAATGTTGGGTTTATAATTCTGTGATTCTTATGAAGAGAAGTTGGATTTATAATTCTGTGATTTATGAAAACAAGTAAAAATGGTGCATAGGTACAACAAGTAAAATGCATTGGTTGATATGTCTTGATCCTTTCTCCTTCCATTCTTTTTGTTTTTTTTTTCTAAATGAGAGCATGATTAGTGTTTAAATTATTACAAAGAGAAATATTATTGTAAATGCAAGTTTGTCTAGTACCAAATGAGATTTCCCTATCTAAATCATACAACTCCATATACTAAGAACCAAAGAAAAGAAACAAAGTTGAACATTGTTTTGGTATTAGTCTAGTACCAAGACCCTTTCTGATTTAAATTTTTTAAATATTAATCAACTTTTACTTCAAATAACAAGGGTGTCAACTAAAAAGCAAAATAACATATTTTTTTTAGAAACAACCAGTAGGCATGATGCGTTAATTAAAATAGTCTAAAGTGTTGCATTGTCATGAAAATACAAGCTACAAATGAAAAGAAAATTACATTGCAGCCTAGCAAATTAAAAGGAAGAAACTTAACCACCAGCTCCTCTAATTGGTAAAATTGGAAATTTGAAGGTTCCTAGCGTAACATTTCCAATTCTTTTTTTTTGAGGGATAGTGGAAAACATTTCCAATTCTATTGCCAACATTTCTACAGTAACCACCTGGTGCATATTCTACTGGTAACCTTCACTAGTCTATTTATCAAAATGCACAAGTAAATATTGTTTTTTCTTGTCATTAACTATCTAAATACAAAAAGTTTCATGGTCAGATGCTATGTCATCTTCATTCATTCAAGTCCTTCATAATATTGCTAGAAGATGGATAGACATATTCGTTCCCAATAACGTCCTGCATAAAAGGATAATGACAAGAGAAGATGTAATTTGCATCTAAAAGGGTAAATGCCAAATATGCAAAAATTTACAATATATTTGAATATTACCCTTCCATACATTTGCATTCAATTTACTAATTTGCATCTAAAAGGGTAAGACAAAAAATCTGAAGCACTCACAATCAAGCATCACAAAAAATAAAAACAATCAAGTTTATTTAGTTACCAAAAATTGCTCCAAATAGGTCCTGTGAGTACTGATCGCTAAAGCTGGAACCGACAACAACTTCTCCAAGCTTACATTACTGTCCCCAAATTGGTTGTTGCTATCATCGAGAGAGATTTGGCGGAATGGAGAGAAGAGAAGCTTTGATTTGACAAAATGGAGATTTGGCGAGACGGGGATGGAGAGAAGAGAAGCTTTGATTTGACGAAATGGAGATTTGGCGAGACGGAGAGATTTGGCGGGATGGAGAAAAACCTACGTTTAGAATTGTTGAGGGAGATTTTTTTTATGTTCTTTTTGAGCAGAATGGAGAGAAGGAAGCTGAAGTGATGCATTTTATTACGGTCAGGACCTCGGGCAGAACTCAATTAAATCTGAACCATAAAAACGATGGGACGGTGGAGATGCTTAAACTCAAAAGTTACGTTAATGCAGAGGATATGGATCCATTTCACACCGCAGTTCAATAGAGTAAGACTTCATAATAGATAATCCACAGGAGCATATCACGTTATAATGGGACCCAGATAATCTCTGACAAATGGGATCCACAAACCAGCGACAGTTCAATTTGGATATCATATTTTCTAATTTCGATATATTAGAAGGATATATATCAAAATCCTTCATTTACTTTTTTCTTCCCGGAAGCGGTTTCTTCAAAGTTCCAATTCTTCACTTCGCAGCTTCCCTTTCCCTTTCTCCGGCGATCACCAGAAAATTCGCTATGATTTCGACGGTATTCTAACTATATCTGTATCTTCAAGTTTTCAACTTTACCAATTACCCCCACTAATTTCCTCTAATTTGACAGGAGAACGACCCAGTAGAGACTTCGCAAGGTCCCAGATCTCCATCGGGGAAAGCTTTTGTGATGATTTCAGTAACCGAGCCAGTGAAGATGGGGACTGGAGTTCAATCCTACATCTCTTATCGTGTCATCACTAAGGTTTTTTTTTTCCTCGATTTGACAATAATTAGATGTTAATTTTTGCCTCTTTTATGTCGTATTCGTTGGTACAGTGAGAATTTTTTGTTAATTGAATTGATTAACTGATATTCTAGTTGTGGTTTCTGATAAACTGTACTAAATTGAGCTGTTGATTCTGATTTGGTCATAATATGAGATTGATTTTGGGAAATTTGTAAATGTGTGACCTTGTTCAGATGAAAGGGGAGATTGGAGAACATAAATTTGTATTGAGAGATAGGAATTAAGCAAGAATAGACACTTTATTTGCATGCTAGGAGTAGGGTTCTTATTAATATAAGTACCTTTTTTTATTAAATGCAGAGTAATATGACAGAATTTGAAGGGCCAGAGAAAATAGTAATTAGGAGATACAGTGATTTTGAGTGGTTACATGATAAGCTTGCTGAGAAGTACAAGGGCATTTTTATTCCTCCTCTTCCTGAAAAGAGTGCCGTTGGTAACTGAAACAAATTTTAATTTCTTCATTTGTTCCATGCTTGAATTTTCAATGGGAACTTTGGAAACAAAATTCATTTTTTTTAAATGCAGAGAAGTTTAGATTTAGTGCGGAGTTCATAGAGATGAGGCGGCAAGGTCTGGATGTTTTTATCAACAGAATTGCTTCTCATCCTGTGCTCAGGAAAAGTGAAGATTTAAGGACCTTTTTGCTTGAAGAAGAAGAGGTAATCTTGAGTGAGGCTATGGTGCTATGCATAGCACCAATGGCTAGTGTGCTACGGCTCAATATGGTACTTTTTAAAATCCTAACGGTCGATCCGACCGTTCAATGTGATATCCATATGAATATGTACTTGCAAACTAAATTTTATATTTTTTCGAATTTTTTTACTATTTTTTCAGATAGGTAGAAAAATCAGTGTTTTTTGAAAATTCTGGACCATCAAAATTCTACCTATCTGAAAAAATAGTAAAAAAATTCGAAAAAATATAAAATTTAGTTTGCAAGTACATATTCATATGGTTATCACATTGAACGGTCGGATCGACCGTTAGGATTTTAAAAAGTACCATATTGAGCCGTAGTACACTAGCCATCCGTGCTATGCATAGCACCATAGCCTCACTCGGTAATCTTTCCATTTATATTTTGATATTTAGAATAACTGGAACATATTTTGAGAAATAAAATGAAATTCATGCACATGAAAACCAAGTTAAGTTATGATACAATGAAATTATTGCATTGACAGTGATTCTGTGGTACTGAACTGGTATCAACCAGTCAGGTAGTCCTAGTCTTATTGTATTATACCATGTTTATCATAAAATTGTAAGTGAACTGGTATAGTGCTCAAGGTGTGTCAAATATTGGCTTGAGGTCTAAATTTGTTTCCATATAACTAAATTGTGCATTATATCATATCTGCACAGTTCAACAAAATATTAAATTGATTTAAATTACATTCGTGGCATAACATAATAAAATAATCACAACTTATACTAATTATTATGTTACTTCATAAATTAAAGTGATAAGGATGATAGTAACAATATAATTAACTAGAATAGGAACATAAGGTTCAATAATAAATCATAATTATGGAGGAGCAAGATATCCCTTCAATAAACCTGCAATCAATCGAAAATATTAATTAGGGTTATCACATGTTATCACTGAATTACTATCATAATTGTGATTCTAAATTGAACTGAATTAGGAGACTACTGTACTAATCGGCATGTACCTAATGATCGCATAGTCAATCCAATCATGTCACATCATAATTTATAGTTTTAAAGAAGACAACATCACCTTTTCACTGTGCAATGTGATTTTGGTATTTGAATGAAACAGAGAATGGAGAGGATCAGATCTATCGAGGCTGGCATATTCAGTAAGAAATCTTCAGATATCTTCCAAATGTTTAAGGTAAACAACATGCATTTGTAATACATATATATATCGAAGTTCTATTTAGAACCCTGATAAAAGGAAACCGGCTGATAGGCGCTAAAGCTTTTAAGGTCCAAAAAAGCTATAGCTAGCTATTTAGAACCCTGATATATATACATAATATTATTTTGGTTGGTAAGTGAAGTACTGTTTTGCATGCTTTTGATTTTGTTTTTGTTTTGATTATGTTTTGTGAGATGTATTGTAGGATGTGCAATCAAAAGTGAGTGATGTCGTACTGGGTAAGGAAAAGCCAGTCGAGGAATCAGATCCAGAATATGAGAAACTCAAGGCTTATATTTTCGAGCTTGAAAACCATTTAGCAGAGACTCAGAAACAAGCTTTTCGTCTTGTCAAGAGGCACAGAGGTAGTACTATTAATATTTTACTTCTTAACCTTCTTCGTTGGTATCCTTTGCATAGGTTCGTGAGTTCTAATAAAATTTGTTGTCAGAATTGGGGCAGTCATTGGCAGATTTTGGGAAGGCAATGAAGCTATTAGGTGCATGTGAAGGGGAACCTCTTGGAAAGGCTTTCTCTGAGCTTGGTTCAAAGGGAGAAATTCTCTCTCTCAAGCTACAAAAGGAGGTTATTATTAAATACCTTTTTTTTAATTGTACTGTGAGATAAATGAAGCTCAATTTATGTTTTTTTTTATTTGTTTTCAGGCATTTAACCTTCTGATGAACTTTGAAGAACCGTTAAAAGACTATGTGCTAGCTGTCCAATCAATAAAGGTATTTTCCTTTTTTCTAGGCTAATTGCACATTGCGAGAACAAATACTTTTTCAATGTGCCATATTTTGGAATAAATTCTGCCCTGTAGGACAATTAAGTTTGAGTGAGGCTATGGTAACATGCATATTACGGATCGACCCGTGCTATGGATCCATATTTCTATTTTCAAATTCAAACAGTCAATGAGAACCATTAAACACGATTTCCATATGAAAATGTACTTGAAGAGCAAATTTTACATTTTTTAGATTTTTTTTACTATTTATAGGTAGAAAATCACTGTTTTTGGATGGTTTAGAATTTTCAAATCAAGTGATATTCTACCTATCTAAAAAAGTAGTAAAAAAATTCTAAAAAACGTAAAATTTGTTCTGCAAGTATATTTTAAGATGAAGATCGTGTTGAACGGTTCAAATCTATTGTTTGGACTTTAAAAACGGAGATGAGTCCATTGTGTGGGCTGCTGTATAATATGCATATTTCCATAGCCTCACTCGTAAAGATTTTCTTACTTTTTGGCAGCACTGGTAGTTTCAATGCCAGCATATCTTAGCTCAAATTTTTGGCTTACTAGCTGAAATTGTAATCCTTGTCAGAAACTGAAAACAAATTTTTAAGTCTAAAAGGAGTAACATCAGAAAAAATTTAGCATATATACTTATGCATAAATATGTAGGCTACCATGGTGGATAGAGCAAATGCTTTCAGACAGCATTGTGAGTTAGCGGAAACCACCAAGCTCAAGGAGATAAATCTGTATGTTCGATCCTTCCTTAACCATATCTTTTCTAGACTATTTCTCTTCAATATTTTAATTATTTTTTAAATTTGTATGCACAGAGATAAGTTGAGGCTGATGCATTCCGAGAGAGCCCGGGAAGCTGAAATTGACTTCAAAGAGGCAAGTAACCTCTTAACTTTTGCTTTGCTTTATTTAAATGATTTCTTATCCATATTGAGTTGATGCATTTTTTTTTACTTATAGTTCATTTAGACTAATAAATCATAAAATTGCAGTCAAAAGCGGAGAGTGAGGAAGCTACAAAGAGATTTGAAGCAATAATAAATACAATGAATGAAGAATTAGCGCGCTTCCAGGAGCAAAAAACTGCTGATTTAGGCCTTGCTTTTCATGAATTTGCAAAGGGTCAGGCCAAGCTGGCGCATGACGTGGCTGATGCTTGGAGAGGTGTTCTGCCAAAGCTGGAGGCTTTGTAATTCTTAATTATTCGTATCAATTGTAATTTCCGTATCGGGATTTTCCTGTTTAGATTTTTGTTCTTTTTAGTGTTGTACTATTTTGAGAATTTTTCTGTCATCTCTGTACTTGATTTTAGCGTTTATTATCTTTGTTATACCTGATTTTTCAATAGAACTATGAGAAGAAAATGCGACTGATATAGATGCAGTGTTGGAATCAAAATGTATGTGCTTTTATAAGAGCAATTTAAAGTGTAGTCACATTTGTGGGGCAAAGGGATGATTGTATAATCTGAGAAGAGGAATCTGTCTTTGCCAACTAACTACTGGTCTATAAATATAAGTGGATAAAGATTTTAACAGAGCATTTGTTGCCTTCATGCAGTGTACGGACTATTAAATTAAAACGGTGCTGTGATGTGACTAACACGCCGTAATTTTAATCTCGTGATGTGCTGTGCCTTGATCAAGTTAATTTTTCACGTGTTGTGTCGTACCGTGATCAAAATGTCAAGGGGTGGTCACGGCACGCGAATGGTCACGCCGTGCCTAAATGTGCCGTGATCATATGTGACTCGCGTGACTTGCGTGACCATTATTATAATAATTTAGGTTAGTTTATTCAAGATTCACCATTAAATCAATATCTAATGGTCCTAATTACACGTGACTCGTGTGACTACGTGATGTGCTGTGTCGTGACTAAATTTTTCACGTGTCGTGCCGTGCTAAAGTTTTAAAAGATGGACACGGCACGCGAATGATCACGCACGGGACACGCGAGTCATGGCACGTAACTGACACGCATGCCGTGCCGTTCCGTGACGGAGCCGGCTCCGCCGTGCCATTTTTCCCACTCTAGGTTGTACACTGCATGGAGTAAAAATTGCTCTGTTAAATATTTACCCCTATAAGTCTTACAATTAGACGACATTACACGGGTAATGTTCCTCTCTTTTTCCTAAATCAAATGGAGAGGTTGGCGTTTATTTATTTTTTTCCTCCATTCCAGCATCCTTTTCCTCTCTTTGAACGTGAGGCCAGATTCGAGTTGAACAAAAGACCCTATCTAGCCAGTTGTTTTGCTCCATCCCTAGTATACTAATGGCAGCTCTTAAACAGCTCTTGATAAATTCTAACTTTCACCAAAAGTCTCCTTCTTTCTCTTCTTCTTCTTCTTCTTCTCCACAATTCAGCTCAAACTATCCAGTTATTCTTTCCACATTCAATGAGAATTACTTCAAACCAAACAGGTTAACATATTGTAGCAAAAACAGGAGAACTATTTACCTGCCAAGGGCTGAATCAAAAAAAGATGGAATCGTGTCGGTTGAAGATGATGATGATGGGGTTAGTCTAGGAACATTGAAATTGCCAGGAAACACTGATGTTGCTCGGTTCGAGACATTGCTCTTTCAGGTATACTTACATAGTGCTAAAATAAAAGGCTTAATTCAATACACTGATTTCCCCCTCTCTCTTTTTTCTATATATTCGAATCATTTTCCACAAAAGAAGGGAAAAAAAAAAAAAACAAAGATGACATATTGAGTTAGAATCTTATTTCTGTAACAGTGGGGAAATAGCCTCTGCCAAGGTGCAAATATTCCCCTTCCCATGCCTCTCAAGGTTAGCTCCCTTCTTCACTTCAATTAAATAACTAATCTTAGTCGCATTATTATTATTATCATTGAGGAGCACAATTAAGAGGGTTAAAATGGTAAATATGAAGGTGGACAAAGTACGAGGAGGAGTGAGGTTGGGCTTCACAGAAGTCGATCGAGGGAAAACCGAAGTTGTAGTCTATATCGATTGCATTGTTTGTCCAGAAACCGATGGAATAGGGCCGGTTTTTCGAGCCATAAGAAATGGACCTTCAAAAGCTCAGGCACCGCCTGGCGAGCCGAGAATTATGCGAAGTCTCCTCCAAGCTCTCCAAAAAGCAGTTCAAATTGCAAGGCTCTAGAAGCAATGTAGATTGTTGTCTTTTATTTTTTCTCTGAATTAATGAAGAGAGCATTTGGCTAGATACTTTAAAAATCACAATCAATACTTCCAGTTGATTTCTGTATTAGTCACATGTACTGATGTACTCTACTCATATATTTTTTTATGATTTTTGATACGTTAAAATCACAAAGTAATGATTATGCGGAGGAAGTGTTCAAAATATTGGAAATGCTAACAATATCAGAATGCTCTCCATATAAAAATTCTGTTTCAAGAATAATTATAAGAAAGAATAAAGTAATAATAATATACTAAGTAAATAATAACAGTAAAACTAATTACTAACATTGTGCTCTCTGCACAATGCCAACATGTAATTAGTCAAGATTCTAGATTGTTGTGTGCATTCTTCTCCTATTATGTAATCTGTAAACTCTTTTGTTTGGTTGAATAAAAGTTTTAATCAGTCATCGACCTACTTGCCTCAAAAAATGATATTTTAATTCTTAAAATTAATCCAATTTTTCTCACTTGGCTTCAGTTTGTTTGGTCCAAACGGACCGTTTTTTTTTATTAATATGAAATATAAAAAGAAAATATCGATAATGGGTTACGTTTTCGTGAAATTTCAGAAAATAAGAAGAACGTTATGGTTTATAACGTCCATTTAATCTGATCGCTAAAAAAACAATATAGCTGGACGTTATGAACCATAACGTCTAGCTATAGTGTTTTTTTTTTTTTAACTTCAGTTCTAACTGCAGCTGTTGTGAGATTGTTTTTTATGAAAAAAACACTGTAGCTAGACGTTATAAATCATAACATCCAGTTACAGTATTTTTTTTACAATCATTAGTAATTAAATTAACTGGATGTTATGGTTTATAATGTCCAGTTACAGTATTTAGACGTTATAAATTATAACGTTCTTCCTATATTTCAAAATTTCATAAAATCTTACCTCATTATCAAAATTTTTGTTTTGTTTTTCCTATTAATAAAAAAATCGGCCAAACGGACCCCAAGTTACAGCGTTATGGGTCAGGAAATCATGCCTAAAGGATTGCATGTAAATTATTGCGGTTTTTCATGTTTTTACTTTTAAATTTTTTAATAATAAAAAATTTAAAACTTAAATATCCAAAATAAAAATAGTTAGATGTGATATATTATTTTCTTATATAGACATAAAAATAAAACCACTTATCAGTTTTATTTTTGTTCAAATTAATAAGTTAAAAAGTTATTGGCTTGAAATTATTCACATTAATATATTTTTACAAGTTTTTGATGTTAACTAAACAAAGTTGAAATGTCCGCAATCTTTGATATGGGCACAGAAAAATAATATAAATAATATTTAATGATTTTATATTGATATTTGGGATTGAAGACTTAAAATTTTATAACTCAAGGCACAAGAAGTTGAGGCATTTGAACCCTCTTTCATTGAAATGAGCTTAGTAGAATTAAAAAAAAATTATATTACATAAGGTGTTAGATATATTATTCACATATGACAGTTTGGCCGAGTGGTCTAAGGCGCCAGATTTAGGCTCTGGTCCGAAAGGGCGTGGGTTCAAATCCCACAGCTGTCAATTTTTTGTCCTTAATTTTGTTTATTTAACTTCTCTCACACGGTCTCAGCCTCTCTACGCAGGGAACCGTTACATAGGAATATAGGATGCTATGTCAAATAAAAAAAATAAAAAAAATAGGATGCTATGCAAAAGTTTCCAAAAACGCAGGAATATTATCTGACCATATATGCATCTGTATTTGATATCCGAATATCTATAGAATATCTATACGGATACGGTTTTGAATTTTAATTATAATAGTAGATAAATATTATATCTCCATTTCTCCATTCCATTATTAAGCATGTTGATGTTCTAATCCGCCAACGGCTACGATTGATTGATGAAAATTCGGATTTAATATGAACCCTTCAATCAAATAATCTGTCTTCTTTTGATTGAATGTATTTGTTTTAGATGTAGAAGTCTAAATTTAACTAAAACCGTACCCGCCACACAAACCGCCACACAACTTAAGCCTTAGAGCATTATGCAAATAACCATTACGCCTCTAGCCCGATCTTTGCCCCCTCTCACTTCGCGACTTCACCACATCTTTTCGCCACTCCAAACTCCCTTCACCGTTTCTTCCGATCTTCGATTCCAGGAGGTCACACCGCTCATCCTAGAGGCGCGCCTCTCTCCGCTCATCCTAGGTCTCTCTGACGGCGGATCCCACTCGAGAGATTCAGGAGTCGTAAGGTAATGGCGGATCCTAGGTCTCTCTGACGGCGGATCCTAGGTCTCTCTGACGGCGGATCCTAGAGGCGCGCCTCTCTCTCTGACCGTTCATCCGATTGAAGACTCCTAAGGTAATGGCTTGCTCGAGAGATTCGTCGGATGTTCCCGTCCCCGATTTCCTCTCCTCCAATTTGTGCGTCACTTCTCCTCTCCAGTTCCTCCCTTTGTCTTTCTTTCTCGCCCAAAAAGGCTTCGGAGGTCTCATTATCCGAAAAAGGCATCTAGCGACAAGTCATTAGAAGAAGTCACCGCTTTATTTGAATCAGGTGTTTCATCGATTTTTGTATTTTAGATTCTATTTTATGAAAGATAATGAGTTTGTTAGAGATTCATCAGATTTGTGTTGTCTAGGGATGAGATTCATCAGATTTACAGTTCACTTTAGTTCTAAATTTTACCAGTGACAAGACAGTATATACAAAAAAAACGAGAAAGTCTCCATGAAATCCATCAACAAGTTAACTATTTGCAAAATGCCCCTTGTCAGTTTTTCTCTTATAATTTCTCCTATAGCTATTTGTTTATTTCTCGGATTTTGGATCTCTATTTTTCTACTTTTTTTTTAGAGTGATTTTGATTTATCTGAGATGGGTAATAAGACACACCAGACGGTTGTCGGAGATGGAACAGAGAAGGGGTTCCATTAGTAGCCTCCATTTCTGCAAGGCAAGTTTCCTAAAGAACCTTCCTCTTTTCATTCAATTACTATTTAAATTTCATTTATTCACCTTAAAATCTAAATAGAAACACCGATTATGTAATAGAGTCACCTAATTAGTAGAAATACACATATACTAAAAAGTTACACAACCAATACTAGAAGGTATTCTGTGTTGACTTTTTCTTCATTTCTTTTTTGTTGCTTTATTTTAGGTTTTTCTTATGTTTTAATTAAAAAAAACACAGAATTGTATCTTTGACATATCATCCGCATCTAAGCCTGGTTAGTGACAGCTAAATTTTTAAGGAACTCGCATACCTTCCCAATATAAGGGAACAATTTTTCTTTTGGAACACTTTGCTTTGATTTCTTGCCAGAATGCTGCCCTTCCATGATTTTGTATGTAGTATCTCATTTTTAAACTATTTTCACCTTTTTAGGGTACAACACCCTTGAACAATTGGTTGTGGTTGAATTTATGGGTCTTATTGATGCTGGAATCAAATGAACTGTCATCTTATGTACAACAAATTCATTAATTTCATGTTTGTCTTTTTTTTTAAAATTTAAACTGGAACAATGATTTTTTCTGGTACTTATTTGACCTTAAATGTTGAAAGTTTCACTTTCCTCTACTTCTATATATTTTTCTTAGAACTGACAAAATTTAACCTGGCCCAATTAATAAGCAATTTTAGTTGAATATCATTCAATTAGCTGTCAATTTGTGTGGAGGTATGATGAAATGCAATTTACTGAGGCAAATTTGCTTCTGATTTCTTGATATTTTTTATGAAATGTTAGCTTTTACTTCTAGGTTTCTTGCACCTGGTCAATTTTAACCAAAGATTAGAGCATATGTTAGGTTCTCCATTATGTGTAAAGCATGATATAATTTAGAAGTTTTCGGTAGTGCGCAAGAATGGAGATATGACTGCTATTTAAACAGTATCCGAGCAATTAAGTCGCAGAATAAATCATGTTAATTGAAATTTGGTATAAAATTTGATTTTAATTGAAACCTGATGTAATTCTTTGAGTAGGTCGCAGAATGGGATAACCCTGCTGCCCGTGATATTGCACAGAAGAATTAAGCAGTTAAACTTGACGGAGGGAGGACTAGATAGGTTAATATATTCTCTTGCAATATGTCATTTTCTTGTTCTCTTGTTGTCCTGTGTGTAAAGATCGGAACTGCAAAGGTGCAGTATGATTGTTATACCTATGCTTTATCTATCATAAATTCATTACAAATGTTTAACACTTCAATTATCGTATGTGCTCCTTCATAGTTGCAAATAATTGTCATGGTAATATAAAATGTTGGAAGTGATACCTTATAAGTATCAACACTACCTGATTTTCACCTTGTACATGTATTGTACGTGTAGAGGCAAAGGGGGTCGGGTGTAGTTTTGAAAGTAAATTGGGAATAGGTGTTTTGTTATGGTATGTGTCATATTTTCTTGGCTTACAGAAGTATGGTTCTACAGTGGTACTACATGTTATGCTGAATTATGCTTTGATAATTTCATGATTTTGAAGGAATGCATGTGAAATTTTTCCCTAAAAAGTAGCTTTCTGATTTATTGTTCGTTTATACTAATTTTAGGATAGAAACAAATCATAAATGGCATGAAGGGGCATGCTAGAAAGTTTGCTCTAGATCATAAATGGCCTTGTAAGTACTTGGGCGCTAATAATATTTTTTATACTAAATTTTAAGCATGTTCTTTGCACCCTTTTTTTCTTTCTAACCAGGACTGCACTGATGCATGGTCATAGGGAAACACTTGAGCCGGTACTACATATTTTCTGATTTTTTTTCTTCCTTGGTGCTTCTCAGAAACTTTGTGAAACAGTTTATTTGATTGAATGGGGAGAATGTAATTTCAATAGATTTGGAGGCACTCAACAAGTATTGCTTTATTCGATCATTGGTACTTAAAAATACAGAATCATAACATCATCAAATTATTATAGAGATCACGGTTTTAAGTAATTAAAAATATAGAATCATATAAGTTCTCTATTAGCATGTCTCTCAATTTTTGAATAATTAATATTTTCATTGATATATTTGTCCTCTTATAATACGTTCCCGTTGCAACGCACGGGCACGATACTAGTAGTTTATTATATATTAGAGCTGGACTTAGCTAAGCCATGGAGTAAAACGATTTGGTGCTCCACGTCTTATTATTTTCATTTTAAAAATTCAAACTACCGATCCGAACCGCTCAATATGATCTCCATATTGAAATGTGCTTGGAGACCAAATTTTACATTTTTTGGAATTTTTTTACTATTTATTAAGCCACTTTGAAAATCGCTGATCCATTGGTCCAGAATTTTTTACTGTTTTGCTACTGTTCATCCAGATCAGCGATTTTTAAAGTGGCTTAATAAATAGTACAAAAATTTCAAAAAATGTAAAATTTGGTCTCCAAGCACATTTCAATATGGAGAACAACTTGAGCGGTTCGGATCGGTAGTTTGGATTTTCAAAATGAAAATATGGTGTGGAGTACAAAGCATTTTACTCCATGGCTTAGCTAAGTCCATCTCTATATATTATGAAAATATTTATGTATATATATACGGATATCTGATATGTATCCGTATGTATCTATCTAATATCCGCCTCATCCGTATTCGAAAATAAAAGCAGATACATATATGGTTTTCCGTATCCGATCCGTTTGCACCCGTACTTCTAGCACACTAATTCAAAGAAAGGAAGAGACATTGATAATAATGAGAACCGAGGAAAGACTCACCAAAAAAAGGTTGGAAAAACCTGTCGTATAGATATGTTCTTCTATTTTAAATATGTTATACCAAAGTTTTTTTTTTTTTTTTATTATTCTCTTGCATTTAGTTCTTCTGTGTTTACAAGATATTTACTAATTACTATGCAGCACTGCTTCTGTAATTGTACATCTGTAACATGTGTTGTTCGTTCCACCTGAAATCGGTTAATTACGAATCTGTATTTCCTGTTAGGATCCGAGTCAATATATAGTTGCACACCATCTATCTCTACTTTTACTAAAACCTGATAGAGTAAGGCTTAGGTGCTATGGATAGCATAAGGTTTTCTGTGCTATGGCTTAAAAAATCTATTGTATAAACTCAGTAAATTGGTTATATAATAAACTTGTAGAATATTAATTTTTATTATTTTTAACTTTTTTTTACTATTTTTTTATGATTTATGAATGATAAATAAAAATGACCTAAAATATTAACAATTTTCTTTTATTTTTAAGTCATTTTTTGTCATCTTTCATAAATAATAAAAATATTTATAAATAATAAAAAATAATAAGTTTTTTAAAAAGAGTAAAAATTAATATTCTATTTTTGACTTTTTTTGACTATTTTTTATAATTTATGAAATATAAATAAAAATGACCTAAAACATTGGCAATTTTTTTTTATTTTCAAGTCATTTTTTTTGTCATCTTTTATAAATAATAAAAAATAGTAAATTTTTTCAAAAAGAGTAAAAATTAGTATTCTACAAATTCATTATATAAACAATTTACTAAGCTACTTAGATCGAAAGTTGAAATTTATATGATAGATTTTTGAAATGTGCAAACACAATTATTAAAAAAATTCAAAAATAATAAAAATAGATATTCTACGAGTTCATTATATAAACAATTTACTAAACCTTACTCAACCTGATATATTCACTGATATATTCTTAGATAGAGCTGTTTGTTTTTAAAATGTGCAAACACAATTATTAGCGAATTCTACAGTAATGACGAAAACGACAAAATAAGACTGTTATTCACAAACGACCACAATTCTGGAGAAACAATTTCTTACGATCATTTGCTGTTAAGTCATCAAATTTCAGCTAATAGAGATGACAAAAGAACTTGTTTGAATCAAATCATCGAGGCAAATACTTCATTTGCGGATAAAAGAGTATCATACAAAAACTACAAAGGTGCAACTTTATTATCAAATACGTGGGAGATAACAAATATGAAGCCATCAGGGTAAAAAAGAAGTCACTTGTACTTATTTGTGTCAAGGATGTCTAAGACAAAAAATTTGGTGTCATTATCTCAAGCAATCCTTTAGGGTTATCTATGTGAACCCAATGACCGGCATTCGGGAGAACATGAAATGAAACCTTCCCTTCTTCAGGGGATACATGCTCCTTTTTCGAGAGTGCCTCTAATTTCTGCAGTATATGAGGCTGCCACCTGTCACTTTTTTCTGCTTGTACCATTGCAATCTCTAATCCCTTCGGTGGATGTTCCAACAAGGGCCAATAACTCATTTCTCTGTTCAATGTATTTCAACGAGAACATATAACTCAAGGTGCAAAAGTTTTAGTTTTACGGTTTTTACCTGATCAACACTACCAAACTGCAATCAAACACCTTAAGTTTAAAAAAAAAAAAACACCCAATAGCTAATTGCTCTGTTTGATTAATTTAAACAAGAACATATAACTCAAGGTGAGAAAGTTTTAGTTTTATGGTGTCTATTTTGATCAACATTACCAAACTGCAATAAAAAACCTGAAGTTTTGAAAACACTCAATCAGAACAATATACCAAGCACCTGTCTAACCATCCAATTAAGGGGTACCTATTTTAACAGAGCAGTTTTGGCTTCATGCAGTGCACGAACTATAGAATCAAAACAGCACTGTATATGGTTAGTGCGCTGCATGAAGTCAAAACTGCTCTGTTAAAATCTTTCAAGAGATTTTCGAGCGGTTGATCACAGAAAATAAAAAAGGTTGGTCGGTTGTTCAGTGGCATTGTTGTTAAGAAGTATGAAATTGTTAGATAGTGTACCTATAGGAATTAAACATGTCGATGGCAGCATCAAGGTCAAACGACCATACAACACTCTCTCCCGACTTCTTCAAGTTGCTACCAATCCATTCTGACAGTGTCTTGGAAAAACCTAGGCTCAGCATGTGATCCACAACCCACCTTTTTTCAATAACAAAAAAAAATTATAAGTTAAAAAAAAATGGATTAACCACTAGTATGATATGACCAATCAATAAGTTGTAGAGGGGAGATGGTATACTTGCGAGAAGGCAGGTGTGAAGGGAGGCTCTTAAGGGTGAGCAAAACCTTCTCTACTTCATCACCATTATTCTCTGTAATTACTTCTCCGGGTACTGAATCCAACACCCACAGCTGCTCTGCAACAAGTTCTACTCACCATTAGAAGTAAACTAGTAATTAATATATCATCACATATAATATAGGATGTAGACTTAATGTATCAGTGGTTAATGCCTAAATTTTTGTTAGGATGTTAGACTTAATGTATCAGTGATTAATATGCATACTATGGATCCATTTTTTTTATTTTGGAAGTTCAAAACAGTCAATCCAAACCATTAAAACATGATCCACATATAAAAATGTACTTGGAGATCAAATTTTACATTTTTTAGAATTTTTTTACTATTTTTTATGATAGATAGAAAATCACTGCTTTTGAATGGTCTATAATCTTTGAATCAAGTGATTTTCTACCTATCTTAAAAAATAGTAAAAAAATTCTACAAAATGTAAAATTTAGTATGCAAGTACATTTTCATATGAAGATCAAGTTGAACGATTCAGATCGACTGTTTGGACTTTAAAACGAAAATATGAGTCCATAGTGCGGGCCGTTGTGTAATATGCATAATACCATAGGTTCACTCTGCACATTTTATAGTAATAATTAATCAATAATGAAAAATGTACAAAAAATTAATCACATATAATACCTGCTTAGGAAAGATAGCTGATTGGCCATAATCTCCACGAGCACAGCTAGCAGCGAAATCAAGAGCAACCTTTCCACCCATAGAATGGCCAATCACTACATCTGGCCAGGCCCAATTTTGTAATTTCACCAGATCAGCAACATCTTTTGCCGCATTGGAGATGTTGTGAGGTGGCTTAAGACCTTCTATCTGGGCTGAGCTCCCATGGTTTCTTAGATCCACCAAAACAAATCTCCATTCTGTTCAAAAGAAATAGTTTAAAACAATTGAATTATTATCGGAACTGTCATTTTTCATCCAATAATGTCTACATAGAAGATTTTGTCTTGTACCTAAAAGCAACCTTCTTTTCCTGTTATCTAATCAGAAAGATGAAAATAGAAAGGAAAGAGGCAGAATTCGAGGGATCAACCAAGATACCATTTTCCGGAGATCGTTTATCGAGCTCAGTAGCGAGGCTGCGTGAGAAAGTGCGCCAATTTCGACCCGATCCGAGAAGACCGTGGAAAACGAAGGCGGTGCGATTAAAGGGCTTGCTTGGTGAAGCTTGTATCTCCTCATATGCTAGCGTTTGCACATGCCTGATCGAATCGTGCAGAGGTGAAGAAATTGGTTTGGTTAAAAGGGCGATTGTAGAGGAGAAAAGGAGGCGAGATGAGAGGGAGGAAGAAGCCTCGAGTGCTCTCCGCGCCATGGCTTTGTTGATTCGCCAGGTAAGAAAGTGACAGGAGAGTAGAAATAAAAGCGTCAATTGGTATTTTAATGGGCTTTGGCCCAATAAGATATACAGTACGCCTATCTAGGTGGATTCATCTAGGCCCAATTAAGGAAATTATAGCTACAGAGATTGAGATCTTCTGTGCTCTAATCTGCATAATACATTTGTGTTATCGCTGCATAATACACGAGGTGCCATTATCTACATAATAACTAGCAATTAATACGGGTATTAAGGAATCTATGCATGTCGAAATCAGATGCGAATTCAACTGAAGCTCTCTGGTACATAGATACGATAAGAATAAGAGAATAACACTGCGCATAGATGTGACATACATAACATGGGGACCGCAGAAGAGCCTTACTTAGTTGCTCTGAAACAAATTAGAAGAGGCCGGATCCCCTGAAGTAACTCAAACTGTGAGTTTAGATCTCAACCGTCCGATCGGAATCTAGCCATCCGGATGCACGGGTCAAAATAGATCTGACGGTACATCTAAAAAGGTAAAATTGGAGTTACTTTCGGTGATTTGAATTCAAAAAGATATTTCACATTACTCTTCAGTCTTCACTTATTTATAATCCTACAAACCAAGAAACAAACAACAAGTCAACAACCACCACTTTTGGCATCATAAACAAACAAAACAAACACCTTTGCTCAATATAATCAACCATTCTTAACCCATCTCTCTCTCTCTCTCTCAGACTCTCACATACACACAAACACACACACAAACACAAACACATGGAGGCTGACACCCAAACTAAAACACGTGCAAAGGCCGATGAACTGGAGCATGTCTCTCGGCCAGTAGGCGGTACAGAGCACAGCTGGTGTCGTTCCGTACCGGGTGGTACCGGTACCACTGTTCTCTTACTTCTCCTCTCCAAGCCCATCCCCGTCTCCTTTCTCCAATCCGCTCTCTACACGCTCCAAATCAACCACCCCATCCTCCGGTCCCACTTGTCATTCCCCCAAGATTCCCCTCCTATCTTCTCCATTCCGCCTTCACCGTCCTTCTCCATTAACACCAAATCACTCTCCTCCCCGTTCCACTCTTTACTCGAACTGGAGCTCAACGAAAACCCGTGGTCCGATCCCAACCCGGATGAAACAGTACCGGTTTTTTTCGCCACAATTTACGAGTCGCACAAACTGGACGAGTCCGTTTTGGCGCTAAAATTTCACACTGCGGTGTGTGACCGTACATCTGCTGCCAGCATAGTAATGGAGTTGATGGATTTAATGGCGAGAGAGGGTACAGAGGGCAAAGGTGGTATAGATGAGGTGGCGATCAAGGCAGGGATAGAGGATTTGGTACCAAAAAATGATACTTATAAACCATTTTGGACTAGAGGGAAGGATTTACTTGGGTACTCTTTGAATGGTCTCAGGTCATGCACTCTTCAATTTGAAGATACCGATGCGGTACGGAGAACAGAAGTCATAAGGCTTGTTTTTACAAAAGAAGAGACTGAAATCCTCCTTAGTGTAAGTTTCTTTAGCAAAAGTATTTTGTTTATTCAATTTTAGTAATTTGTGTCACTGTTAATTGGTAACTTAATATAAGGAAAGTGGAATGTAAGAGACTCATTTGTAATAATTTAAGGTGTTTGATAATTGGTACATTTGTCTCTGCCATGTTTTGTAAAGAAAAGGTTCTTCTAAACACCTTTGGATATATCATAATTTGGGAAATAAATCTGCTGTTATTCCAAAGAGATAACAGGACCCTGTTATTCCGATCTCAGCCATTGACCTTTTGTCAAGATTTGGGCACGAAAAACTTTTTTCCTTGAGATTCGCGCATGAAAAACTTTGAACGGTTGTGATAGGAATAACAGGGTCCTGTGATCCCTTTGGAATAACAGCAGATTTATATCCCATAATTTGTATCATACAACTGTAATTATTTGCTACTGAAGCAAAACCAGGCATTCTCAGGTGAGAATCAAAATACCACAAAGGGTAGTTAAATTCTCCCCTACAATCTCATGCCTCAAATTTCAAATTTCCAATGAACTTCAAATTTGGAGGATTGTTTTCTGCACATATTAGGAATGCAAGGAAAGGGGAGTTAAGCTGTGTGGAGCAATCTCAGGTGCTGCACTTGTTGTTGCACGCTCATCAAAGCAACTGGTGGCTGACCAGAGTGAAACCTATTCTGTAGTGACACTAATTGATTGTCGGAAATCTCTTGAACCTCCTCTGGATAAGCACAATACTGGTACATCATTTACTATCTGTTAACAATTTAGTAGAAATAATGGGTGTAATCGATAAAGCATGTTGATGCCTGTGAATAATTTTTTTTGAAAGATTAAAAAAATCTAATTGACCAAGAAAAAGAAAAGAAAGCATGTGTGTAATATGCTGTTATTTTTTTTTTACAAATTGCCCCCATCTCTTTTGATACCACTTCATTTTCGTCCTATAACAAAATTCGACTGTAACATCATGTAGGATTCTATTACTCTGCAATTACAAATGCACATACAATCACTGGAGGCGAAGGCTTGTGGGAACTAGCGAAGCGATGCCACGACTCCTATTCAGACTCCATTTCTAATAGAAAACACCTGAGAGACTTATCTGAGCTAAATTTATTGATGTGCAAGGCAATAGAAAACCCCCATCTTACCACCGCTTCCGCTCTCCGTACCGCACTCATTTCTGTATTTGAAGAACCGGTATTGTATGATTCATGTGATATGCAAACGAGTCTAGGCGTAGAGGATTATGTGGGTTGCGCTTCGACTCATGGTATCGGTCCCTCAATTGGGGTCTTTGATATGATAAGAGATGGTCAATTGGATTGCACTTTTGTGTACCCGGCTCCTCTCCATTCGAGGGAGCAAATGAAGAATATTGTTGACAGTATTAAGAGTGTGCTCCTTGAAGGGTGTATTCATGTGGATTTGGATTAGGCATAACAGCCATGTGCATATGTATAAATAATGTATGATTATTGAAATGTATTTACATTCTTGCGTAAGCGAGGGTTTGTTGTATAAACACATTATAGTGCTTATTTATCAATAAAGCTAATATTTGTAATTTGGATTATAAATTACCGTTATTTTTTGGCAATTAGAGGATGTTGTACAGAGGACATATGAAACTATTGGTGTCATGCTACTTAGTAATTATTTACTTTTTCTTTTAATTTGGATGTAGATTCAGATCTGAACTCGTTTTCTTTCTTCCGTTTTGAAATCTGTAGTCAAAATTTAAAAGGGAGTTTGAGATATAAAAGGCTCCACAAGTGAGGCTACGGTACTGTGCAAAGTGCACATCAATCCGTAATATAGATTTATATCTTTGTTTTCAAAATCCAAGCAATTAATCTGAACTGTTCAACAAGATTTTCATATGAAATTGTACTTGGAGATCGAATTTTACATTTTTAGAGTTTTTTTGTATATTTTTAAATAAATAGAAAATCACCTAATTTAAAAATTATGGTCCTTCTAAAAGTAGTGATTTTAAATAGTAAACAAAAATCTAAAATTAAAAATAATGTGGTCTTCAATTATATTTTTATATGAAAATCATGCTGAGCAATGAGCGATTCAAAACAACTGTTTAAACTTTGAAAAACAAAGATATAAATTCATAATACGGGTCTGTTGCACCAAAAGGTAATGCACAAAGTTTCAGTACAGTAAACTGTACCTTTTAAACCTTAAATACACCTTCGGTTCAGACTGCAAGTGCACAGTCCTATCGAGTAGTATATTGTCGGGTATCGATCACAGGGACGGTTTGACAATTATCGGACTTTACTTAAACTACAGAGATTCTAGAAGTCTGCAAAGGTTGATTTGGTGTATTACGTTTCCCTACAGTTCAAATGACAAAATTTAGAACAAATAAGTAAACTTTGATTTGGGTTTAATTTAATTAAAAAGGGGTTCCTAGGGTTTCTGATTTCATCTCAGCTCAGCCTCAAGGTGCCCGGTCCGTGCACTTTCATGCACGGGCCGTGTGGGATGTACACGGGCCGTGTACTCTCGTACACGGTCCGTGTGGCCCTCGAGTTAATACAGCAGCTACTGGTTTCTGTGTTGATTTTCCTGTGCAGGGTTCTATTGACCGAACCAAAGTACCTAGACCTCAACTCTCGCATGTTGGCTTAATTACTCGGTGCGGGATTCAATTTCTGCCCTCCTAGGGTTCTCAAACCTCAACTTTCGCATGTTGGCTTAATAATCCTAAGTCACTTGTTGGTTTACTAAAGATATCCTCGATCTCTCGATACGAGGAAAAGTTCACCTCTCGGCTACTACTTGGTTTCACCTCTCGGATCGTAAACCTATCTCAAATACTTAGTTTGGTCGAGTGAATATCAAGGTTATTAAAATTCCATTTAGATGAGGCCTTTCATCTAGCGGATTAACAATTCAATTCAAACAATTTCCACTAAGCAATAAAATACTACACAATCAAGCAAGCACAAGATTCAACACAAATTCTAAGTAAATAGCAAATAAAACTAAGCATTCGACTACATCATAACCCTAGAAACATAAAAGTCTACTCAAGCATGATTAAAAAGCAAATAAAACAAATAGCTATATGAAAGTTCATGACAAAACTCGAAGAGAGAGATGAAGATCCGTCTCCAAAACTTCTTCTCCAAGCCAAGATCTCTTCCCAAGAGCTAGCCGTCCCCCTTAGGTCTGCAATCTCCTCCTTTTAATGTCCGAAATCGCGTATTAAAAGCCTTCCTTTTCGACCTCCCCAGCTGGCATCTCTTTCCATCGCCAGTCTGGATTTCCGGATTTTCTGTGTACGGTCCGCACAAAAATCTGCACGGACCGTGTGCCTGTGTTAGCATCTTGCGTGAAACTCTCTGTGTGATTGAGCGGTTAATGTACGGTCCGCACAAAAATGTGTACGGACCGTGTGCCTGTGTATTTGGCTCAGATTGTAGATCTTCTCGCAAGCTTTCCGAAAAGTGGTCATACACCCAAAACGGAGTTACGAGTCAAAATCTATGACTGTTTTAATTTCAGATGCTGAAATTTCAGCATCATATACAGGTCGTGTGGATGGTGTCCTGGTCGTGTCTGTGGTCGGGCAGAGGGTTGTACGGTCCGCATCAGAAGGTACACGGACCGTATATAAACCTTTGAATTCCATATTCTTCCTCGGTTTCGCCCGTTTTCTGCAAAGTAAGAACAAATGCGCAGCAGTACCACATTCTATAGATATTCAATGAAATAAACACGATTTGACAGTTTTAGGCACAGGTTTTGGTACAAATTTTGGTCAGAATATAGATAAGAAAGCGAGATATCAGGGTCGATTCACAATTTGCAATGTATCATAGCCTCAATCAAGGCTCCACAAATACAAAGGAGGGATATGCCCATATTTATCAAAGCTAATTAACCACTTGAGCAAAATATTTAGATTTGGGGAATTGTTCCTTGTAAGAGAAAAATCAACATTTTTCACTAGCTAGCTTACAATTTGGAAGTCTCTTGCTTGCCTTTTATTTTGGTGGTACAGGAGTCGGAACAAGCAAAAGGGACATTTTTCCAAACGAAACAAAGCATATGTATATTATTAGAGTAGAACTAGGTGTTCCTTAGTACACCAAGTTCCTCTGTGAACTCAACTCTAAAACCTATCAGATCGGCTTCAAACGACGAATCTAAACCGTTGAAATCCTTCTACTTTACGAGTGATGCATCTACATGTGAAAATTTTAAAATTTTAAATTAATTTAGTATAAAGTCGAGTGGTCAAAATTAGAAGGTTTAAAATTAATTTTAATGCATTCATTTTTTGGACGCCTTTTGACCACTTGACTCTATACAAAATTAATTTTAAATTTTAAATCTTTTGCATGCAGACGCATCTCTTGTAAGATAAAAGATTTCAACGGTTTGGATCCATCATTTGTTAAAACCAATTCAATAGATTTTAGAGTTGAGTTTACAAAGAGGCTTGGTGCACTTAGGAACACACTAGTTCTACTCATATTATTAAGTGTATTATTATCTATTCAAGTGTGAGGCCCAGTTAAATGGCATTGTCTGTTTGTCACAAAGTACAATAAAAAGGTTATTGGTTGAAATGATTAGAGGAACAGTCCTCTAAACACTGTACTTGGAAAGAAATGGATTATGTTTCAATCAGGATCCTTGCTCTCTTTGCAAGGTATTGGCTCTAAAATTATTTTTCTAGTCTCTTTTTGGTGTCAAACTTTATGGCAAATTTTATATTTTAAACTCTCTCTTCTCATTGGTGGGTGGATGCTTTAATTTAAAAAATAGGGAGAATTTCATGTATCCCTCTCAAAAACTTCAATATTACATATTTCCCCCTCTAAAATCAATAATTACATATTTATCCTTTAAAATCATAAAAACTCACATATTTATCCATTACAACTCTATAATATATCAAATATCTCCAAAAAATAGTTAAATAATATATTTAATACTCTAAAATTTAAATATAGACCATTATACCCTTGCCTTTCTCTCCTTCTTCTCCATTTGAACCTTATTAGAAGATGCATCCTTTTTCTAACTTCGTAGTTACTCAGAATCAATCTAGGTTTTTTTCATTTGCATTCGTACTGTACTTCTCCTTACTCTCGTTCATTTCTTTACCTAGATATATATTCTGCACCGTTGGATCTATTTACCATGTTTTTTCAAATATATTCCTTCTCTCTTTAATCGAATCAGTATCCAAACCTAGCTTTCCCACTTTGACCGAGAAGAGACCAAGCAAAGCACCCATACATCTTTGACCTTGCTCTGACGACAGAAAACCTCAAGTCATTTTGGTGCTGGTTTCCCATTCTATCTTAGAAAGTGACCCAAAGTTTCTCTCTATCTCTCTTTTTTAATTATTTAATTTGAGGTTGGCTCTGCCCTGTTTTTTCTCGCTAGAAAGAGGCAAACCAAATAAGATAGAGACAGAGTTGCTATAAAGGGAAGGAGGGAAGAGCAAAGGATGGTATGGCAAGTAGATAAAGAGAATATATTCTTCTTGTTTCAGTTAACTGAAAAATGGTCAATTGATTGCTTATTCCAAAAAAAAATGAGAATATTTAAAGGGAGAAGAAATAAAAGCAAATAAAATGGCGGTTGTAGAATTGGTGAGAAAACCAGAACAAGAAGACAGTTGGAATTGGAGATTAGGAATTAGAAATCAAGAAAAACAAAAACAAAATGGAAGTAACAGGAAGATTAAATAAAGAAAGTAAGAGGCGATTGAAAGCACTAAAAGGGATGCGTGAGAGAGGAAGAGACAATTGGGATCAGAAGGGAGAGACTGAGTGAGGAAGTGGCGATTGAAAGCAGAAGCGACGTGGGAAAGAGGAGAACGAAATAAAACAGAGACACTCTCTCAAGTGAAGATGTATCTGATGGCACAAATCTTAACACTACGAACGGCAGAGATGGACTATAACTAATTTCTCTCAATTCGTATAAGGATAAAATGGGAATTAATATAAAGTTAAGGTTAAATGTGATGGATTGGATAAATATGTGAGTTTTGACATTTTGAAAGGATAAATATGTAATTATCAGTTTTGGAGGGGGAAATACGTAATATTAATGTTTTGAAAGGGGATATATGAAATTCCCCCTAAAAAATAAAATAAAGAAATATCCTTCAAAGTAACTGGGATGGTTACTAGTTTTCTACTAGTAATACTTTGACATCATACAATCCTCCTAAGTTCTGATTAAAAAATTCGTAGGACAAAATTTGAATTATTGGTTGTTCTGCTTTAAGAGGGATGCTAAATTTGGTAGCCTGCTTTTATATATATATATATTTTTTAAAATTTGCAAGACTGCTTTGAGAGGGATGATCACAAGAGGAATGCCAAGCATGATCTCATGCAAATATATTAAGATAAAATTTTATATTTTAAAAAAAAATATTATTTTTTATATAAATAAAAAATTACTACTTTCAGATGGTCCATAACTTTTAAAGATGATTATCAATTTATCTAAAAAAAATAGTAAGAAGTTTAAAAAAAAATATATAAAATTTGGTCTCCAGATATATGTTTATATATTATGTTAAACAATTCGGATCGACCGTTTGAACTTCAAAAATAAATAGCACAGATCTATTTGTACATTGCAAAATACCATAGCCTCATTCAATCTCATGCTCTTGCCTGTGGATGGGACTTTAAAAAATAATTAGGGTTATTTGAAAAACAAACCTTTAGTCCCACATTGAACCCTAAAAACTTGAATTAATTAGAGCAAGTCACTGAAAATCTAATTTGATAGTAATGATATGTATCTTCTACAGAGACTTGAAATCAAATTTTAACATGAATGGAAATTTTAGCATGCATGCACAAAAAAACCAAGTAAAAAGTACTAAAGATAGGCCTAAAACAGCCCAGCCCATAAAATAATTAATTGATAGGCCTGAAACAGCCCAGCCCAGGTTAACTGATAAAAGGCCTAGAAGTTATTTCAATTGCATTTCTGGCCTAGAAGTTATTTTGTAGTTTGACAATTTTATTAGTTTCTAAAGATAAAAAAAAAATTTAAAATCTAATAATGATCTACGTTGTCCACATATAATATTTATAAAAAAAATTGACGTATGTTTCACCGAAGTCAAGTAATTTGGAATTTTGATAGTTCGAAAATCGAAATTAACAATTCTTGAAACATCAAATAAGACTTAAATTACATAAAATTTAATTATTGAACTATCTATATGTCTAATAAAATATCTATCAACTTTCTTTTTTAATTCTCAATTTAGAATTTAATTTGAATTTATTGTCCACATTATCACAATAATACATTGTCAAATGATCCCTAGATCTTCATTCTTCAATAAAAGAACCATAATCTTTTATTGCATATAATTGTTATTTGTTAATATGAGAAACCAAGATTTTTCCAAGATTGATTTATTCAAAATATCAAATGAAGCAACTACGTACAATTCGAATAATTAAGATGAATATTTAACTAAGGAAAAACCACCGATATACAGAAAGACAAAATCTTTTGAACTTAATACTTGCCATTTTTACCAGATTACCATATCTTATCAGTGTATCTTTCCAAAATTTCTTTTTTAACTATAAATACACTACACCATTAAGCTTAAGCACCACCTTGTCCTTGTCACATTCGCAAGGTCTCCAAGTTATCAAACACTATTCAAAATTAAATTCACCATGGCACCTTGTATCAAGATACTCACTTTGGCCATGGTGGTGGTGGCATTGGCCCTGCTAACGGACCCCACAATGGCACATGAGAAACACCATCACAAACATCACCACCACAAGCACCACCACAACGCACCGGCAAGTGCACCGGCATACTCCCCTGTTTCACCGGCTTCACCTGTACCGGCACCTCACATGAATCATCACCATGCACCGGTAAGTGCACCGGTACCTGCACCTCACATGAATCATCAGCACAACACACCGGCAAGCGCACCGGCGAGCGCTCCTTCACCGCAAGAAAGTGGTGCCGGAAGTGTGGTCTATACCGGTCTGACATCCTTTGGAATACTCTTTGCTTTGGTGTTGATTTCTATGCTGTGAAATTTTCAGGAATAGTATGTGTTTTGTTTCGGGAATAGTATGAATGTGTGTGTGGTTAATTTGGTTTCTGTAATAAAATCATTGTTCTTTTCATTATAACTTTTCGCTTTAGGGTTAAGAAATGTTGTAAGCGCGCGTGTGAATTTTAGTTATTTATTTGCTGTTGATTTCTTGTTCTGTTTACTATAATCCATATCATTTTAGTGGTCCATAGCGTTTGGTACGTATCGAAAATTATACAAGTATTTTGATTCTCAAAATTATCTATCGAAATAATCAGGAAGTAATTAGCAATTTATTGTATACCGAAATTTGAATTCTTTTGCAAAAAAATAATCATGGTACATAAAAAGAAGTATTAATAATAAGGAAATTAATGCATAATCATAATTTTTAGATATCATGCATGAAGAGACTATTATATATGAGAGACTTGCATAAAGTTGGAAGATCAGAATAAAAATCTGAAAAAAAAGTAAAATGAAACACATACCGCAATAAAAAAAATTAGCTGAATAATAAAATCTACAAAATAATTAAATACAACAAGCACACATGAACTATTGAAATTTAATCAATCTTAGCCAAGGTTCTAAATAGCGTTTATAGCGTCGTAGCGGGAAGGCAAAAAAAAAAGCTATAGCGAATAGCGTCGCTATAGCGGAAGCTATTCCAAATAGCGTTTTTTTTTTTACATTTCGTGTATTCAATATTTGTACTAAATATCAACATTATCTAAAGTCTCATAGAACAATAAATAACACCAAAGTAATTAAGAAATTATAATATTCATATTAAACCCGTACAAAGTCCAAATTGCGGTTCAAAATATCCATAATAATATCATAAACTATCGATTTTTCCTATTAAAAATATATTATGCATCATGATTCATGACATAATCTATTTTTTTTTCTATTCAAATTTTAATTTCGGTTTGGACTTTTTTTCTATTCAAATTTCAATTTATATTCTCAATTTCAAATTGATTTATCTGTAGCAAGTAGCAACAAATTTAATTTCGGTTTGAGATTTTTTTTATCTTTATTTAAAACCCATATAAATTTCTTAAAAAAATAAAATAAAAAAAAACCCATATTGTATAGCGCAAATAGCGGACCGCTATAGCGCTGTAGCGGCCGTAGCGCAAATAGCGCATTTTGATGTCATAGCGTAGCGTTTGGAGTCCAAAAATGCTATAGCGCCGCTATAGCGCGCTATTTAGAACACTGATCTTAACAGTCAAATGAATTAATCTTTCTTTGCTTATTTTTGTCCAAAAATTAAAAAATACATGATTGAAATGAATTAATAAGGATTAATCAATTATAGACATAAATCCTTTGTTAGGAATGCAGGTGGTTGATCTTTTCAAAATCAAAGGAGGAAGTACAAATATTAATGGAATGAAGTGTCTCATTTGATCTTAATATTGTATTGATCACAAAACTTTAGCAAATATAAAAAGAGGGGTAAAGCTGGTATAAAGAGTAACTTGGGTGTTTCAGTCGGAACGGACTCTGCTGCTTTTCCAATCTCAACCATTCAAATTTGTTGAAATTTGTGTATGAAAAAGTTTCTTTATCGAGATACGTGAATGCAAAATTTTAAATAGTTGGGATCGGAAAAGTAGGACCTTACTTTTCTCTAAGAAAAGCAGCGGAGTCAGATCCGTTTCAGTCCAGGGCGGATTTATCTTTGCCAAATGGAGATCAATTAATCTCCAATTATTATAAAAATCCTTTTAACTTCTACTATAAATTATATTTCTATATATATAGGGGATAATTGTGAAATTGCCACTACAAAGTGAAGAAATTGTGAATTTGCCATCCAACCCAAAAATTAATTGATTGATAGCCCCAAAGTTTGTCCCCAAAAGAATTCAGATGTGTAAAAACCTTGAACAGGAATAATGAGAAATGGTGTGATCAAACCCAAATTGCCAACCTAGGATATCCAAAAATCCCGTGTTTATTTAAAAACAAATTTCAAAACACTTTTATGAGCGAAAGGTGGGAACAATCTATACAAGAGTGGTACACAAAATCTCGTACAGCATCTATCGAATACTTAGACCTAGCAGAAACCACAACCGTTTCCGCCAAACATTTAGCCCACAACTTATCTGTTATCTACGACAGATTAAACTTGTCCAGCAGAGTAAGCTTGAAGAATTTCAAGCAAACTCAAGAACAAATTTACTCCCTTAACCAGAAAATCCAAAAACTTGAACAAAACCTAAAGAACCTCACAGTACTTTTCACCGAAAACCGCCCTTTAACCACAACGGAGGTTAGAACCTTGGTGTCTGAAATAGCAAAACAACCCAAACTAGTTGAAACAGAAGCCCTTAAAATCTCTGAAGAACTCAACCAAAAACTAAACCGGGTAGAAGCTATCCTTAAAAAGGTAGAAGCGTGGGCCAGTTCATGAGTGATTACACAAATACTCAGAACTCCCAGTTCTACAAGCAAGCAGTTCAAGCAACCAACCCGATCGAGTCACCTGCGGTAGGTTTTGCAAAACCTGCTGACAACCGTGGTGGCACATCAGGCACAACCGCGTTAATCAAGCAGAATAACACCCAGATACAACTGCTCGTTAAAATACTCGAGGAAATTAAAAACCTTGAGGCAGAGATAAAGGTTCTGAAAGACCAAGTCTCAAAACAGGAGGGTGTCCAATTACCAACCACAATAACTGACGAGTTGTCAGCTAGACTCGCCAAGTTATCAATCGGACCCTCGAAACCCAGAGAAAAGAAAGGGGTGCTAAAAGTCTTTAAAGACCCCTTTGTTATCCTCCAAGAAGAAAGGCAAAAACTCAAGTAATGGAGACATCAGGCAGGCCTAGTGTGTCTCAAACTCAAACCATAAATCCTGGAGGCCCATTATTCGAAGACCAGGTGCGTGAGTACAGGCGAGGGCAAAGAAGGAGATACAACACTCAAAGAAATTTGAGAAATCTGGCACGAACCATCACTGGTAGAAACCCATACCAGATGACCCTAGAAGAGCAAGTTGAGCCTGAGGCACAACTAAGAAGGTCTCTAAGGGATAGAGCCGCCATAGTACCTGCTGAGGTACTGTACAACTCTCGGAGAGATGACAACAACCACCGTGTCTATAATCATCTCTCCGAGGAGGCCATTCTCTGCGTTGACAACCAGCAGATAGACAGGCCTTTCATACAGCCTGAGAGCTACGAGGCTCTCAGACAAAGTGGAATGCAGTTTATCCACATTGGAGTCGCACAAGTCAGGGTGCAAATTCTGCACAGACAAGATGAGGGAACCTCAGCCTTAATCGTCTTTAGAGACAATAGGTGGCAAGGGGATCAGTCGATATTTGCAACCATGGAGATTGATCTAACAAAAGGCAGCCAGTTGGTGTTCGTTATACCGGACACTATGCAGACAATTGGAGATTTCTACAGAAATTTCCAGATATCTATTCTAACAAGAGGATATCAGAACTGGCAGAATGGCGAAGCCAACCTCTTAATCACCATAGGATTGGTCGGACGATTGTCCAACACACCAAATGTCGGATTTGCCTATCAGATAAACAATGTATCTGAGTACTTGGTGAGCAGGGGAGTACGAGCTCTCCCTGGAAGGAGATACTCAGCCCAGGAGACTCAGGGTAACAACTGGTTGGTGAGGCAGACTAGGGTCACTATCCCTATGATGCCGACTGAATTACAAACCAGAAACCTGCTTGATGGACGAATCTCTATATCATTTGGAGATTATGTTCCAGCCCCAGAAAACTCAGCAGTCACACATGACGATGATGATGAAACTGAAGTCGGGACCGAAACAATTCTATTCCTGACAGAAAACGAAAGTGACGAAGAGGAGGACATTGACTGGCAATACATGCAGTACCTTGCAGCCCAGTCAACACAACAACCTGAATCAGTACTCACTGATCCTATTTGGGATGCTGATGATAAGGATGATACCGAAAAGGATTGGATCAATCCTTTTTCGTTGGAGGGGGACGGAGGACAGCTCGGTATTTTCACACCGACTAAGCAGGCTAATGTTTTCGTAATCCATGAGGAAGAATTCGATTACCCTCAATTCAAAACCCTGTCTAACGTAATGGCGGAACAAGCATTCATGTCTACCGGCTCGTCGGCAATATCCGCATATCAACCACCACCTGACCAATCAATGCACATGCCCAGCTATCCTCCTGCAAGGGCAGCAAATGAGGCAAGACAAGCCCCAACATTTGATAGTAGGGTGCCCAGAACAGGGCATTTTCGGGGAGGCTATAATAACGAAATGTGGACCTTGCCATCAGCTCAGCAACAGCAGGGTGCCATGTTCGTAATCCCGGACCAACTGGGATTATTCCATGATGCATTCTCCAGATGGGAATCAATCACGCGAAATCACGTGGCAGAAAAGGGTTTTACAGACCCAAAGGATAAAATTGAGTACATGGAGAACCTATTAGGCGAAGTTGAAAAACTAACATGGGTTCAATGGAGAATGCAATACCTGGCCGAGTACGAAGCATTGATAACAATCGCAGACGGCCGGGAAGGAACACAAAACATCCTTTCACAAATGAGACGGGTGTTTTCACTAGAAGATCCTGCGCAGGGATCAACGGTAATCCAAGATCAGGCCTATCGAGACTTGGAAAGACTGACATGCGATAACGTAAAGTATCTTATTCAATATATGAATGAATACTTGCGTTTAGCGGCAAAGTATGGGCGAATGTACATAAGCCCGGAACTCTCAGAGAAATTCTGGTTAAAAATGCCCGGTGATCTGGGAACCAGAATTAGAGCTGCATTTGAAGAAAAATACCCCGGCTTAACAGTCGGCGTAATCCCAAGAGTACTATTTGCGTACAAATATCTGGAGAACGAATGCAAAGACGCAGCGTTCAAAAGATCACTCAAAGACCTATCCTTTTGCAGCCAAATCCCCATCCCTGGCTACTACCGCAAGCCGGAGAAAAGATACGGATTACGAAGGTCAACAACCTATAAAGGCAAACCTCATGAAACCCATGCCAGGATAGAGAAAAGAAAGCACTTGATCAGAAATAAAAGGTGTAAGTGCTATCTTTGTGGTCAGGAGGGCCACTTTGCAAGAGAATGCCCCAGTGATAGGAGAAACATTAAGCGGGCAGCAATCTTCGAAGGATTAGACATACCAAATGATTGTGATATCATATCAGTCCAAGAAGGCGAAAACCAAAGTGATGCTATTTTTAGCATCTCCGAAGGAGAAGAAGGGGAGCTCGAGTTACAGCAAGGGGTGCAAACCCTACAAATCAACTCTCTGTTCATGCTCGGAGAAGAAAATTCGGGATATAGGCCCCGGATAAGGTTGCCTGAAAAACAACTAAAATGCCAACACCAGTGGCAGCACAACCAAGTGATTGAGCAGCCGTTCAAAACAATATGCTCATGTTGTGCTAGAGAAACCATTATGAGAGCACGAATACACTGCCCTGAATGTGGTGTAACAGCGTGTAACCTGTGTGGTCCTTTCTACTTCAAGAAGGAAGTGCCAGTTAGTCCGGCAACCGCACCAGCACAAATCAACCTTCGAACCCTTGTTCAAGAGCAAAGAGACTATATAATCTGGTGTGAGGCTGAAATGGAAAGATTACAAAAAGAGGTGACTCATTACAAAGTAAAGTATGAAAAACTTCTTGAAGAGCACCTAGGGATCGATTTTGAAGAACTGGCAAAGGTGAAAGAGGGTAAGAACATTATAATTGAAGAAGAGGAAGAAGAAGTTAATGTCCTACACGGCGAAACCGTGTATAAAAATAGCAGTGAACCGCCAGCCGGGAGAATCATCAAAAACAGGTTATACAACCTGGAAGTCGAGTTTGATGTACCCGGGATCCCAAAGTTCAAGGCGCGAGCAATCCTGGACACGGGAGCCACTACCTGTTGCATTGATCAAGGCTCCGTTCCAAAAGAAGCCCTTGAAGAAAACACCTTTGTGGTACAATTCACGGGTGTAAACTCAACACAAACCGCAAATATGAAGCTAAAATACGGGAGAATGATCATTGGTGAAAACCAGTTCAGAATACCATATACATATGCGTTCCCAATGAAGCTGGGAGGAGAAATACAGATGATAATCGGGTGTAATTTCATACGCTCGATGCATGGTGGTTTAAGAATAGAGGGTGATACAATCACTTTTTACAAAAACCTCACCGTCATAAACACCCAACCCCAGGCAAAGATCCTAACGCTTGAAGAAGAAGGCCCAGAGGACTTGGAGTATATCCAACTCCAGGAGATGGTCCACTATAATTTCGGGCAGACATCACCAAACTTTTCGCAAAAGTTCGACCCAATTTTAAGAAGGCTCCAGGAGGCCGGGTTTATTGGTGAAAACCCATTACAACATTGGGCCAAGAATAAGGTTGTTTGCAAACTGGATATTAAAAACCCAGACTTTATTATCGAAGACAGGCCCTTGAAACAAGTTACGCCACAGATGAAAGAAGCTTTCACCAAGCATGTAGAGGTCCTGTTAAAACTCGGAGTGATCCGACCCAGTAAAAGCAGACACCGCACGACGGCCATAATTGTGCATTCCGGTACGACAATCAACCCTAAAACCGGAAAAGAAGAAAAGGGAAAGGAGAGAATGGTGTTTAACTACAAAAGGTTAAATGATATTACGGAAAAAGACCAATATAGTCTTCCGGGTATCAACACCATCATGAGGAAAGTCGCGAATAGTAAAATCTACTCGAAATTTGACCTCAAGAGTGGATTCCACCAGGTGGCAATGCACCCAGACTCAGTGGAATGGACTGCGTTTTGGGTACCAGACGGGTTGTACGAATGGCTCGTGATGCCGTTTGGACTGAAAAATGCTCCTGCAGTTTTCCAACGCAAAATGGATCACTGTTTTAAGGGCACTGAGGATTTCATCGCGGTCTATATCGATGATATTCTCGTGTTCTCTCAAACCGAAAAAGAGCATGCAGAGCACTTACAAAAGATGCTGGCAAGATGTGAGGAGTTCGGGCTCGTCCTCAGCCCAACAAAGATGAAAATAGCTGTACCCCAGATTGAGTTCCTAGGGGCAGTTATTGGCAAAGGCATTATACGACTACAGCCGAACATTATCAAGAAGATTGAGGAATACAAAGAAAATGACCTCACCCAAAAATCCGGGATGAGATCCTGGTTAGGTATCCTCAACTACGCTAGGAGTTATATTCCAAATCTTGGAAAACTCTTAAGCCCTCTCTATGCGAAAACTAGTCCTACTGGTGATAAACGGTTAAATAAACAGGACTGGGAGCTTATTCGAATGATTAAACAGCAGGTTCAGAACCTGCCTGACTTATGTGTACCCCCCGAAGAATGCTTTATCGTTATTGAAACAGACGGATGCATGGACGGATGGGGCGGGGTATGCAAATGGAAACCAAGGAGATATGACCCGAAAAACACGGAAAAGCCGTGCGCATATGCAAGTGGCAAGTTCAACCCGCCAAAATCAACAATAGATGCTGAGATCTTCGCGGTGATGAACAGTCTTGAGGCTTTAAAGATTTACTACCTCGATAGGAAGGAATTAATAATTCGTACAGACTGCCAAGCGATTATTAGTTTCTTCAACAAATCTAACATAAACAAGCCTTCAAGAGTGCGATGGGTTGCATTCACGGATTTCGTGACAGGGCTTGGAATAGATGTTCAGTTTGAACACATTGATGGGCGAGACAACCTATTGGCTGACTCCCTGTCGAGACTAATTAATGTTTTAATTGATACAGGATGGCCCAACAAGGAGGCTCAGGACATATTGGACAATCTAGCAGGGGCTCTCCAGGAGAGCAAGGAGCAGCCCAACCCGAAGGTACAGGAGAAAATGTCCCACATAATCCTGCAAATCAGTCAATCGTTTGCCAGTACCGGGATTTATTGCGGCAAACATATGGCGTATCCAACAATATGCGCCGAGAACAGGAGCTTAGGCTCCAGCTCCGGACAATAGAAAACCGGGCAATTTCGCGAATGATAGAAGGTGTTACGGATTTAATTAAAATTCAGCAGATGAAGGAAGCACAATGTTTTAAGTTCGCTACAAAAGACAACTATTGGGGAGATTGGTTGCCCCAAGTCCGTCTTACGCTTACAAGACTTCAAAAGAAATACCAAGAGCTCAAGAAATTGATTTGCGAGATCAAGGTTTTCAAGGTCTGAAAAAGCGTAATCAACCCTATAGTAAGATGCCAGGAGTGTGAATTATTGGCATCACTTTAAATTCCAGTGTGTTTTATTCTTTAAAAGCCTGAGTGTTTCAGGCCGTTCTTTTTACTTTGTGTGGGCCATAGTTAGGCCAACTTTCGGTGCATTATTGGCACCTTTTTCTTTAGTGGGAGACAAAGGATTGTGGAAATTCCTTTATTCACGCGCGATGGGGCCCAATGAGCACCCGGCGTAATAATGAGATTCCATCCCTAAGTCTCTATATAAGAGCTTGTTTGTGAGTTGCGAAACAAGCTGAGCACCAGCAAGTTTCACTTCTCTCTCTTCCACTTCTCTCTTGTAACATTCCACTTTATAATATATTCCGCTTGCGTTGGTTTTCATTCTTCCTGTGTTCTTAGTAACCCGCTGAAGTTTGAAGACGCCTCTGATCGATCCAACCCTGGTATCAGAGCAAGGTCTGTTAATGGCTTTCTAAGTTTCTTTATATTCTAGGAAGGCAAGTAGGGGAGATCATACCAAAACTCATGAATACTGTTCAAAACGTAAGATGTATATTTTAATTGCGTGAAAATTTTAATTATTCTCAACCCAAGGATATTAGCTTATAGGGCTTGATTTTCAAAAGTTCTTGTCAAACCAAAAGAATCATCCTGCCGTATAGTACCCTAAGAAGTGGGGAAGATTGCGGATAAACACGATGAGGTGAGGGGAGGCAAGAATCAGTAGAAAATATCGCCCCAAAGTTAAGAGCAAAGGTTGATTAAAAAAAAAAAAAAAAAAAAAAAAAAAAATATTTACTGGGTGCAAAAATTGGGGATATTGTATCATCAACCAAAAGGAATATTCCTTCAGAGTGGCAAAAATACAATTTTGAAGTTTTTGAGTGGCATGAATCCAATTGCCCCTATATATAGAGTAGAACTAGGGTGTTCCTAAGCTCACCAAGCCAAACCGTGAGCTCAACTCAAAAACCTATCGGATTGACTTCAAATGACATTTCCAAACTGTTAGATGTTCAATCTATATTAAAATGTGCTTGGAGACAAAATTTTACATTTTTTGAAATTTTTTTACTATTTATTAAGATGGTTTGAAAACCGCTGTTTTTATTAAAGTAGGGACCAAATTTTATATTTTTTGAGACTTTTTTTTATTATTTTTTTAAATAGGTATAAAATCATTGTTTTAAGAAGATTTTGTACTATCCAAAAAAGTGATTTTGTACCTATCTAAAATATAGTGAAAAAGTTCCGAATAATATAAAATTTGGTCTCCAAACACATTTTAATATGAAGATCAGATTGAGAGGTTCGAATCGACTGTTCGAACTTTAAAAATAGAGAAAAAAATGTGGAACATAATTGAAGCATAAAACGAATAATGTAATTTTACCCTACTTTAATAAATAACACCTCAAAATCACCCGAAATTTTTATTAATAGCAAAAAAAAAATATCGAGAATAAAGAAGGGTTTCGCTGAAATTCAACAAATAACAAAAACGTGATTGTCCACAACGTTCAGGGGACATTATAGACCATCACGGCCAGAGTAGCCAAAATGTTATCCCTTAACTAACGAAAAAACATAATCTCTGGACGTTTTTGTCCATCATGGCCAGAGAGGTGGAAAAAATAAAAATAAAACATTGGACTTCATAGTCCAACACGGCCAGAGAGCAGAAAAAAAAAACACCCTGAACGTTTTTGTCCATCACGGCCAGAGCTCTCTTATTGCTTTCGATTTTTTTTATTTTTTTTTGTTCGAAAATGCCCTTAGGCATGTCATTTATGAGCATTGATTACATGGTCTTGGCTTATACCTTTGCTTCTTTTTTATAGGGATCTATACTTTGACTTGACTGAAACTAAGATAAAGTACAGAGAAAAGCCAACGAAATACAAGAGATCAACGAAATAAATGATAGAGATGATTAAACTGATTCGATCATCTAAGGTCTGAATTGGGCGCTTGGGTATCAGGCCGTCACAGAGGAGAACAGCCAAGAATTTATTTATTTTGGTCCGCTAGGTCCAGGCCATTGTTGTCTGTAACGTTCATAATTTTTTTTTAAAGACCACTGGACGTGATTGTTTGTACCGTTCAGGACCATAATTAGTTAGATAATTATAATTTTCTAAGCTGGCCGTGATAGTCTATAACGTCTCCTGGACGTCATAGACTATTACATTTTTGTTATTTGTCAAATTTCAGGGAAACCCTTCTTCATTCTCGATTTTTTTTTTTTTGCTATTAATATAAATTTCGGCAAAATCACGCTCTACGATCAAAAGCATCCAGAAGCTTATATCATTCTCTCTGTTTCAATACTCCTAGCTTAATCTGAACATGAATTCCTAGTTTATTTCTTCTTGCCATGATAAAACTATCATCGACGAATCTTTCTTGAAATTGATTTCAACAGGTTTTCAAGAAAATGAATTTGTATCCTGTGATTAGTTTGTAAATTCTTAATAAAAGGTAAAATGAGTATTTTATAAATTTGAAATGAGTTTTAATAGTAAAGACAATAAAATTGATAAGTTTATAAGTTTTTGAAATTTAGAAGGTTAAATATGATATTATGAACTTTAGATAAGAAATATGTAATTTTGAAATTTTTTAAAGTATACATAAAATTCTCCCCATTAAATTGAAAAACTTCTTTAAATAAATTAACTTATTTTACATGTGAAATTTGGTGTCAAAAGAAAATTTGATTTCTCCGTTTCTTTTTCTTCCTTAATGATTTAAATAACAAAAATTAACTTAAGCTATCTAATTTAAAATAACAATCAAACATGATCTAAGACCGACGTTACGTCTTTTTCTGAGCAATTAAGATTGTAATTAATTTTTGGTCGATTCAAAGGATTGTAACTGAAGCCGATGAGTTCCAAAGTTCCAACTTCCAACAAGTGCTGAGTAAATAAATTAAATACTTGTCGATCCAACTTCCTCGTAGAGATAAGAGACCAAAATTTAAAAAAAGGAGCCTGGTGATAAAATTACAAGTTTTTGGGGTCTGGTTGCAATTCTACTTTGGCTAGTGCTATGAGCCTATGATATTAATAGTTAGCTTTTTTTTAAAGGTGCTATGAAAGGTTCTATGAAATAAAAAGTTTTCACTTAGCAGTCACTGCTAAGTTTTCAAAAAAGAAATAAAAAGTTAGGGCTGTGAAAGAAAAGTTAAAGCCAGTGGTACGAAAGGTGGTATGAAATAAAAAGTTAGGGCGGTGAAATAAAAAGTCGGTGCTTTTGGAATTGGAATCCAACTTAAAGCTAGTACTATGAAATAAATACGGAACGAAACCTTCACTGAGAGTGCCTACTGCTTTTGTTGTTTGGATTTTGGTAATACATCAAAGAGAAGAGATAAGAGAACGGAGATGTCGGCTTCGAACGTTGTCCCGGGCAATCCGAGCCCAAGAGAGCATGTAGAGAGGATACGACGCGATAGGTTTTTCATTGGCAGAGAAGAAAGCAACCCTCTGGCTGAAGACATTCATCAGGCTGTCAACTACCTCTCTGAGGAGTTATACTCCAAAGATGTTCACTTCCTCATGGAACTCATCCAGGTATATATATATACACACACACACATTTGAAAGAATTATCAGGTTTTGATTTATACGAGGGTTGGGACCCGATACTGATCTGGCTTCTTTAAGTGCGTACCAACTGATAATGTTAAATTAAAATGAACTCATGTAAATCTTGTACTGGATTGGTTTTCTTTAAGTGCGTACCAACTGATTTTGTTGAAACTGGTATCGGATTGGTTTTCATCCTTATCATGCAATAAAAGGGTATATTTGTCAACTTAACTTTTCAAATAACTAAATTTTTAATGAATAAAAGGGGATATAGGAAAGAATGTTAAATATCTATAGAGATATTGGATATTATGGTGATTTGATGGGGAAATTGACTATTTTAGAAGTTTATATGGGCACACTCGAAATTTTCCCTTCTACAAAATTGTCATTAGTTAGTTTTAAGGGATTTATTGGATAGAATTCTTTATAAAGGATTGATTTGCTAGTTCAACTGTCAGAGCCAAGCCTTAAAGAAACATGGACTTCTGTCTGTGCTTGCACATGGTCTTACTATAGAAATTAGTTAATTAATTAGACAATAAATAATTGCCTGGGCCAGAACTAACCCATATAATCATCATCCTACCTAATTAATCCAATGAAGTATTGTGAGCCCTAGCTAGTTTTCATGAAGTTATCATTTCCTTATGAGATGCATATTATTTTAAAGTTTAAGAGATTGTTGCTTTTTCTTGCAACAGTCAGTAATAATACCACACAAGCATATGTGCTTCCCTGTGTTTATGGCTAAAGAATATGTTTTTGTATCATGAATATGAAAATATATAACAGATCTGATGGAAAGTATTATGGATTATGCTTGTAAGATAGCATGTTTAAGAAGTCATAACTTCTCTGTTTTTTTGTTGTTGTCTATGATTTTGTGTATCAAGATGCGTTGCTGATTTTTTGACCGGCTAGTGCTGTACTAATTTCTCATTGTTTCATTCTGAACAATTTGTCAGAATGCTGAGGACAATGAGTATACATCTGGTGTGGCACCATCCCTGGAGTTTGTGGTCACCTCGAAGGATATAACTGCAACTGGGGCAACCTCAACTTTGCTCATTTTTAACAATGAGAAGGGCTTCTCTTCTGCTAACATAGAATCGATTTGCCGTATTGGAAAGTCAACCAAGAAAGGGCAGCGGTATCGCGGCTATATTGGCGAGAAAGGTGCTTATGTCTTCCTTTTTTAAGTATTGTGCTGAGAAATTTATGGACTACAAATAGGTAGGTAATTATGGTTTCTGAAAACTCCGATATACACGAGCACCTCATACTAAGAAAAAAGTGCAACGATAGTTTTCTCAAAAATTAAAGAAAAAAAGATGTGCTTAATTACAATAATATATTGACTTCATTGACTCAACAAAAAGTGTGTTTTATTGTATTTACTGTATTAATTAATATGTTGGAAAAGACCAAGTAAGTTTCATGTTGAACCTGCATGCATACTTCTGTTTGGTCTTCTTTAGTATTGTTTTGGATCTTGTATCTTGTGCTGGCTTCTGAAGTAGACATGCTCTAACATCCAATAAACAGCTTCTTTATGGCCAAACTTATTAATAGAATTTGTTAATAATTAATTCAAAGTCTCTAAAACCAGATAACTTTTAAGTTGCACATTTGAAAACTTGTTCATGATTTTTAGAATTATCTCACATATTCAATACATTTGAAATTATATCACATAGAAAGCAATAGAGAAAAAATTATAGTCGAGATCACCTGACTAATGAAAAGTTCAAATACTGGAATAGAATAGATTATTTTATATTAGAAACCATATAACATTGGTTATCATATAGTCTACGAGTTAACAGAGTGCTCTGCATTTTTTATAGTTTTCCCTATTTATATTTTGCCTCATTGAAATTATGTAGTGAAATTGACATGAATATATTTTGTAATATTTAAATAATTATAAATTTCTAATGTATCAGCCATAGATGCAGAATATATTATTAAACATGTTCTTTTGTAAAATTTTGTAAATTAAAATAAGTACATCAACAATTTGTCAATTTAGGTGTATAGTATACTCATTGTGGTTACCAAAGTTCAACATCAAGCTATATACTCCACATGTTCATGGCTTACTCTTTAAATGATTATATTGATTGTTAGAGATATTCTAGTTTCTCCTATTTTCATCCGTGTGGTACATAATAGTTGCCTATGCATGTTTTATCTTTTGTCATTTTGTGCAGTAGTCTTCTTTTTTCGTTTTGATGCAAAATAATGAATACAGAACAATTTCATTTTATTGCAGGCATTGGATTCAAGAGCGTATTTCTGGTGTCAAGTCAGCCTCACATCTTCAGCAATGGGTACCAGATAAAGTTCAGTGAGGAACCTTCGCTTGAGTGCGGGATCGGCTACATTGTGCCAAAATGGGTTGACGAACACCCTACCGTGTTTGATCTGAAAGAGATATACGGTTCCACAAAGGTTCTTCCAACCACCATAATAATTCTCCCTCTAAAGGCTGTAAAAGTTGAAGCTGTAAGGAAGCAACTCTCGTCCATCCATCCAGAACTCCTCCTCTTCCTTTCAAAGATCCGAAAGCTTTCTGTAAAGGAGATTGGCGTGAACAATAGCAATCAGACTGCTCTTACCGAGGTCTCTGTCTCTAGTGAGCAGGACAACCAAACTAGGAAGAATGTGGATGCTGAATCTTATATTCTCCACCTAGATGCTGAAGAAGCAGGCAAAGAAGAGCAATGCCCTTATTACATGTGGAAGCAGAAGTTCCCAGTAAAATCAGGATGTCATGTGAAGAAAAGGGAAGAAGTGGACCAGTGGACCATTACACTTGCGTTCCCTCATGGGCAGCGGTTGGGTGGGGCCCAAGCACCTGGCATTTATGCCTTCTTGCCAACTGAGATGATCACAAACTTCCCCTTCATAATCCAAGCTGATTTCCTCCTTGCTTCTTCGAGAGAGACGATTATTTATGACAGCCCATGGAATAAGGGGATTCTTGATTGCGTCCCTTCAGCTTTTGTTAATGCACTTGCTGCATTGGTGAAGTCAACAAGTGATGCACCAGCATCCTCTCTGCCCCCAAAATTCAAGTTTCTTCCAGTCCAACCATCTCCCTTGCAATTGCTCGAATCAGTTCGGGTCTCTATTAAGAACAAGATGTTGGAAGAGCATTTAATCCCCTGTGAGTCCTCAAATGAACAGAAGATATTTTGTAAACCTGGTGAGGTTCGGAGGTTAACTTCACAATTTTGGAATCTGCTAGACAAAGCACAAAAGTCGGGGGTCGACCTGCAGAACATATCTTGCCATGGTCCACACGTCTTGAGCTCTTGTTTTGACATTAAAGAGTTTAATGACGTGTTGGAGTTTCTCGAAATCGGCTATATGGGTTGGGACTGGTATCCGATGTGCATTGTAGGATTCGATCTTGTGAAAGAGGCCCCTGAGGAGGTCTATATGATGCTGCTTTGTTTTGTGGCCGAGTATTGGCAGCAACTTGGTAGTAAAATCCAGCAAATACAACTTTTGAAGTATGAAGATGTGACCGGTGTGATGTCTGTTTGTAGTATCAATGAAGCTATGCAGAGGGGCTTAAAGCTATGCATTGCATCAGATGAGAACCAGATATCGTGGTTAATTAGTTGGAACCGTGAGTTAGCTGCTGTTTCTAATCATTTCTTTATGCCTCTTAACACACAGAGGTGTTTGGGGGGTTTCTGTAAGAATAAAGAAGTGATGAATTGGCTAGAGAAGTGTGGAATATTCAAGGTCTTGACAGCATACAGTTATGGTAAAGCAGTTTTACAAGCAGTAGAAAAGAGAAGACTAGCAATTGTGTTTGCTCATTTTCTTTATCACTCCTTGGACAAGAGATACATAAGCGAGCGGTATGTAGAGGAACTCTGTGCTTTAATGCCTCTTGTTGATACCTACGGCAGCGTAACCACTCATAGGAGCCAGGTTTTGGTTCCTGCTAAAGGTAGCAAGTGGGTCGGCTTGTTGGGTTCAAACCCATGGAGATTGGAAAATTATGTTGAATTATCGGGAGAGTACAGAAATCCCGGTAGCTTTGCTGGTAATCATTCAACCAAGGATGTACTCCTAACTTTACTCAAGAAAAATGTAGGTGCTGCTGATGTACCATATGTTCACCCACCAAATGCACAGTTTCCATCCGTTTCATCTCGTTTGACCAAGGAAAATGCATTTTTGCTGCTCGATTGGATTCGAAACTTGAGGAATGGTAGAGTTGCACTTCCTAGCAGGTTCTTAGATTGTGTCAAGGATGGAAGCTGGCTGAAAACATCAATTGGATACAAGCCACCTAAAGATTCGTTTCTTTCTAGTGAAACGTGGGGGAGTTTGCTTCAAATTGGCTCTAACATGGTCGATGTACCCATGATTGATCAGGAGTTCTATGGAAACAGGATATCCAACTACAAGGAGGAGTTGCGGCTAATAGGTGTGAAGTCTGAATATGGGGAGGCATCTAAAATGGTCGGTGAGCATATCATGTCACGGGCAGCAAATGGTACATTTACCCGATTAAATGTGTTGTCTCTGCTTGGTCTCATTAGGTTTTTACGAGACAAACATCTTTCTCCATCTCATCTGATAGTTGCTGTCAAGGAAGTTAGATGGCTCAAGACATGCCTCGGTATGAAATCTCCCTCTGAGGCATTTCTCTATAGTTCTGATTGGGCAGCCGCTTCATGCATAGCTAACTTGCCTTTTATTGATGAAAATTTTTATGGGGAAATCATCTTGGATTATAAGTTGGAGCTTGAATTGATGGGTGTTCATGTAGGGCTGGGAGATGCCAGTAATTATTACAAGCTAGTGGCGGTTAACTTGAAGTTCCCTCCAACTCTGTCTACACCTGAGGCTTTTTTGCTTCTATTAAAGTGCATCCAGAATGTCGGGTTGACCGAAAGCTATTTAGAGAAGCTGAAGCAGATCAAGGCAATTAAGACCAATCTTGGGTTCAGATTGCCTACCGAATCAGTGTTGCCCGTTCGAGATTGGGATTGTCTATTTACTGTGCTTGATGGAATTCCAGTGCTTGATGTGCAGTTCTATGGCGAGGAGGTAATTAGATCATACAGTCAGGAATTGAGTAAGTTTGGGGTTGCAGTCCGATCTGAAGAAGTGGCCAAGGTTGTGAGACTTCGATTCAAGCAACTTGCCTCGCCATCCTTTTTTGTGAATAATTTGATTTCACTTCTAGAATGCTATAGGCAGCTCAAGGAAGAACTTCCTTTTCTGGTTTCTTGCATGAGAACGGAAAAATGGCTACAAACTAAGATGGGCTTGAGAGCACCTGTGAAATCTGTTCTGTTCAATTCGGACTGGGATTCAGTAGCTTCCATAGCCACTATACCATTCATTGAATATAGCAGTGATTTAGAGGAATACAAAGACGAGCTCAGAGCTTTGGGTGTGGCTGTTACACTTCGGCAAGGTGCTGGTTTTGTATTGAAGGGAATAAATCTTCCAATTGACCTGAGCTCTATGACTCCATCTAGTTCTCTCCTGTTATTAAAGTGCATCAAGTACTGGAAAGAGGATAAAAACGACCTTCCCAAGGAGTTCATGGATGGCATAAGGAAGAAATGGTTGAAGACAGATCTAGGTTATCGATGCCCAGATGAATCACTTCTTTTTGACTCGAAACATTCTTCTCTCATCCAAAGGGGAGATGGGCCTTTCATAGATGAGGAATTCTATGGTCCAGAGATTGCTCATTACAAGGACCAGCTCAAAGAAATTGGGGTCAAAGTTGATATAAGCTTCGGCTGCTCCCGCTCCCTTGTTGCTCATCATATGAAATGCCACTCTGAGGAAAGCACTATAAAAAGAATCTACAAGTTCTTGAGTGAATTCAAATGGGAGCCGGAGGACAAAAAGTCGAGTTGGATCTGGGTTCCTAGCAATGATGAAGTAGGTGATTGGGTTTGCCCCAAAAGCTGTGTTCTTCATGATAACTGCAACTTATTCGACTCACAGCTACAAATACTGGACAAGTTTTATGAAGAGGATTTACTCGGGTTTTTCTCTGTGGCTTTTAAAGTGAAGGACATGCCCGATATTGAAGACTACATGAAGCTCTGGGAACTGTGGGAGAACATAACCACCCAGGTTTCTCTTGATGATTGCTTGGCTTTCTGGGAATTTATTGGAATGCACTGGAACCCGACCTGCGAGAAGTTACTGAACAAGCATGTCAAGAAATTCCCTGTCTTAATCGGTGGCAGTATCTCTCTTGTCAGAAAGCAAGATCTGTTCATCCCTGATGATCTTCTCCTTGGGGATCTATTTGATAAATCCTTATTTGTGTGGTATCCTGCAAAAAGTACACAGTCCCTGCCCCGGTCGAAGCTAACTCAAATATACATGGGTTTGGGAGTCAGAAAATTTTCTGAGGCAGTAGCGAAGCATGAGTATGCATCTGATTCAGAAGGTTCAGATAATGGTACAACTGTGGAATCAAGTGCTAATGTTGTAAAAGAAGGGCTACTTAGAATAATTCTTGCATTCCTGGCAAACCCTTGTCTTGATATCTGTGCTGCTAAGAGGCATGAGATGGTTGAGCCCCTTCTTAATCTCACAATCATAGAGGCTAAAAAACCAGTGAATATGCAGTACAAGATTACACTTTATGGAGGTAGGCAGTTGGAGGCCAAGACGACCCGGATGTTCCGCTGGGAGAGGAATGAGTCGAGGATGTTTATGGGGCGTGTTGATCAAGTGCAAGGAATGGAGGGAAGGATCAAGTATGCGACCTACCTCTCTGACGAGATATCCCAAGGTTTATTGTATGAGAGAACTGATCTGGGGGATTCACTTGCGGAGCTTATCAAGTTTGGGTGCCTGTTGGATTATGATTTGAGTGCTGTGGATTTTTTGTTGAAGAATCATAACTTGCAAGTGTTTGCTGAGGATGAGGAGTTTCTGTTAAGGTAATTTTAATGTTTATTTTTTCTTCGATTTTTTGTTATTTTTAATAATTTAATTTATAAAATGGATGGTTTTTTCTTTAATCATTTTTTCCTGATTTTTCTTTGTCGGTCTCCTTATCCGTCCTAAATGATCAACTCAACCACTGTTTCCTCACTTGCTAATTACAATGTTGCTTAATTAGGCCATCAAGAAAATTCTATGCTGTGAAGTTTTCCTGCTCAATTTCTTTTTTTTGAAGGTCAAATGGCAAGTTGCCTACTGACATTGCATTAGATATAAAAAAAGTTTTTACAATCTAGTCCCTGGACATTGGTATAATTCCTACCCATTAAGTACTGGTACACAAACCAGTAATTATTTAATACCCGGATTCACATTACATGAAATTACTTGAAATTGATAAATTGAAAAGTTCAAATTGAGAACAGTGAGCATATCCACTCAGTGTATTTTCTTACATGGTCATTCTGGTACGCAGAATGCTTGCTGTTCTCAACAGTGCTCGCTCCACTGTCAAATATCTGCTTGTGTATCATTGATAATGAACTCCACTGGTCGCAACCTTTATCACAGATGCCCTTATTTCAGTTGTCAGCATCTTGATGCTTTTATTTTTATCATTCATGTATTTTCTTTTTTCATATAGGTTCTCCATGAAGCATGGCGAGAAAGACCTTCCCAGCCATTAATTCTGGCTCGCTGTTTTTTTATCTTTTAGAGTATAGCACAAGAACTCCTTTTGTTACAGCTGTTTTTATTATAGCAGTGGGGATTGTTATCATCTGGGTTCTTGCTGTTGCATTATTAGTTATAGTTAATGTTTAATTTAAATTCCGTACCTCATATATTTTGTTATCAATTGCTTGGAGAACTATGCTTTATTCGTAATATCTTTATAATTGTGTTTTTTTTCCTTCACTTGTTTACTTTTTGAGAAGATATTACTTTTTGTTATCAATTGCATGGGAGAAATAGGAGAATATTTAGAGTGTCCAGGTCAGTAGACCGTTTGATTCAGGAGGCGCAGTTTGAATACGCAAATTATAAACTAAACTCAAGACTTAATTAGCCACAAATTAACTCAATTACCCTAAAAGTGCAATTAAACATGAAACAGGCCAATTATCACTAGTCCACTCAGTACATGGATCGAATCCAAACAAAACAGCACCAAGCAAAGAATAATATTAAAAAAAAAATGAAGAACTCTTTGTAATCATAGCAAGCAGCCTTTGAAGGCTTTTCTTAATGATTTTTTCTCCTGATAAATAAAAACACCCTTCCGGCAATGAACTAAAAATTAACAAAATGGAATGGATGTAGACATGGAGTAGGAAAAAAATAAGTATGTCCTTTGTAATTTGTCACAAATCCATATCTTGTCCTTGCAGAATTAGGAAAAGTAATCCAAAATGAGTTTAAATAATTAATGACGAATTCAAACTGTTGAAACCAATCTATATATTTTACGATCTATATATTGTAAGAAAGATCAAAGATGTATTTACATGTAAATTTTTTTAATTTTCGAATTAATTTACATAAAGTCAAATAGTAAAAAAATTGCAATTTAATTTTCATACATTAATTTTTCATCAATTTATAATTGCTTGACTATATATTAAATTAATTCGAAAATACATTACTCATGAAATAGATCCGTTTTAAGAATTTGTTGTTCGAAGCTAATTTAATAAGTTTTGGTGTTAAATAATTCAGCAAAGAACTTGATGAGCTTAAGAACACCTAATCAGTATTTGCGTTATCTTGCACCAAAACACTTGATGAGCTTAAATAATTCTTTCTCCTTACTTTTCTCCGTCACTGCAGTGAACAAGACAGGGCACCAGTTTTTCATTATTTTTCTCCAAAGCAATTAACAGGGACTAATTGCTGTCTAATAATTAATTTTAGACTAGGTCTTAATCAAAGAGAGATTAATAGCTCAAATAATTTATTGAAGTGTTAACTACGTAATATGTGTTCGTTATACAAATCTACAACACATTTTTTCTTTTTTAAAACAGGGAATTTTTTTTTTAGGAGAGCGGAGAAAATTCTAAATCTTAATGCCAGTGAGGTAGAATCATCCGTGACGTCCAATCCGCATTAAGATTTGTGCAAATTAACTTGATCCACGTGAATCATAAAGTTGTTCGCATATATCTTGATACTGATCAGACGGGTCCGACCGGGTATCATACTAATGCCCATCAGACTGCTTCCGATTCACTAATGGAGAGATGCGGATTATTTACTATATTTCTAATTAAATAGGTGAAAAATTACTTTTTTTTTTCAGAAAATTATGAACCATCTAAAAACAATGATTTGTACCTTTTAAAAAAAAAATAGTAAACCATTCAGTAAGAACAACGATAATGAAACTAAATTACAATAAGAAGAATTTGACATTAATTAATAAAAAGAAACTTCTGTTTGTTCATAATTTAATTTAAATACAATAAGAAAACTAAATTACAATAAATGCTCATAATACAATTTACTTTTTAACAGATGAAGGAAACTAATTGTGCGCAAAATAATCAATTAACCAGTAAGTTGCTGAGAATCAGTACTAGTACGTGCATCAGCATGCATCTGGGATGAAGCCCCGATTTCTCCATTCGGTACATCATACACCACATTAAATGTTCTCTGCTGGGGGGCATGTCTGAAGAATTTTCAAAACTAGAGATATTTTGTATAAAAGTGCAAAGCTTTTAATTTTAAATATTAACAAATTAAGACTGTTGTAAGTTGTAACAGTGTTGTTGAATTGATAGCTGGACATAAACCTTTTGCTATTAAGATGAATTAATACAGCCCCATATATCCATAATATGAAAATAGCATGCATACCTTTCGGAGAGGAGCAAAAATTACTTGACATGAGAGAATGTATATCCACCACATGTGAATTTTGCAAACCTAATGTAGGAATTGAGAAAGAGAGGAATAGAAACAAAGGGAACAATCCAGTAGCCATTATTAAGTTTGCTAAGATACTATTTTTTTTTAGGTATATTACTATTGGAAGAACACAATGCAGCACTCACCATGCTTATACTATACTATGCTTACAGTTTCTTTCAGAAATTCATATATCATCCGACAAGAGGCCCGATATATTTTTTATATATTACATAGCTTTCATAAGGCCCATTATTTTATGGAGCGTGCCATTATTCAATCAGAACCCAACTTAAAGAAAGCCCTATTAAGGTTTTATCCCTTGAGACTTCCAGTGGTTGAATTTTAAGGCGGTGCAATTGCGTGTGATAATGTATTTAATTATCCTTTTATTGGAAAAAAAAATAAAATATGAAACGCTTCCATTTCAGACAAACCTTGCTTGTTGGGGGGTGTTTCCCCAACCGAAAGAAATCCTTATCATTATCAAAATATAATGTTTTGACAAATATAATGTTATCTTTTCTAGAAAAAAGATATAGCACAGTTAAAAAGCATTTCAGTTTTCACCTAAAAGATTAAAGATACCCACCTAATCATCATTTCATATATTTTTTCCAAGGTTCTAAATAACGTTTATAGCGTCATAGCGGGAAGACTACAAAAAAACCTATAGCGAATAGCATCGCTATAGCGGAAGTTATGCCACATAGCGTTTTTTTTTTTACATTTCATATATTCAATATTTGTACTAAATATCAACATTATCTAAAGTCTCATAGAACAATAAATAACACCAAAGTAATTAAGAAATTATACTATTCATATTGAACCAGTACAAAGTCCAAATTGCAGTTCAAAATATCCATAGTAATATCATAAACTATCGATTTTTCCTATTAAAAATATCTTAAGCATCATATTTCATGACATAATCTATTTTTTTTTCTATTCAAATTTCAATTTCTATTCCCAATTTCAAATTGATTTATATGTAGCAAGTAGCAACAAATTCAATTTTGGTTTGAGCTTTTTTGGATCTTTATTTAAAGCCCATATAAATTGCTTAAAAAAACTCGTATTGTTTTTTTTTGAAAAATTTGGCAGTGGCTGCTAAATAGGTTTTATTAAAAATATATATATATATATATTGTATAGCGGCCGTAGCGCAAATAGTGCATTTTGATGTCATAGCTTAGCGTTTGAGGTCCAAAAACGCTATAGCGCGCTATTTAGAACACTGATTTTTTCTCATGCAGTTTCTATAACGCAGGAACTGGATTAACATTGAATGTGTTCTTATCAACAATTAATGGAAAACAACTGTATCCAAATCTTTTATTTACCTTAATTTCCTATTTTACTACAAAAAGAATTAATACGGCTCCTCTCCAGTTGGAATAGAATTCATTGATATCTTTGCACAAATCTGAACCCTTCATTTATTTCGGATCCGATGTTAAACCATTGGATCATAAATTAATGGAGGCTTAAATCCTTTATTAAAACTGTTGGATATTGTATTGTTAATATAGGGTTATCTAGGTAAAAGTGTGAATATAATAGTTATAGGGACTAAAGTGTAAGAGTGAGTTGTATATGTAAATCGTTTATCAATTAATCAAAGAATCACCCAGTTTCTGTAAAACACCGAAACTTTATGGTATCAGAGCGGGAGAAACTTCTCTCCGCTGCGTGAGCATTCGCCGCCTCTGCCGTGCGTTCGCCCAGAGTCGCCGCTGTGCTCTCATCGCGCACTCGTTCTGGTGCATCAGTCGTGCGTCTGTCCAGATCCGCCGCCTCTGTCATAGTCGCAGCGCTGCGAGTCGCTGACCGTCGATTCAGCGCAGTCCAGCGCGTAGCCGTTTTCTCCAGCGCGAGTTCGCGCGCAGTCGCCTTCTCCAGCGCGAGTCAGAGCCAGCGCTTTCTCCAGCGCGAGTCAGAGGACGCTTTGTACAGCGCGAGTCGCTCTGTCTCCCAGCGCGATGTGAAAGTCGCTCTCTCTCTCTCAGTCCCAGCGCAAAGTCACTCTCTTTGTCCCAGAGCGAGCAGCTCCAGCACTCTGACCAAAAAAAAAGAGGAAAAGAAATGGCAGAAGACAGAATTTTCTCAAAAACATCTCAGGTCATCTCAGTGAGATTAAATGGGGCTGAGAACTATCTGTTGTGGTCAAGGCAGATGCTTATGCACTTGAAAGGTCAGAGACTAACCGGGTATGTTACCGGTACGGCAAAGAAACCAGAAGCTGAGAAGGATGGGGAGAAGATAGAGGAGAAAGCTGAGTTTCAGAAGTGGGAGGCAGACGATGGGCAAGTTATGTCATGGTTGGTCAATTCGATGGAGGTTAGACTGCAAAGTCAGTTTATGATGTTGAACACTGCTCGACAAGTGTGGGATCGGGCGGCCGAAATGTACTCTCAAAAGGGTAACAATGGGCAGATCTATCACCTCCAGTCTAAGTCAGACAGTCTGGTACAGGGAGAAATGAGCGTGACTGAGTATTTCTCAGAATTGAACATTATGTGGGAGCAAATGGATTTCTTTGATCCTGTGGCGATGACATGCTCAGCAGATACACTAGCCTTCACAAACTGGTTGGGGAAAAGAAGGACCTTTCGCTTCCTAGCTGGCCTTAACTTTGAGTTCGAGCAGATTCGACAAAGTCTATGGCAGAGAAATCCACTACCAGCTCTTCGTGATGTCTTTGCAGTAGTGGTTCAAGAGGAAAGCAGGAGGAAGGCTATGATATCATTGCCAATGCAGGAGGGTTCAGCTATGTTGAGCCAGCCACACACAGTGTCATCCCAGGGTGACAAAGTCTGTGATCATTGCCATAGAAAGAATCACACTCGGGAGACTTGCTGGGACTTACATGGACGACCAAATAGAGGTCGAGGTCGTGATGGTGGCCGTGGCAGAGGACAGGGTAGAGGTTGTGGACCAGGACGTAGTGGAGGACACCAAAAGGCACATGTGGCTGACAGCACTAGTACGCTAGGTTCAGCCACTGATGATATGGTGACTCAGCTGATGACTCAGCTTGCAGCTCGGTTCTTGTCCACTACTGTTCGCACGAAAGCGCAACGCAAGTTTCGGTACGCTTGAGGGCGTACCTTTTAAAACCGCGCTTACACTTCACGAGTAAGGATTGCAAGTGCACAACCCCTATCGAGTAGTATAATCGGGTGTCGATCCACAGGGACGACTCAAATTCTGAATTTCGACTTAACCTAATTAGGTACTAGAAGTGAGAAGGGTGTTTGGGTTTGTTTAAGGTTCCTAATTTCAATCAATACAAAAATTGTAACAACAGAGAATGAAAACAAGTAAATGTTTGATTTTAGACTATCTGTAAAATAAAAGCGTTTCGAGGGTTTCAGACTTCATCCTCAACTTTGCTGCTCTGGACTTGTCACGCGACCCGCATACTCTCGTATGCGACCCTTGTGACGCGACCCGCGTGCTCTCACACGCGACCCGCGTAGCCCTCAAGCACTCTGGACCTCTCACTCGACCCGCATGCTTTCACATGCGACCTTGTGACGCGACCCGCATGGTTTCTCATGCGACCCGCGTGGTCCTGGAGCTGACACTGAACATTACTGATTCTGGTTGTTTAATTCGTGTAAGGCTCGATTGACCGTACCTAATGTCACTGAACCTCAACTCTCGTGTATTGGCTTAATAGACCTGGTATGGAATTGCAATTTCACCTTCCTAGATTCAATTCAAACCTAGGTTCTTGATCTTGTTTACTAAAGGCATCCACTATTCTTTCGATTAATGGAAATTTCACCTTTCGGCTACTATTGATCTCACCTCTCGGATCTTAGACCTACCTCAAATACTAAACCTAATCCACAAGATACATCAAGGCCAAATTACAAAAAGAAATGCCATAAGCAATCAATAGTAGACAATCAAGAATCAATCAAGCAATTAGGTCAAGCAATTTCAATCAATACAAAAATCAAGAAACACGAATAACAAATCAGATTCAATTAACATTCATTATCAAACAAAGCTTTGGATTACATCTAAATCCCTCAAAACTGAAAATCTACTCTAACATGATCAAAGAAAGAAGAAAAGAGAGAAAGAAGATGCAAATCATGATGAAGAGGAGAAGAATCGAGGAAGATCGAGCTAGAATGGAGATCTTGGCCGAAATCTTCCTTGCTCCAGCTTTCAGATCGCCTCCTGGCTCCTGCGCGCCAAGCTCTCCTCTGTCCCGATCTCTCTCTCTGTTTTAAAATTGAAAATTGGATGCTCTGAATCGCGCAGGCCCAGATCTATATATAGACAGCTTACTGGGCTTCAATTGGGCCTGCGCAGTTGATTCGACGCGACCCGCATGGCTTCGGATGCGACCCGCGTCGGGTTGGGTCTGATGCGCGCTGTGAGGGTCGCGTCTGAGGTCGCGCTGGGCTGTGATGCGACCCGCGTCAGGTGGGACGCGGCCCGCATGGAAGATGTCTGAACTCTGCTTTTTGTCTGTTTTCGCCTATTTCCTGCAAAGTGATAACCAAAACGCAGCAGTACCATATTCTATTGATATTCAATCATAAACAATGCATTTTAGTTATTCAAAACATGATATTTGGTCTGGAAATAGGTCGAAACAATCAATCAAATAATGAGACATCAACTACCTCAGCTAGCAGTGCCTCACCTATTGCCGCTCCATCTGGAGCTAACGGTTACATTCTCTCCTCTCTTCTTACCACTGTAGTTAAACCTGTTGGCACTATTATAAAAGCCCTAATAGCCGAGTCTAGTCCTGATCAGTCCTGGATTATAGACTCAGGGGCATCTAAACATATGACCCCTGACCCCACAATGTTCAAAACTTATAAGCCTATGTCTGGGAGAGAAAAGGTACAAACAGCCGATGGCTCGCTTTGTTCAATAGCAGGAGTTGGGGATGTAACGTGTACTCCAGACCTCCAGCTATCATCAGTCTTTCATGTTCCTAACTTCACCAATAGCCTCCTATCAGTTAGTCAATTGGTAGATGACCTTAACTGTGTTGTTTCTCTGTCTCCTACTCATGTTGTGTTGCAGGAGCTGAAGACAGGAAGGGTGATTGGTATTGGCAAGAGGAGTGAAGGCTTGTACCGACTCAAGCAAGGAGGGGAAGTTTTGGACCCAAGAGCCTGTTTGGCAGAGACTCCAGAGTTGGAGATGTGTTTGTTACATTGCCGTTTAGGCCATATATCTTTTGCTGTACTTGGAAAGTTGTATCCCAAGTTGTACTCTAAGTGTAGTAAGACTAAACTAGTATGTGATGCATGTGAGTTTGCTAAGCACACCAGAACAATGTATCCCTCTTTTGGTAATAGAAGTCTTTCTTGCTTTGATATTGTTCATTCTGATGTTTGGGGGCCCTCGAGGGTTACTTCTTTATCTGGTTCAAGGTGGTTTGTCACCTTTATTGATTGTTATAGCCGGATGACTTGGCTGTACCTGTTGAAGAGTAAAGAGGGAGTTCTGGAGTGCTTCAAGACCTTTTACAAAATGGTGGAAACCCAATTTGAGAAGAAAGTGAAGGTGTTACGCACAGATAATGGCACTGAATACACCAACAGGGCAATGCAAGACTTCTTACGAGGTAATGGTATTGTACATCAAACTACCTGTGTGAATACACCTGAACAAAATGGTGTTGCAGAAAGAAAGAACAGGCACATCTTGGAAGTGACGAGGTGCCTCCTCTTTGCCATGAATGTTCCGATGTATCTTTGGGGAGAAGCAGCGCAGACTGCTACATATTTGATCAATAGAATGCCGTTGAGAGCGGTGGACTTCAGTACACCACTTGAAATGCTCACAGGGACCACCTCATTTAAGGTACCTCCCAAAAAGTTTGGTTGTGTGTGTTTTGTTCATAACACAAGTCAAGGTATTAGTAAACTTGATGCGAATGCCCACAAATGTGTGTTTGTTGGGTACTCCAGTGGGAAAAAGGGGTATAGATGTTATGATCCTGTGAAAAGAAGGATGCTAGAAAGCTTGGATGTGACGTTCCGAGAAATAGAACCCTATTTTACTCTCTCTGATGCACAGTCCAATGCACCTTCAGTCACATTCCATGATCTTCTTGAGGTGGTTGTCACCCATCCCTCGGACCAAGCTGGTCGAGAGGGGGAGAGTAAGGAATCTGACAACAGCACGGCCGATACCACGGACCAGAGTCCAACTATAGAGAAAGATCTGGACTCAAGCATGGAGATCAGCCTACCACCTCCCAACAGGCAGATCAACAAGGTTTACACTCGAAAACCTCGTCATAAGGATGTTGAGCAACCTCAAGTCCAAGATCAATACCAATTGCTTACTCCTGTCGACGACTCGCTCACACCACAGTCTTCAGGTAACTCAGAGTTAACCTCAGGTACTCCTCTTTTCTCTGATCTCGACATTCCTATTGCCTTGCGCAAAGGAGTTCGGTCAACTGCCTTGAAGCAAGGAGAAGGTGCCTCAACATCGCATCCTATATCTCACTATGTCTCATTTGAGACACTTTCCCCTGCTTACAAAGCTTTTGTAACCTCCTTACAATCTAACTTTGTTCCTTGTGACTAGAGGAAAGCAATGCAGGACCCAAAGTGGAAGAAGGCAATGTTCGAGGAGATGAGAGCATTAGTCAAGAATGACACCTGGGATATGGTCCCTAGACCGTCCAAAATATACTCCTGATGAGAGCATTAGTCAAGAATGACTGTAGGATGCAAGTGGGTATACTCGACAAAATATACTCCTGAGGGAAAAGTGGACAGATTCAAGGCCAGGCTGGTGGCCAAGGGCTACACACAAACTGTTGGGGTTTTGAAGCTACCCAAAGCCATTAGGCTTAAGCTGCGGAAAGACCGTAAAACAAAAATTTTACTTCTAACTTAAGCCAAAAAGGATTGAAGTGGTATGTCGGATAATCTACCGAGAGTTACATACCTGTTAAATCCTTTTCTTAGATTAAAAACCGTAAGTAAAACTTTACTCATTCAGATCATAGATTAAGTAGTATGTCGGATAATAACCGAGAGTTACATACCAGATTAATCCTGTATAGACCCAAAGAAGTAAAACCGTATTTACTTGTATTTTAATCAGTTTATAGATCTACTCCTTTGATTGATTTCTAAAAGATTAAATCTATTTAACAATTAAATAGATTAATATAACATTTCTTTACCTTGCTTCCAAATTCAAATTGGAATGCAGTCTGACCCGGTTAAGCAAGCACCAAAATTATAGTGCCTCTATCGGTTGTCCACCAGGAACTAATCGAGAGAGCGGTTTATTTCTTTTACCAGAAATACCGTAAACCGCAAAATCTGACAAAAACACTATTCACGAGAAAAAGCAAATAATAATTACGACTCTCGTAAAATATTATTTCTAAAACCCGTAAACTCTGATTAGAACGAATCTGAGAAAAGAGAGAATTATCGTTCGATCGGATCGAATCGTATTCAGGAATTTGAATGATTTTTCTCTCTAACTTTCATCATGTATTTATATATATTAGTTGCCGCCATATGAATTTGATATATAATAAAAAATTAAGTCGGCAACTAAATCAACGGCCAAATGAAATCGGCCAAATTTTTATTACTATTTTGCCATTAGCCCATTAATACTCAATTAATTTTGGGCTTTGATTTGGGCTTTTGATTTGGGCCTTTAATCTTTAATTAGTGATTTATTCTCAATGGGTTTTAAGCCCAAAATATAAATCCAATAATTAAATATTCTAAGTCCAAATCAAATACATATTTTCTCGATCGTTCGTTCGGTAACTTTTATGCAACGTGTCAAACACGTTCATAAATTAACCAATGTTTCTGCTTGTCATTTATATGACATTTATAATTTAATTATATCATATATAATTAATTTTATCCATCTTATTATTAATTATAATCATTATAATTAATCAACAAGATTCTCCAACTAGTTCCTATATGGTGTGACCCAATAGGATCTGTGTTATGTTGGCAAATAGAATTAAAACTATTTTAACTTCTATTTATCATAGGTGGTACCTGGCAAGTACATTATGACACCAATTACACAGATGATGCTGTACCGTACAATATCATGATCCAGTAAACGATTTACTTCGTGTTAATTCTTTTGTCTCATAACTATCAGATTAGTTTCAAGGTAGGTGTGTGTCATCCTTGCAAACTTAATCTTTTCTTGATCCTGAATAGATTATCAAATATGTTTACTCTTGTAATCATACTGGATCCAGATAATCATATTCTATCAAGGGGCCCAGTGACGCTATAGCTCGTATTGAGATACGAGGGACAATAGTACTTTTGATAAACCATCTTTTCCTCCGCATAAGCTATGTATACCGAAGAACTATCCTTATAGCTACTTTTTACGGATAGCGTTAGATAGCAATCACACATATACATTTCTTATGTAGGAAAAATGAATATCTCATACTTTAGAACTTAACACTAAAATGAAAACATTAATGACACAAACACAATTCCATTTAATGTTTCATTTGGGGTCTGTCAAATATCATGTTCTCTAACATGTATCTGTGTGATTAAAATGACAACTCTTTGTCTATGGTTTGTAAAACTTAACCATCATTTAATCCACACACTAACCTTATCGCGGTAATTAGTGTTCCTGCTAATTACCTTGGTTAGAGACTTTTAAGAGTATTATCATCTATATTATGAAGTTTCACAATTCCAGTCATGAACTCGAAATGATTCATAAATTCAATAATACTCAAGGTAACAAAATGATTAAACATTCAATTCATGAACAAAACTTTATATAACAAATTTATCGTATTATTGACTTCTAGATTATTACAAACTAACAATCTCCCACTTAAGCTAGGAGCCAATCATCGTAGGCCCTATCTTATACAAATCTCTATTTTCTAAAAATCTCATAGATCTAAAGAAAATCTCATAGCCAATCTCCTATGTGTCTCAGACCCATAGAAGCAGTATGCATCTGATGCTTGGCTTGAGGAAGAGGTTTTGTAAGTGGATCAGCTGTGTTGCTGGCTGTGTCAACTCTACAGATCTTTACATCACCTCTATCTATGATTTCTCGTATGAGGTGATAACGGCGTAGAATATATTTGGATTTCGAGTGCGATCTCGGTTCCTTAGCCTGAGCTATAGCTCCATTGTTGTCACAGTAGAGGTCCACAGGGCCTTGAACACTGGGAACCACTCCTAGTTCGCTAAGGAACTTCTTAATCCATAAACCTTCTTTTGCTGCCTCGGATGCTGCTATGTACTCAGCTTCGGTGGTTGAGTCTGCAGTAGTTTCCTGCTTTGAGCTCTTCCAGCTCACAGCACCACCGTTGAGTATGAACACATACCCGGACTGTGATCTCGAGTCATCTCGGTCAGTTTGAAAACTTGCGTCTGTGTAACCATTTACCACGAGTTCTGAGTCACCACCGTAGACGAGAAACATATCCTTAGTTCTTCTCAAGTACTTAAGGATATTCTTTGCAGCAATCCAGTGCTCCATGCCTGGATTAGCCTGATATCTACTCGTAACACTCAAAGCGTACGAGACATCAGGGCGAGTGCACAACATGGCGTACATGATAGAGCCAATAGCCGAAGCGTATGGTACTTTACTCATGTTGCTTCGCTCATCAGTTGTCGAAGGACACTGAGTCTTGCTAAGCTTTACGTCATGGTTCATTGGCAGGTATCCCCTTTTGGAATCCTGCATGCTGAACCGATTCAGCACTTTGTCAATGTATGTGCTTTGACTCAATCCTATGAGTCTTTTCGATCTATCTCTATAGATCTTGATGCCTAATATATAGACTGCCTCGCCCAAGTCTTTCATCGAGAACACTTTCTTTAATGAAGACTTGGCTTGTTGCAATAACGGAATATCGTTTCCCATCAGGAGTATGTCGTCTACATATAAGATTAGAAAGGCGATGGCACTCCCACTAGTTTTTCTGTACACACAAGGTTCTTCTTCGCATCTGACGAAGTCGAACTTTTTGACTTCCTCGTCAAATCGAAGATTCCAACTCCGTGACGCTTGCTTCAATCCATAAATGGATTTAAGAAGCTTGCACACCTTCCCAGCATTCTTTGGATCTTCAAAACCCTTGGGCTGTATCATATACACGTCCTCTTCTAAATTTCCATTTAAGAAGGTGGTTTTGACATCCATTTGCCATATTTCATAATCATGAAATGCGGCAATTGCTAGGAGCATCCGAATTGACTTAAACATAGCCACGGGCGAAAAAGTTTCATCATAATCTACACCGAGAATTTGTTTGAAACCTTTCGCTACTAGCCGTGCTTTGTATATAGTCATATTACCATCCATGTCTGTTTTCCTTTTGAAAACCTACTTGTTATCTATGGGTTTTACCCCATCAAGTGGTACAACTAGGTTCCAGACCGTGTTGTCATACATGGATTGTATTTCGGATCTCATGGCCTCCAGCCATTTTTCGGAGTCGGGTCTATCCATTGCTTCCGCATAGGTCAGTGGATCTTCAGTGTCAAACACTGAAATCTCGTGTAGTCCCATGTACCTTTCAGGTGCATGGACTATCCTTGCTGACCTACGTAGCACTTGTTCTTCTGGCTGTTGAACTTCATCCACAACTGTTTGTGGGTTCAGTTCTACATCAACTTGAGTTGAAGTATCTGAGCTCGGGACTAGAACCTCTTCCACAACTACTTGTGGATTTGGTTCTTCCAGATGCTCATCAGCTGAAGTAACAAGTGGTGGGTTTATCTGATCTTGTTCAGATATTATATTGTGTGATGTATCTTGAACTTCTTCAAGTATTACATTACTCCCACTACTTTCTCTTGTAAGAAAATCTTTCTCCAAGAATATACCATTACGAGCAACAACTATTTTGTTCTCGGATTGGTAATAGAAGTAATATCCTTTCGTTTCCTTAGGATACCCTACGAAAAAGCATTTATCAGATTTAGGACCAAGTTTGTCAGACGTCAGGCGTTTGACAAATACTTCGCAACCCCAAATTTTAAGAAAAGATATGTTTGGAACTCTTCCAAACCATAACTCGTACGGAGTCTTTTCTACTGATTTAGATGGAACCCTGTTTATCGTTAGTGCAGCAGTTTCTAGTGCGTGGCCCCAAAACGATTTTGGTAGAGTGGCGTTACTCATCATGGAACGAACCATGTCTAACAAAGTTCGATTCCTTCTCTCAGAAACACCGTTCCATTGTGGTGTCCCTGGAGGCGTGAGTTGTGAGACTATCCCACATTCCTTTAAGTACGTTTTAAACTCATAACTTAAGTATTCGCCTCCACGATCTGATCGTAAGGCTTTAATACTTTTATTCAGTTGATTTTCTACTTCAGCCTTGAATTCCTTGAACTTTTCAAAAGATTCAGACTTATGTCTCATCAAGTAGACATAACCATATCTACTGTAATCATCAGTAAAAGTGATAAAGTAGTAATAACCGTTTCTTGTACAAGTACTCATAGGTCCACATACATCGGTATGTATCAGACCTAATAAGTCACTTGCCCTTTCTCCCTTTTTAGAAAAAGGCGCTTTGGTCATTTTTCCTCGTAAACAGGATTCGCATGTGTTAATTGATTCAAAATCAAATTTACCAAGAAGTCCTACTTCTTGTAATTTCTTAATGCGTTTCTTGTTTATATGACCAAGGCGACAATGCCACATGTAAGTCGTACTTTCATGAGATGTTTTGAGTCGTTTGTTATTATTAATGTTAAACACAGGTTTATCCATTTCCAGCATATAAAGACCATTTATCATATAAGATGATCCATAATATAATTCATTTTTATAAATAGAACAACGCTTGTCTTTTATAACAAATGAAAAACCATTCATCTCTAAACATGAGATTGATATGATATTTCTGGAAATGCTAGGAACAAAATAAACATTTTCCAGTTCCATTACAAGCCCGCTGGGCAAACACAACTCTATACTACCGATTGTAATGGCTGCAACACTTGCTCCATTTCCAACTCGGAGTTGTATTTCCCTATTGCCAAGTTTCCTTCTATTCTTTAATGCCTGCATATTTGAACAAATATGAGCACATGATCCAGTATCTAATACCCAATCATTAATAGAGGTAGCAACATTAACTTCAATAACATAAATACCTGAGGTTGAAGCCTTGGATACCTTTCCAGACTTTACATCCTCCAGATACTTCGGGCAGTTTCTCTTCCAATGACCTTTGTTATTACAATAATAACAGTCAGAGGAAGTAGAGACCTTTATCTTGGGAGCGTTCTGTTTAGGAACCTGCTTCCCTTTGCCCGTGTACTTCGGAACCACTTTCTTCTTAGCCTTATTGATCTTTTTCTTACCCGCTTGGATCATGAGAACAGAAGAACTTTTCTTCATGTCTCCATCTGCGATCCTAAGCATCCCCTGCAGCTCCTGTAAGCTCCTGTCCATCCCAAGCATGTGGAAGTTCATGATGAACCCCGAAAAGCTAGGTGGAAGCGAGTTCAGGATAATATCCGTAGCAAACTCTTTGCTCAACGGACTATTAAGCTTATGCAGCTGCTCAATATCACTCGTCATACGGAGCATATGAGTGCCCATAGAGCCGCTTTCGGCCAACTTGTGACCTAGTAGGGACTTGGTTACCTTGAATCTCTCCACACGTGCCTGCTCTTGAAACATGTTCTTAAGCTGGACACACATGTCGTTGGATATGGTATCCATGAATCGCCTCTGCAATTCAGGACCCATAATCCCAACTATGAGATTCTGTACATCAAGCTCATCTTCCTTGTGCTTGTTGTACACCGTGAGCTCATCAGCAGTAGCACCTGCTTTGAGTTCATCAGGGTAAGGGGTATTTAAGACATATTCCCTTTTCTCGCGTCTTAGTACGATCGTGAGAGCACGGAACCAATCAGTAAAATTAGTCCCGTCTCCTTTCAGCTTTTCTTTCTCGAGCAGGGAGCGCAACGAGAATGACGTTTCTTTAGACATGTTCTACAATGTTAAATGTAAAGATTTTAGCTTTGTTCATGTAATGTTTTATTTTTAACAATAAAACTCCCACTGCAAATCTGTTCTATTCCCATTTTGCAGAAGGACCAAGATCCCTATCTTTCATTAATAGACAAGTCGATTAAGAAGCTTGCCTATTAATTATTTTTAGGTAAGCAACTCTTTGCTAATCATATCTCTATATGACTCTTGGTTTCGTTAAACATCGTATGTTTTAACGAAGACTTTGCCCCGAGCCCAAAATGATTTTGGAAATCACCGGTAAGTAACCTCACTCTATTTGGTTTGTTATGTCGAACATAACCCTCGACCACCAAAGGTAAAAGGCGACGTCTGCTGAGCAGTCCGTCAACCAATGAACAATGGTTTGAGAAGGATAGAGTAGGAAGGGCATACTACTTAATTAGATGGGTTTGTTTTATGCTTTAAACCTTGTAAGCAACCTTTAAAAGAGGTCTTGCCAGAAAGACAACCGAAGGTATCCACTTCCAGTCTTCCTTTGACTAAGACACTCTTTCACATGCTTGACTTTGTTTTAAGCATGTTTATCTCGTAAATCTGGTTTTAGACAGTCTTACGGATACGTGAAAAGAGTCTGCCAGAAAGACAACCGAAGGTATCCACTTCCAGTCTTTCTTTGACTAACGACTAATTTCACGGTTCCTTGAAAGCGATAAATCTAATTTATGCATTTCATATCAAAGCAATAAATCCTATTTATTTATATACGTGACCAAGTTACGTATACTATTTTATCAGTTCCTAATTCTTTATTTTGCAGCTATGCTCAATTCTTTAGTTATACCGTTTGAAAGCATATAAACAGTTTATATGTTTTTAAAGCAGATATTCTTTTTGGCATGTAAAGCAATTTGGTAATGTGACAAAGTTCCTTTTGGGCCAGCCATTAGGACACGAAAAGGGGCTCCCAGGAAAGACCGGGGTCACGAGGACCGCTTTAGATTCGGTCTTTCCTAGACAGAACCATCTCTTTTACGGTGTGGAAATGACAGCTCTTACTCAGGTACTTTATTGCTTCATCACATTCTTCGATGAACTTTACAAAACCAAAGGTTTTCGAAAAGGCGAAAGAATTACATTTTGCCATGCTTCGATAGTAGTAAAGCAATTTGGTAATGTGACAAAGTCCCCTTTGGGCCAGTTTATCAGGACACGTAAAAGGAATAGGATTGGCCAGAAAGAAAAACCGTTTTTTCTTCTTTGACTCAACCTTTTTCTCTTTTACGGTGGAGATAAACAGTTCTTACTTGGGTACTCTATTGCTTCATCACATTCTTAGATGAACTTTACCACAGTCGAAAGTTTTTGAAAACGAAAACATAAAGAAAACATTAAAGAAAGCTTAAATCTAATTTAACTTTCTCAGTCGGAAAACCGAACCAAGAAAATCTCATTTCTAATCGGTTTTGGACTTAAGCTGCAAATCTAAGAATTAAACCGATACGCGGTATATGCAAACAATTTGCATAAGTTATAACTTTTTAGAAAATCAATCAGCAGGAGAGCCTTGCGCTCTGATACCACTGTTGGGTTTTTGAGGCAACCCAAAGCCATTAGGCTTAAGCTGCGGAAAGACCGTAAAACAAAAATTTTACTTCTAACTTAAGCCAAAAAGGATTGAAGTGGTATGTCGGATAATCTACCGAGAGTTACATACCTGTTCAATCCTTTTCTTAGATTAAAAACCGTAAGTAAAACTTTACTCATTCAGATCATAGATTAAGTAGTATGTCGGATAATAACCGAGAGTTACATACCAGATTAATCCTGTATAGACCCAAAGTAGTAAAACCGTATTTACTTGTATTTTAATCAGTTTATAGATCTACTCCTTTGATTGATTTCTAAAAGACTATTTAACAATTAAATAGATTAATATAACATTTCTTTACCTTGCTTCCAAATTCAAATTGGAATGCAGTCTGACCCGGTTAAGCAAGCACCAAAATTATAGTGCCTCTATCGGTTGTCCACCAGGAACTAATCGAGAGAGCGGTTTATTTCTTTTACCAGAAATACCGTAAACCGCGAAATCTGACAAAAACACTATTCACGAGAAAAAGCAAATAATAATTACGACTCTCGTAAAATATTATTTCTAAAACCCGTAAACTCTGATTAGAACGAATCTGAGAAAAGAGAGAATTATCGTTCGATCGGATCGAATCGTATCCAGGAATTTGAATGATTTTTCTCTCTAACTTTCATCATGTATTTATATATATTAGTTGCCGCCATATGAATTTGATATATAATAAAAAATTGAGTCGGCAACTAAATCAACGGCCAAATGAAATCGGCCAAATTTTTATTACTATTTTGCCATTAGCCCATTAATACTCAATTAATTTTGGGCTTTGATTTGGGCTTTTGATTTGGGCCTTTAATCTTTAATTAGTGATTTATTCTCAATGGGTTTTAAGCCCAAAATATAAATCCAATAATTAAATATTCTAAGTCCAAATCAAATACATATTTTCTCGATCGTTCGTTCGGTAACTTTTATGCAACGTGTCAAACACGTTCATAAATTAACCAATGTTTCTGCTTGTCATTTATATGACATTTATAATTTAATTATATCATATATAATTAATTTTATCCATCTTATTATTAATTATAATCATTATAATTAATCAACAAGATTCTCCGACTAGTTCCTATATGGTGTGACCCAATAGGATCTGTGTTATGTTGGCAAATAGAATTAAAACTATTTTAACTTCTATTTATCATAGGTGGTACCTGGCAAGTACATTATGACACCAATTACACAGATGATGCTGTACCGTACAATATCATGATCCAGTAAACGATTTACTTCGTGTTAATTCTTTTGTCTCATAACTATCAGATTAGTTTCAAGGTAGGTGTGTGTCATCCTTGCAAACTTAATCTTTTCTTGATCCTGAATAGATTATCAAATATGTTTACTCTTGTAATCATACTGGATCCAGATAATCATATTCTATCAAGGGGCCCAGTGACGCTATAGCTCGTATTGAGATACGAGGGACAATAGTACTTTTGATAAACCATCTTTTCCTCCGCATAAGCTATGTATACCGAAGAACTATCCTTATAGCTACTTTTTACGGATAGCGTTAGATAGCAATCACACATATACATTTCTTATGTAGGAAAAATGAATATCTCATACTTTAGAACTTAACACTAAAATGAAAACATTAATGACACAAACACAATTCCATTTAATGTTTCATTTGGGGTCTGTCAAATATCATGTTCTCTAACATGTATCTGTGTGATTAAAATGACAACTCTTTGTCTATGGTTTGTAAAACTTAACCATCATTTAATCCACACACTAACCTTATCGCGGTAATTAGTGTTCCTGCTAATTACCTTGGTTAGAGACTTTTAAGAGTATTATCATCTATATTATGAAGTTTCACAATTCCAGTCATGAACTCGAAATGATTCATAAATTCAATAATACTCAAGGTAACAAAATGATTAAACATTCAATTCATGAACAAAGCTTTATATAACAAATTTATCGTATTATTGACTTCTAGATTATTACAAACTAACACAAACATATGGTGTGGATTATGAAGAGACCTTTGCTCCTGTGGCAAAAATGAATACTGTCAGAACCCTCATTTCGTGTGCGGTAAACTTTGGGTGGGATTTGTGCCAGCTGGATGTTAAAAATGCCTTTCTTCATGGTGACCTAAAAGAAGAGGTATATATGGAGATCCCACCTGGGTTTGATAATGAACAACCGGAGGGCAAAGTGTGTCGTCTGAAGCGCTCTCTGTACGGGTTGAAGCAGTCACCACGTGCCTGGTTTGACAGGTTTTCTATGGCAATGAAAAAACTAGGCTATCAGCAAAGTAGTGCCGATCACACTATGTTTATCCAAAGGAAAGGAGAGAAGATCTGTATTCTGGTTGTGTATGTGGATGATATAGTGTTGACAGGTAATGATCCTGTTGAGATGAAAAGGCTTAAGGCCAGCTTAGCCACAGAGTTTGAAATGAAAGACCTGGGTGAATTGCGCTACTTCCTAGGTATTGAGGTTGCTCGTTCAAAAAGAGGGGTAGTTCTCTCACAGCAAAAGTATGTTCTGGATCTGCTGAGCGACACGGGAATGCTTGGGTGCCGACCTATCAATACACCCATAGACTCAAATAATAAGTTGAGGGGAGGAATAGGTGATCAAGTAGATAGAGGACAATATCTGCGCCTAGTAGGCAGACTAATCTACTTGGCACATACTCGACCTGACATTGCATACGCTGTGAGCGTAGTGAGAAGATATATGCATGACCCTAGAGTTCCACACCAAGAGGCCGTGTATAAGATTCTGAGGTTTCTCAAGAGCTGTCTAGGAAAAGGTGTGCTCCTCAGTAAAAATGGGCACACTAGGATTGAAGTCTATACAGATGCCGATTAGGCAGGGTGTCTTGATGATAGAAAGTCAACTTCAGGCTACTGTTCGTTTGTTGGGGGTAACCTAGTTTCCTGGCGAAGCAAGAAGCAGAATGTAGTAGCAAGGTCCACTGCAGAGGCTGAGTATAGGGCTATGGCCCAAGGTGTGAGTGAAAGGTTGTGGTTACGAAGATTGCTATCGGAATTGGGGTTGTTAGAGAACAAACCTATAATGTTGTACTGTGACAACAAGGCGACTATAAATATAGCAAACAACCCAGTACAACATGATAGAACCAAACATGTGGAGATTGATCGACACTTTATCAAGGATAAACTTGACGAGAGCGTTATATGTATGCCTTTCGTTCGAACCAAGGAGCAAATTGCTGATATCTTCACAAAGGGGTTGAGTGTCACATACTTCTCCAATGTAATAGGCAAGATGAGCATGATCAATATCTATGCATCATCTTGAGGGGGAGTGTTGGATATTGTATTGTTAATATAGGGTTATCTAGGTAAAAGTGTGAATATAATAGTTACAGGGACTAAAGTGTAAGAGTGAGTTGTATATGTAAATCGTTTATCAATTAAATCTCCCAGTTTCTGTAAAACACCGAAACTTTAAAAACCATGGAATTAATGCATTCTCTACAAAAGGAGAGGAGAGCCTCACCTTTCCAAAACGAGGTTATAATTCCCGCCCACAATATTTAATCCTTCATTTTGACACGTGTCAACTCACCCAGGTACGTTCACTACTGGACAAAAGATACGTACACTCTCTCTCCTCACCTCTATCTCTCTCTATATATATAGTCTTCAAATCAAGTTTGTTTATATCATATTTCACAAGTACCTTATGATATCATTAAGATATACCGAGAGGACGAGGACTACTTGGTATGTAAATTGTTCCGAAGTCTTTTAGAATGCTTCTAATAAAAATCATGTCATAATCAAAAGGAATCATATTATCTCTGCAATATGTCTCATTTGTTAATTCATTCCCAGTTGATTTGATTTGATCAATTAAACCTAGGGTTGGATATATATATATATATATATAATGAGTAGGGCTATTGTACTTCGCGAAGTAAAACTTCGTTTTACTTCACGCTCATACACCCATTTCGAAAATTCAAATCGTCGATCCGACCGTTCAAGTTGTTCTCCATATTGAAATGTGCTTGGAGACCAAATTTTACATTTTTTGGAATTTTTTTACTATTTATTAAGCCACTTTGAAAATCGCTGATCCATTGTGAATAATAAAAAACAGTAAAAAATTCTGGACCAATGGATCAGCGACTTTCAAAGTGGCTTAATAAATAGTAAAAAAATTCCAAAAAATGTAAAATTTGGTCTCCAAGCACATTTCAATATGGAGAACAACTTGAACGGTCGGATCGACGATTTGGATTTTGGAAATGGGTGTATGAGCGTGAAGTACAATATTGGTTTTACTTCATGAAGCACAATAGCAAAATTCTATATATAATTGTACACCTCAGATTTATATTGAGCAGCAAATTAAACTTGTCTACTAATTTACATTATATGCCCTACCCTGACCCAATAAAGGTTGAACAGGAAAAAAGAAATCCTGTGCAATACTCTCTCCTTCACAACACAGACAATTAGCTAGGTCTGAGAAGGCTAGGGTTCCCAAGGTCATGGGTTTTCGGCAACCCTCGGAGTTGTTCTCCTCATGGATTGATGACAACGACACAAACTCGATCGTCAGGCAACATCAACCCTGCCTTTCTCCACGAGATCGATGATGCCACTCCCAACCCCGTGCATGATGAATTTTAATTAATTAATTCAAATTCTATATAATTAATTAATTAATTAATGTTTCTTCTCATTTTAGTTTTTTATGTGTAGGTAGTTAAGAATTAATATTCTCGTATTAATTGTATATGTTGTTTTATTTCATGTATGAATGGGACCCTGAGCTTTTATTTTGTTTTTTGTTTGCTGACAGCATATAATAAAGTTTGTTTGAAATTTGATTGCAAAGCGTATGTAAGCCTGTAAGTTGTATAATGAATTTTTTTTATTTACTATAGAATTATATGCCATATATATAATATATATAGTCTTAATTAATGATTTAAATCGATCCATGCATGATGTCTGTCTATATATTTGTTAAAGAAAAAAAAATGATTTCAATGATTTTTACATACTAAAAGTATTTGAATAACAAAATTAGTTTTGTTTTTTCCACAAGGATAACAAACGATCGAGGATCATGTGCATATATGCATGTACGGACAATTATATCAATGTTATATATATATATATAGAGAGAGAGAGAGAGAGAGATGGACTAATATGCTTTTAGTAGCATTTCGGCCGAAATGCTTCCAATTCAAAATCGGATTTTCAAAGTCCAAACAGTCGATTCAAACTGTTAGATGTGATTTCTATATTAAAATCTGCTTGGAGACTAAATTTTACATTTTTTGGAATTTTTTTACTATTTATTAAGACACTTTGAAAATTGCTTATCACATGGTTCAGAATTTGGTTGCAATGTTTTTACTGTTCACTCGGATCAGCAATTTTCAAAGTGGCTTAATAAATAGTAAAAAAATTTCAAAAAATATAAAATTTGGTCTCCAAACATATTTTAATATAGATTGAACATCTAACAGTTTGGATCGACTGTTTGGACTTTGAAAATCCGATTTTGAATTGAAAGCATTCGGCCGAAATGCTACTAAAAACATATTAGCCTATCTCTCTCTCTCTCTCTCTCTCTCTATAGGCCACAATAATTTGAAAATTTCTTCTATAAATGAAATTGGTGCACAATAATAATATATTCCACATAATTAAATAAAACTAACAGTTATTATATGAACAGATTAACAGTATCTCAACATGATCATCTTAAGACACAAATAGTCATCTAAAGCACACATCTGATCCGCAATGTATATATTATTATTTAAATAGTACGTAAGATTTCTAATTTCTTCGCAAATTGTTTTGTACTAACTAGACTTCCAAGTTGAATGTATCTAGCTCTTTCAGGTTGAACGTATATTATATATTAATTGTAAGGAAGCTTTAAGAGGAAAGTATATATTGGTACAGTTGTTATCATTAAATTTTGACCGTTATAATATTTATCAAGTAGAAACTAGGTATCGGTCATATCCGCCCTCATACGAAATAGTGGGGATTTTTAGTTCCCTTTTTGTAATTTTGTATACTTTTAATTAATGTTAATGTCAGTGCTGTTTTTTTTATAGTAACGTCAGTATATGATATGTTAATGGGTTAATTTTTTTTTTTTTCATGCCTGAATGACGATCCAATTACCGCTCAATAAAATATACATATCAAAATCTTTTTATGCTAAGATAAGGGCACTGCCGGCCCTAAAATATACATATCATATAGTTAGCAACTCATTATTCCATATATTACCACATGCAAATTTCTCATGAGGCGTTCTATCTCTCTCTCTCTCTCTTTGAAAAACTTAGTAGCGGCTACTAAGTGAGTTCTCTATCTCTCTTTTTGAAAAACTTGGCAGTGGCTGCCAAGGTGATCTCTCTCTCTCTGTCCAAGCGCTCAAAACAATCAGCAAAACTAGTTTCCATGGCCTCCTCCTCATCGAATGCAACCCATGTAAGTTTCCATGCCTTTGTTACAACTTTTACCCTATTTTATTTTTATTATAATTTTATTCTCATTTTGTTGGAATTAGCAATACATGTGATTTTTATCAGTCTGTTAAGTATTTTTTTCCCTTTTGGCATGAACACATTGGGTTTTTCTTATAGAAGTTTGCATATATTAAACTTCAGTTTATCAGTTGAACAATCAAACTTATTGTACATACTCAGCGAGCATTAAGTTTTTTTTTTCCTCTAATGGCAAGCTGGTATAACATTGAACTTCCCTTGTACTTGATAATAGGGAAAGATTCCCCTGTAAGTAAAATGTAGACAAACAAATCTGTTTTTTGGGGCTGTGTATAATAAATTAATTAATGAAAAGAATTTCTTACCTACTTTGTACATATGTTTTTCCACAATATGAAGAAAATATGAGGAGAAATATATTCAGCAGGCAGTAATACTAAATCACAACCTTTTTTTATCATTTTGTAGGAAGTTGGCCCAAAACTTGTAATCCAAAAAGTTCTTTGTCGCACCGACATTTCAAGAAGGCTCGTCTTGTCAAAGGTTAGTACTAATTAAGAAATTCTAGTTTAATAGTGGTTATGTAATGTGTGAATTGATGAGAAACATACAAAGCTAGCAAATAGTTAAAATTTATTATTAGTCATTTGTTTACAGACAATTTAATTATATTGTTCATTAATTGTTCTTAATTATTACCAGAATGAAGCTGAGGCCAATATGCCATCATTGGCCGCCAACGAAGAAAGACCAATGCATTTGTATGACAAATTAACTGGACGCTTCTGGGAGTTTATCTATAGGTAATAGTAATATTTAGCCAAAGTTACAATGCATACTGTCAGTATATATGAAGTTAGATATACTAATAGGAACCAAAATATAACATCCTAGTAAAGTTCAATTAAAATCTTCATGATCACTATTAATCAATATAATACTCAGTGGCATACCAAAATTTTAGAAAAGGGATCGATATATAGCTATATATAATATAACACAATTCATCTATCTCTGTGTCACATAATTACTACTGTCCCATACACGAGCCAGTATTCTGTACTTTTTAAAACTATATATCGCGCAAAGATTATCCGCGATATTTACACACTCGGGCCACATAATTAAAGATTTTTATGTCTAGAATCAGTGTAATGCGGTTTAAATGAAGCTTGCTATTATATATTTTTAAGAATATGCATATATATAAAGGAACATAATACTCAACTCTTTCTAATAATTTATAGGTGCTGGGAGAGCCCCGACCGCAAGGTGAGGAGCTACTACATAGAAAACACAGGTAGTATCTTCTTTGATCACTGAGGGTTAACAGTTTTGTGCAATTCTTTTGCATGAACTAATTAATTTAATTATATAATTAGGAGAATACTTCCGAAGGCATGGGCTTCAACCAAACGACATAATAATTATACATGAAGAAGAGACGGGCATTCAGGTGAGTTCTTACATTTATTATAAGAAAATTTATGTTCATATAAATTTATTTCGATATTAATTAAAGTTACTTCCCCAACAAAACAAAAAATTATATCATGTTATCAAACTTACAACATTTTCGCTATATATAGTTTAACTAGGTAATTAAGTTCTTTAATTTTATAGTAAGTTTTTTAAAACCATTATTAATTTGTTTTAATCACAATATAAGTATAAAAAACGAATTTAGTTTCAAAAGAAAATGTTAGAGCTTCAAATACATTATCCAACTCATTAAACAATGTAGTTAAAATTTCAAAGAATTGTATAAATTTAATCATAAGATCGGCATACATATACCAGTATATATATTACTCTATATAATTACAAGTGGATGCATATCAAATAATATTTAACCTGTAATTCTCCTTTTTGATAAAAAGGCCTAAGCCCATTTCATTGAAGAAATAGTTAACTTACACCCTTAGATTGTTCATAGCAAGTTCATATAACTACTAGTATGACCCTAAAAAGCAAAAACATCAGCATAGCAGCTGGCAACACACAACCAAAAGTAAACATTAATTCAACTAAAACATGCATATAAGCACACACAATGGGGGCTAAGGTAAGGTTTTCTAAAAACAAAATTGGTTTCTTGATAGCTTCTCATAATGCTTGTGATCTTCATTGAGCATGACTGTGATCCCCATCATATACTACCAGTTGGAAATCCGCAGAATCAGTATCCATATGTGCATCATCAGGGTGCCAGCTGGCCAAAGGAATGGCATCTAAGTCCACCAGTAGCCATAAAGTAGTAGACTCTTTCACCTGTCCAATAGTGTACCAGAGAGATAATCAGCAAAATGATTTGTTTAACTGATTTTTTCTTTTTTCCTGTATCAAAACATAGTTCATTTCTATATTTTCAAATTGTCCAGCATACAACACTAAACACTAAGAGCATAGCAGATCTATGTAAATGTGGTAGTTGATTAGCAAAATGTATAATATCAGAGAAAATGTGCCAATGTATACTAAAATCTTGACAGGATCCCATCCAGAACTAAATTTGTTTAGTGAATGAACAGTTAAGTGGTTTCTTGTTTCAGGGAGCTAACAAAACTGGCATGTATGATTACCAGTCCATTCTCTTTTTCTCAAATTAGTCTTGGTTAGAATTTTGTTTTTTGCAGTCAACCACATAAAAACCCTGATTTTCAATAGTATTGGTATGGACCACCATAACATGGTATTAAGAAGTTTAACCCCTCTGTAATTCAGTACTGTATACAAGAACTTGACTGTAAATTTCCCTAATGCTTCCCATCTCCAGCTTAACTTATCATCTGAGTGTGTATAAGAGATAATACTAATAATTTTCAATATTTCAGTCCATTCTATATATAGTTCCCCATACAATGTTTGTCTAAATTTCATCACAACCTGTAATTCTCCTAAAGAGAAGCATTTAATTAAACATGAAGAAAAAAACACTATTGAATATTTTCCTGCAGCTTTGAAAGAGTTGAGATTTCATCATTACATTTTCCATCTGTGAGTTCAAACTAATTAATGTGCCTCTTGCATTACAGACAATCAGGTTCAGGAGAGCTCATGCTCCAATTTGCAATAATCGCCGATTCAGGGAACCATTTCACTCGTTAATGGAGGATATCAGGTGGGCCAAGAGACCAAGGTACTCGGAGATATTCCCGATCTTGCTTGATGATACAAGACTGGATCAATCAGGCCAGCCAGCGATGGAACCAATCCCATCACCAGACGAGCCAACGACAAGAATTGATCCTGACTGGATGTAAACAAAAAAAAAAGTTTATATTCATATTTCTTTTCTTTACTTTTATTTTGTATGTCATATATATATATATATAAACAATATCTTTATGTAAAAATAGTGTAAAAGTTTCTTCTCTATGGTGTTGTATGCTTTTCCTTTTGTTATTTCGCATAGAAAAACCCACAAAACATTGGGTCTTTTGAGTCTTATACTAAATCGCGCACCTGGTTTTGGTTCACCTGAAATATTTTGTGTGATAAACTTATATAGAGTAAAACTAAGATGTTCTTAAGCTCACCAAGAGACTTGGTGAGCTTAAGAACACCCTAGTTCTACTCAATATATTCAATTTTAAGGTATAACAAATTAACAATGACTCCCTTGTGGCATTTTAATAAGAAAGTAAGGATTGAAATTTGAACCATGGTTCAAAAAATCGGAATCGGAATCGGAATCGGAATTTTGACCACCAAGTCAGAATCGGATGAATCGGCCGGAATCGGAAGAATCGGATCGGTAACTCGGGTATTTTTGGCAGAAGCCTTGTTTTGTAGCCAAAAAATAGGAAAAAATTGATAAAAATAATTTGTAAAAAAACTATGTTAATTAAGACAATATTACACTCAAATAATTCACTACTTATATAATGTATTACAAACATTACAAATAGAGCACACTTTTATAACCAGAAGCTATGCCGAGCTGGCTGGATCATCTCATCGTTCTCTGTATTAAATTAAGAATGTAGAAACATACATTTACATGGAACTTTTACAATGCATCAAATTTAATAATTTTATTTAGTTAGTACATTTGACAAGACTATTGAATTTTATTCAATATATTGTATTTACTGTTATATTCCAAAATTTTAAACATGATTTATTGCTAAACTGATCTTTAAACTAAATAAATTTTTCTAACTAAATTAATGACCGATCAGAATTATCTGATTAATCTGAAATGAATCTAAAATTTAAAATATAAACGAAATATGATATTATGTATATTAAAAATATTATTATTATTATAGACCTAAAATAATTTTTATAACTACCCGCGAAAATTCATTACCAGATGTAAGATTTAGAAAAGAAGAGTAAAAAACAAAATAAAATGATACTATTCGTATAAATAAATAAAATATAAGAATTGAATAGATAAATATTTATATAAAACATAATATTATAAAATTTATAAATATCGATTTATTATAAATTCTAGAAGTATGGTTAAATAAATATTTATATACGTATATATATTCTAATCGATTCGAATTTATTAAACAAACTTGATATTTAAAGGGGACTTAGTGTTAAATAACAAACTTTATTTTTATACTATTCCCTTTGCTTCCCGTCGGAATGAATTCACACCATATACAACCATGTATGAATATTTGTTTTCTTTTGGAAAATCTCAACCGTTCATTGTTCAATCAGCACAAATCTCAAAGGCTTGTTTCAAATTAAAGAATTGAAATTAATCAAATCTAATTTTCAGTTCGGGTCCGCCCAAATGCCTTAACCCGATCAATTATTTTAACCATTGGATTACATCTAGCACGAATCCTGAAGCAATATCATCCTTTGATCTTTGAAAACATTTGAAATTGGAAAGTTAACTCCATTTAATAAAAATTACGGGTCCACAGACCCTCTCCCTCTCTTCGTTTCGCGCAAGGAGGCAAAGCTTCCCTCTCCCTCTCTTCTCTCACTCTCCCTCCCAATTTCCTGCACCGCCTACGAGAATCGGACAAAACTCGGCTCAATTCGGACAAAACTCGCACAGGTTAGTGAGAATCGGACAAAACTCGGTGTAACTCGGCCGGAAAATCGGAAAATCGGCCGATTCCGTCACTGTTCATCCGATTTTTTCTGAGAAAATCGCATAGACCCGAGAATCGGGTAAAAATCGGCCCGGTCCCGTCCGATTCCGAGTTGAATCGGCCGAGTTGACTCGGAATCGGCCGATTTTTTGAACCATGATTTGAACATCCTTTTCGCCCCATATCATTTTTTCTTTACAATATATACCCAATAACAATAAGGCCTTCACAAGGTTACATGATTCCTGCTAAGAGCTCTCCATTTGGTTTCAAGTACCCACTAATTAAGTTTCGTAAAACATATCGAACACGCTGCCAAAAATGGAAAACAACCTTCCATTTATGAAAAGAATCTGGTTGATGTTTAAGTCCTCAAGGTTTAATCTGACATATATTTAGTGTAATTCAGATACTTATACGAATCCAATTGATCGTATTCATTTTTTATTTTTTTGAGGTAAAGTGGGATCTAGCCCATCGATTTTTTATAACAAGAAACCACTTACAATGTATACTGGTACACCACCTCTCTGGTACTCAAATCACTAGCAACAAAAACACACTAAACATGCATATATACCAACAAAACACATGCAGAAAGGAAACATGTTTGGAGTACAATAAGCTACTTATTACAAACCACCTAAATTAAAATATCCCTCATAAAAACTCAAAAAGTCTAAGTCCATGCTGTTGCCAGTCGCTTATATTAGTTGGTTCCTCCATAGCCACCTCTCAAGTCTCAACCTGTTCATAGCAAAAGCTCCAAGTCGACGTTGCTTACACAAGTTCTATCGGACAAATAAAAGTAGTATAGCTGAAAGAAGTGTTGTGGGTGTCGCACTAGCTGTGATTGTTCTGGTAAGTGGGCCCATCTAAACATTTGAAGAGTTCAGGGAATTGATCGAAGAAAAACACGTGTAACTGTGGTATCCTTCTCTTCTCTTCTCTTCTCTTCTCTTCTCTGTTTTAGTATAATTCAATCCTTAAATTATATGGATCAGTATTATCTCTCGGTCAATCGAGCATGGAAATGTGATTTCAAATTCTAATTTCCTTTTAAAAGGAATGGTTTATAAATGTTGCCCAGTAAGACATGGAACTCTGCTGAGCAATTGGCATGGCCGTACATAATAATGGTCTAATACAGGTATTGGCATTTGGTGAGGTCTTGCTTTGCATTTTGAAAGAAGTTTTGTTTTAGGTCTAGAAACTTGCATGTGACTATATGAATAATAGATTTTTATGAATTTATTAATTATGGATTGTCCATGATTGATTTAGTGTGAACCAAGCGTATGACCGTTTTTAAACTTTTAGTTTAAACCGGATCTAATTATAATAGAAATATATTAAATTAAATTAATTTGGTATGCTTTGAAAGGCCGGTCCGGCCGGTGATTTATCGTTTCTTTAATCCCACAATGTTTTTTGAATAGAAATTGGCTATCTCAAAACCTATAAAATCAACCAAGGACTATGAACTGAGATACAACTCAGATCTATCATTGAAGGGGAATGAAAGTTGCAGTGATCCCTTTACTAGTAAGTTTTGCTTTTGTTCCTTTTTATGTTGTTATTTCTGTTTTCTTTTTCTTTTTTTCTTTTTTTATAAAACTGTCTTAAATTGACTTTCTGACTCCTATTAATCCCATTTTGGATCAAAGGTATTTTGTTTTATAAGTTAGCACCAGCAGAGCCGCTGGATCTGTCCTTATTGACAAAATCTTTAGAGCTCTCTTTTAGATTTTTGAAGGATTTTTCTTTCAATTTCTTCATTCGGTCCTTGGTCTAGAATTGTCATCATGAGCCCATTTTATACTGTCAATTTATATCTAAATCATACGTAATGAAACAATAGTAACAGCTTTGAATTTGTATTTTGTAAAATGTTACATTTTAATGAAGTTAAATTGATACTCACTAACAAAAACCATACACTAATATTGTCCCATGAATACATGAGCCTATACTTCATAATTCCCCTCAATCCCATTTGGCAAGATGAAGATATTTATTTTAAACATAGTTATAGTCAATTTTGTTATAAAGGTAGAATATTGACAATCTGCATGTTTTGTTTTCACTTGAATTTTTTCCTGTGAAAATTTATGCAATTTAAAAAATTGTTTGTACTCTGTTATGGCCTTTTCATAACCCTTGCACACATTATCTTGCTATAAGAAATTACATTAATGATCAGTTGTTCTTTTCCATTCTTTTTAACAAAATATATATATATATATATAGAGTATGGCTAATTTGCTTCCGGAAGCATTTCGGCCGAGGTGCTTACGAGAGCATATCTTGCAATTTGATGTTCAAACAACAAATTTAAACCGTTAGATGTTCAATCTATATTAAAATCTACTTGGAGACCAAATTTTACATTTTTTTTAATTTTTTTACTATTTTTTAAGCTGGTTTGAAAACCGCTGTTTTCAATGTTTCAGAAATTTAATAAAAACAGCAGTTTTCAAACCAGCTTAAAAAATAGTAAAAAAATTCCAAAAAATGTAAAATTTGGTCTCCAAGTAGATTTTAATATAGATTGAACATCTAATGATTTTAATTTGTTGTTTGAACATCAAATTGCAAGATATTCCCCGTAAGCACCTCGCCGAAATACTGCCGGCAGCAACTTAGCCGCTCCCTATATATATATATATATATATCCGCTCTAATTCTCACTTTTAAGTTCCTATAAAATTATACAAAAGAACTTTAATTTGGTAATTAAGAGGTAATAATGGGGCTAGATGAATTATTAAATATTCTTTAAGCCTTATTGGGTTATACAAGAACTACACACTCTTTTAGATTCTGATGTTTTAAATTAATTGTAGATGGATCATCATTCATCACATACATTGGCAAGTACTTGTGGCTCTTTTAATTGTAATACATTTTTTTTATCAAAGACTTGCTTTTGGGACATAATTAATGAAGTTGTTGACACATTTTTACTTTAGGGCTGGGCTGGGATGCATTGCAATCTCATGGACTTCACACTAAAATCTTTCACGGCATGGTTCGTTTTTCTTTGTTTCCTCAATTAAATTAGTATATCAGCTAACTTTTCCCTTGGTTATTTTTTCTTCTGTCACCCAATATAGGCTTTACGGTTTAGTTGATTTTAAGCAATTTAGGATTTACTGTCAAGCTGATTTCTTGGTTTTGCTTTTGTCACCCGATTTAGGGTTTTCGATTCAGTTGATTTTACTCGATTTGGGGTTTACAGTTAGGCTCATTCTACTAAAAGAAATTAGAGAGATTTGCTTGGTAAAACCAGTTAAACAATAGCAAGAAATTACATATAAATAATAATAATAACTATTGGAAATAGGCAATAAGCAATCTGCTAAGTGGTAACTAGGTATGGAACTGATTGACTTTGAGTTGCAAATAAAAGCAGTTTAATTTCATCAAATTAAAGCATATATAGTAGCCTCATTGGGTAGTCACTACACTACGTACATAAATGAAAATAGTGTTAGTCCCTTAATTCTAATGGTTTAATTGCTCAAATTAATATAGCAGTGAAATCAGTTTCAGTGGGATCTCTCATCAACCGAGCACATCTTGGCAGGAGACATATTTCAGATAGTGCTAAGTCAACGATTCGAGAGGAGCACATTTGTAATTAATGTCGTTATTATCAGAATTGATGGAACTCTTAATTAAATTGGCTTTTGTTGTTCAACTTTTAGAATTTCCTTTAATTTTAAATTGGCCATTGTGCATTTAATTACATTAATTGCATACATATGCAGCGCAGAGGTCTCAACTAGTCATTTTGATCTTTTCAATTAATGTCTAATGACATTATTATATTTTAAGTTGCTTTATCATGACTCATGTATCATAAAACAAAAAATGTCAAAAAAAACCTTTTACGTCTACACAGGAAATGAAATTATTGGGGCCTCCTCTACGGACAGTACCTACCTAGCTAGTGCCTCAAATAATTAACCATACAACCTTTTTCATGAAATAAAAAAATAAAAATCAAATTTCAAGTGGGAAGCTCAGACCCAACAAAGATTTTCACTGGCGTGGTCAATCTATATAATTAATTTACACGATCAATCTATTCAAGATTGCACCAATATAACAAAGTCAAGCCGAAAAAAACTATAAAACCAAAGCAAATTACTAAAATCATGTAACAACAACAATACTAAAACCATAGTTCGCAAAATCGAAATCAGAATCAAAATTCTTTGGAAGGGATCGATGCTATCAATTGGGGGTAGGCTCACATTACTCAATTCGGTATTAACTTCCATTCCTTTATATTCCTTATCTGTGTATAAACTTTCAATTACTGTAATTAAACAATTAGATAAGATTCGAAGAAAATTTCTATGGCAAGGTAATTCAAAAAAAAAGAAATATATTCTTATAGATTGGTATACCTCTTGTCTAGCTAAACAATTTGGCGGGTTAGACATTTTAGATCTCCAACATATGAACATTTCATTATTACTTAAGTGGTGGTGGAAACTCAAAAACTCCGCATATTCTAGCCCTTGGAAATCTATGATTCAATATAAATATGTTCTACATAATCCTAGGGGTCAATTTTCAGCCTTCTGGAAAGCTATCTCTAAAATAGATAACATAGGCTCACTTAGTGTTTCATATGAACCTGGGATACACACTCAAATCAGATTCTGGACAGATATTTGGTATCAAAACTGTTCATTAGCCACTAGATATTACCATCTCTTTACCAAATGTATTAACAAAGATATACTCTTAACCGATGCTGTTCATTCTCAGGGGAAAAGGGTGAATTTTAGAATAACTTTAGTAGGTAGGGATTATATGGATTGGGTGGAAATTCTATACATCTTGAGCACTACATCATTTACCATACAACATGACAAAGTTGCTTGGAGATGGGATCATTCAGGGCAATTCTCAACTCAGTCTATATATCGAATTTTAAATTTTGGGGGGATTCAACCCCATACTGCTATGGTTTGGTGGCACTTACCAATTCCACCAAAAATAAGGGTTTTCATGTGGTTAGTAGAACATAACACAATCTTGACTAAAGATAACCTTTTACATAAGGGTTGGGTAGGTAATCCTAATTGTTTACTGTGCCATGATTTAGAATCTGTAGATCACCTATTCTTACAATGTACCTTGGCTCAACAGGTCTGGTTTTGGCTTGGTAAAAGTCAACAATTTATGGTCGAATGGTATACATGGTCTGACATTTTTCAATATGCTTTATCTCTTTCAAAGATAGAAAAATTAGGTTTCTTAATTGTGTTTAGTGCTGTCTGCTGGTGTTTATGGAGAAACCGTAATGAAGTTTGCTTTACTCAATGTCAATCCAAAACAGCTCGAACTCTTATACTACAAATTAAATCTTTAAGTTTATATTGGACAGGGACCTTGAACAAAAAGATGAAGGACGCTGTGGCTGAATGGATGTCGGTTATAGAGGATGCTATTCCACTTGCGCACTTCATGCCAATGGAGATGGTAATTTTTGGCGCACCAGCTGAAGATGCAGCATCAGGGGACTCTGGTGATCCCCCTACTGTGCTACCTTAGTATATATGAACTCCCTTATACAGTGCAAATTTTGTTACTTAATGCACTCTAACCTTAGCCCTATGTTAAGTGGTCTAGTTTTAGCTAATCTTGGTTACTTTTGGTCTTTAGCTATTATACTATTATGGTTATATTCTGTTCTGGTTGTTCTGAGTCATTGCTATGTAGCAGCAAATGATTAAATGTTGAATGTTGGGTGAACAATGACTGTAATTATTTAATTCTATCAAATGGGCATTAGCCTCTTTCAAAAAAAAAAAAAAAAAGAATCATAATTCTTTTAGCAGAACCTTGTTTTTTACTAAAAAATAGTAAAAATGTTTGTAAAAAAATAATATGTTAAACAAATTATATTGAAACAAAATATTACACACAAATAATTTATTTATATAAATATAATACAATTATTATAATTAAAACAAACTCTAGCAATAATTAGTACAATTTAGAGTTCTATAAGTACCATGGATAGGGGTATTAAAAGAAATTTGTAATTAAAAAAAAATTGTGTCCGGATGTAATATAAATATTATAGTTATAGTTATATGTTTCAGAAACATAGATGAGCTAGTGTAGCTGTAAAGCTTTATGTTTTCAACCAACACGACTTGAACCCAAGACCTGTTAGTTGAGAACAAAGAGCTTTACCACTACACCAACTCATCTTTGTTGCTAGAACATATAATTATAATATTTAAATTATACTAGAGTTTGGACTAACCCCACATTAAGACCAATTTTTTTGTTTAAATTACAAATTTCTCTTAATACCCCTATCCATGCTACTTATAGGACTCTAAATTGTACTAATTATTTTTTAGAGTTTGTTTTAATTGTAAAAATTGTATTATATTATATAAATAAATTATTTATGTTTAATATTTTGTTTCAATATAATTTTTAACATATAATTTTTTTACAAACTTTTTTACTATTTTATAGTATAAAACATGTTTTTGCCAAAAAGATCTGAATTTTTGATCCGATTCTGATTTTGTGATCAAGTGACCAATCCCGTTTTGATTTTACGAACTATGATTTTGTTCACACTTTTGCAACGAAAGAAGGATTTAGGTGGCAGCCGAGAGAAGATCTCATGACCAAACACATATGGAAGTTTGTTGAAAAGTGATATGTGTTGTTTGTGCCTTTGATTGTTTTTCTTGCTCTTGCCCAAGTGAGGCAGGAACCCTTACCCATGCCGAAATTTTTTTAGTTACCATCTCAAACTTGTATAATTCGCACTTTATCACCGTTTGAACTAAAATTTAGAAGTTGTTATGTGTGCAGACTTAGTTTGCGCACCATCTTTTTTTGCTCACCATTTTCTTACCATCTCACTAAAAATTTTTTACTCACCATTTTTTTTTGCTCACCAAATCCGAAATTTTTTTAGTTACCATCTCAAACTTCTATAATTCACACTTTACCACCATTTGAACCAAATCTGCGTACCAAATTTTTTTTTATTTGTTTGCTCAATTGTTAACCGAAACATAACAGAAAAAATATAGTGCGTAGACTGGTCTGCACACGTGCTAGTTTCTAAATTTTGGTTCAAACAGTATAAAGTGCGAATTATGGAAGTTTGAGGTGGTAACTAAAAAAATTTCAGTTACCTGTAAAGATGAAAAAAATATGAAAAAAATTGTATCAGAATTTACGTAAAAAAATATTAAACTACCTTGATCAAATTGACATATCAAAATCTGTAAAATTGGACAATAAAAGAATATTTAAGAAGAGTGGTATTTTTTTGGAAGTTGACTTGAGAATTCCTTCTTTTCCTTAATTTAGGAAACAAAAAAGATATATAATATATATATATATATATATATATATATTTGACTTGATTAAAAGGAACTGTGGCATTGATTTTTTTTAGTCAATTTTAGTGTCAATTTTTCTTATTGTGGAAAGAAAATTATCTATGTACCTGATTTTTGACGCAATGTAAAGGAGTAGTGATGCTAATTATCAAAATAAAATATTGCCAAAAGCACTAAAATAAATGCTTCTAACAGGTACTGGCACCATTTCTGCAAATATCATACAGTAATAAACCCATCGCATTTCTGCAACAACTTTACATACATTTCATCTCAATGAAAAAGGGAAAAGAGAAAAGGGAAAATTGGGTGAAAGGTGTGAATAAGAGCAAACGCTATAACGCTATAACTTTACATACATTTCCTGTTCCAGATCCGCTCCGACTGTCGAATAATTCGGGTGGGATCGTAACAAATGAATAATTCGGGTGGGATTATAACAAATGAATAATTCGGTTCGGCAGGGTCAAAAATTCGTGATTTGGGAATAATTCGGGTATAATTCGAGAATGATTCGAAATTACAATACGAGATCTCAGTGCATATTTAATTCATTACCGATGATTTACTATACGATATACTGTTTGTATTTGCCATAAAAAATCAATATAGTGAAAAATATAATAAAATAGGGAAATGGTAAATGTCCAATACCAGCTAACTACTTACTTGTGTGGGAGTCCCTTAAAGAAAAGCCTGAGTTATAGACTGACTAAAGAAATTCACCTAAGCTTTCTTCTACTCGAAAGTCCTATTAGGCAGTAGAGTAGTGGCAACTGGCAAGCACAACATAAAGGAGCTTCTTGCTCACGTGGGTGCCTAGGAAAACTGTGCGGATACTGTGGCACTGTGCGCGAATGAGAATTCAAATTTTTTTTTCCGAAAAAAAGTCAAAGGTTCGGTCAACGAATAATACGTCATTCGGTGCGGAAATCTCCCAAAAACGTTTTATTCGCGAATTAAATGCGAATAAAACGCGAGTATTGTCACTATGGGTGGGAAGAGAGAAGCCAGAAGGTAATATTTGAGAGCAATTTGGGGCTTAGCAAGAACATCAACCATTAATTTTGGACTTAATGTGAATAGTTTTTAAAGGCCTTAATTCATGCCGTGGGCCTTGAAAAGCCTCTATTGCAACAAAGCTGTAACATTCGGATTTTTCAACTTGTGTTTAAATGCATCATTTTTTATCTTCTTTGTTCATTATTTCGTAAGAGAGCTGATGCATTGATATTTTTGTTATTATCATCATCACTATTATTTTTAAAAGTTATTCTTCAATCTTCGACCAAACAACATCCTCTCCGTGCTACTCGAACCTTCTCTGATCCATTGGACAAGTTTACTTTTGTAATAATTGCATTGCCCACAACTTGTTTGATGAAATTCCTCAATGACATAACTTCTCTAATGTTGAAAATAATATCCTATCTTCTATCAACATCTGAGACCCCATATGCTATTCCTAATCCAACCCAATATCTTAGAAAGGACGAACTTGATCCACACTACTGTGGAGTTCCAGTCCGACCAGAGGATCATCAACATCATATTTCAAAAGTCCTTGCTGCATACGCCATCTATGGAGTTCCAGTCTGAACCGTCTGATCTATTTGGGCTAAGAAAAGCACCAAATATGAATCCACCTTCTGAAAGGTAAGTGGACTATATGCTTCTCATTTTTAGTTTATTAGTTTTACTGACGTTAAGTTTGGTTGAATTGAAGCCAGTTATGCATTATATAGATTTTCTAATGAAAAGTATCCACACAAAACTATGAGTATATATAGTCAGCACTTTCAGTCAGGAATTGGTGCTCTCATATAACTTGACAATTGTGGTTTATATAGTTTTCAATGAAAGGTGATCTATGGTTAATCATATTGATTGATTGGACATGACCATAATTATGATTTTTTTTTGTCACGAAGTACACTTGTAGAGTAAACTATGGATTACAAATTTGGAATCTTGCATTTTAAATTGAATATCTAGATGGTGGTTCGAAACTAGCTTTGGTTTATCATGAATTATGTTTCTCTCTTCAGAAAAAAATAAATAAATCCTTGTAGGTTAAGGAAGCAAGTGGAGCACGAAAGATGTAGGCATATTTAGCTTCAATCTGTTATATATTTCCTTGTGCATCTAAATTGTAAATAATACCCGAGAAGACATGAACGTTGTTTAGCAAATTATGCTAGACCAACTGGCATAGGCTCAGCTAGCCATGGTCGAGTCCAGGTCATGGTATTGGTACGGTGTTGCATTAAAAACAAAATTTTGATTTGTTTTAGGTTTAAAAACATGTGACTATTTGAATTCTTGATATTTATGAATTAATTATGCATAGTCTATTACTTATTTAGTATGAATTAAGTGTAATTTAGACTTCTATTATGAACTGGGTCGGAACAAAATAAGATATAGAAAATACCAAATTAAATTTGGCATGCTTTTAAAGACTGGTCTGGTTACGTTATCATTTCTTTAGTCCCACATTGTTTTTTTAACAGAAATTGCCCATCTCATATCCTATAAAAAGCACCCAACCACTATCTATTGAGACACAGCTGATCAGATGTATCATGGCCGGGGTTTGTTCAAGCTTCCCTTTCAAATTTTTCATGAATCCCCCGAAGATGGAATCCATCGCCGATCCTCTTACTAGTAAATTTTTATTTCATTATTTTTTATTGTATTAGATTTTTTTTCTTTCTTTCTTTATTTTCTTAATTGTATTAGATTAAAGCAATTTTTAATTATAAGTTAGCAGCAGTGATTCCGTTAAATCCATCCGTAATGAAAAAATCATTAGATCTCTTTATCAGATTTTCAGGGATTTTTCTTTCATTTGCTCCAATCAGTATTAGAATTGCCACCTTGAGCCTCTTCTACCGTCAATTTATCTCTAAATTAGACATAATGAAACAATCGTAAAAGCTTTGAAATTGTATTTTATAAAATATTACTGTTTAAAGAAATTAGAATTGATACTAATTAACATAAAGAATACACATATATGTCCCATAATACTTGTTGAGCAAAGCAAAAATCAGTAATATCTGAGAGTTGTTTACTTGTTCATATAGTTTACCATTCCTCTCAATCCCATTTGGCAAGTCAAAGATCTTTCTTTCAAAAGATAGATGTTGTCATCTTCATTGTAAAAGTATAATATTGTCTTTTTTCAAGAAACTTGGCAGATGAAAAGTAGAATATTGTCAATCTGATTCTTTTTCACATGAAACTTTTCATGGGAATTTATGCAATTTTTTGTATATATATGGTACCATGTTATGGGTTTTTCAAAACCCTTTGTACATATATTCTTGTTTAAAGTTACATTATCTGTTGTGCTTTACTATTTTATTAAGTAAAATATCCCAGCTCTTATTCTCATTTTTTTAGTTCCTATGAACTCGTACAGTAAACTTTGGTAGAGAATTGAGAGAAAACTATGGGGCTATATGAATTATTTGAAATTTTAAGCCTTTGTTGGGTTGTGTAAGAAATTACACATTCAGTTAGGTTCTGATGTTTTAAATTTTAGATAGATTATGGCATGTATTTCCAAGGATCCGTGGCTCTTGTAATGCATTTCTTTATCAAAGACTATTTGGTTTTTGGTTAATGAAGTTTCTTGGTACATTTTTTATAGGGCTGGGATGGATTCGGCCTCATGGACTTCAAGTTAGTGACACTAAAATCTTTGATGGCATGGTACAATTTGTTTTTTTTTTTCCTTAGTAGTAATTTTTTTTTTTTTGAAGAAGAAGAAGCATTAATATTGGTAAATTAAAAAGATCCATCTTGTAAGAAACCGTCAGTGATAGTTCCAACTTATTTACCAGTTTCCACCAAAGGTTAACACTGGCGGTTTACAAGAACCATCCTTTATGAATTATGATGATGTGTTCTGTATTAGTGCAGCATACCAAAACTTATTCATCATTTTTATTTCAGGCATCCTCATCATCGAATGCAACCCAAGCTCCTTTGCTTGTAAGTTTTCATGCATTTGTTTTAGCTTTAAACTTCTTTTATTTTTATTATAATTTTTATTTGTGTTGGAATTAGCAATAAATGTAATTTTACAGTATATCAGTCTGTTAAGTATTTTTTTCCCCTTTTGGCACGAACATATAATTGGGTTTTGCTTATAGTCATTTACATACTCAACGAGCAGGTAACATTGAATTTCCTTTGTAATTAAGAATAGGGAAATATTCCCTTGTATTTTAATAAGTAAAATGTAGACAAACAAACTTGTTTTTGGGGCTGTGCGTAATAGATCAAAAGAAGTACTTTCCTACTTTACAATGTTTTTCCACAATAGAAGAAAATATGAGCAGAAACATTTTCATCCAGCGGTAATATTAAATCACAGCCTTTTATCGTTTTGCAGGAAGTTGGTCCAAAACTTGTAATCCAAAAAGTTCTTTGTCGCACCAACATTTCACGAAGGCTCGTCTTGTCAAAGGTTAATACTAGGAAATTCTAATTTAATTATTGTTATGTAATGTGTGAATTGATGAAAAACATATACAAGCTAGCCAATAGTGAAAATTTATTATTGGTCATTTGTTTACTAACAATTATATTGTTCATTATTTATTCTTATTACCAGAATGAAGCTGAGGCCAATATGCCATCATTGGCCGCCAACGAAACAAGACCAATGCATTTGTATGACAAATTAACCGGAAGTTTCTGGGAGTTTATGTATAGGTAATAATATTTTGCCAAGTTATAATGTATACTGTCAGTACTAGATTAGATATACTAATAGGAACCATAATATAATATCCTACTAGTATTCGATTAAAATCTTCATGATTAGTGTTAATCAACATATTACTCAGTGGCATAGCAAAATTTTTGTCATATCACTGTGTCACACAATTACTACGGTACCATACACGAGCCAATATTCAGAACCTTTTTTAAACTATCGTGCAAAAATTATCTGCAGTATTTAAAGCCTCGGGACACGTAAATATTTTTATGTCTAGAAATAATCAATGTATTGCAGTTTAAATGAAGCTTATAAATTAGCTTAATATTATTTAAGTATATGCATATAAAGGAACATAACTCAACTCTTTCTAATAATTCATAGGTGCTGGGAGAGCTCAAATGGCAAGGTGAGGAGCTACTACATAGAAAGAACAGGTAGTATATATTCTTTGATCACTCAGGGTTAACAGTTTGTGCTATTCTTTTTTGCATGAACTAATTACTTGAATACTTTCTTCTACTTTAATTAGGAGAGTATTTTAGGAGGCATGGGCTTCGACCAAATGCAGACTAATGATATATCAAGAAGAGATGGGCATTCTGGTTAGTTATTAGATTTATTATAAGAAAAATTATGTTCATATAAAGTTATACCAATATTCAATTAAGTTACTTCCCCAACAAATTAAACTAAAAATAATATCATGATATCAAAATTACAATATTTTAGCTGTAGTTTATAACCTAAGGTAAGTTCTTTAGTATTATAGTAAGTTCTTAAATCATTTGTTTCAATCACAATATAATTCATAACAACGAATTCAGTTCCAAATGAAAATGTTGGAGCTTCAAATACATTTCCAACTTCTTCTTTTTTTAAGGTTGGCGGATAACCGCCAACAAATTTTATAAGAAAAAAAGATTTGTATTACACAGTACTTGCTGAAATTTAAAAATACATTTCCAACTTATTAAACAAGATAGTTAAATTTTCAAGAATTGCATAAATTCAATCATAGGATCGGCATATATATGCCATTATTACTCTAATCACAAGTTCATGAACAACAGATAATAGTTAACCTGCAATTCTCCCGATTGAAAAGCACTTAACCACGAAGAGAAAACTATACTGTAATGAATATTTGCACTGACCTCTGCATCTTCGAAAGACTTGAGATTCCATGCATCATTATATTTTCCATCAGTGAGATCAAATTAATATTGTGCCTATTGCATTAATTAACAGCCGGTTCAAGAGACCAAGGTACTACGAGATATTTCCGGCGTTACTGGTGGGGCAGATACGGAAGATACAGGAGCTGTGCGACCTGTACGGTAGCTCCTCCTTTCTTCTCTCTGCATCATTTCAAGCGTACATCAGATCCTAGGTTTGTCTTTTCCAGCAAATTACTCATCAATCGATCATTTCAGCAAGCGATGAAACCAATCACAATCCCTGATCCTGACTGGATGTAGAATCTTTATATGCATCCTTCATTTTACTTTTATTTTTTATTTCATAAAAAATATATATCTTATTTATAGGGGATGTATTCAAGTTTTTGGACTTCAAGTTAGTGACACTATGTAACTGGGTGTGATGTATTTCAAGTGGTTCATTATGTTGTGAAGGACATTGCATGTTGATTGTATTATAAATTGATAATGTAAGAACAATTTGTATAATGTCTATCTTTTGCTTGAAGGTTCTTTATTTTCTTGAAATTGTGAGGAGAAACCAGAATTGTATTAATTTGTTGAATTATCAATCTATTTTCATTCTACGGTAATGTGACATTAATTGTAAGTTCATTGAATCTAAATGTAAGACCATGTTCTTGATGTTCTCTTACTTTATATTTTTTTTCCCCATTTTTTAATTAGGTGAGCCAAAATATGTCATGGAAACGTACTTAGCTAGAAGAATAACAGATTAAATTAATTAGTTAATGGTTCAAATGATTTAGTTACATGCAAGTATAACCAAATTTCACATGATTTAATCTTGGCTTCGTTTGGTCCTATCAAAATTTATACAGTAAACATAGTGAGAAATTTTGAAAAAATTTCATGCAATTTTAGCTTGGACCACTAAAATTATATGGATTATATAGTAAACATAGTGAGAAATCAATAACAAATAAATAAATAAATAAAATTCACACGCTTACAACAATTCTTAACCCTAAAGCAAAAAAACGATAATAATTAAAAAGAACAATGATTTTATTACAGAAACCAAACTACACACTGACACACATATTCATACTATTCCCGAAACAAAACACATACTATTCCTGAAAAATTCACAGCATAGAAATCAACACCAAAGCCAAGATTATTCCAAAGGATGTCGCACCGATATAGACCACACTGCTGGCCCCACTTTCCTCCAGCGAAGGAGTGCTCGCCGGTGCATGGTGGTGGTGGTGGTGCCTGTGATGGTGCATGTCATGTGCCGGTACAGGTGCAGCTGAAGACTCAGGAGAATGTACCAGTGCACTTGCTGGTGTGCTGTGGTGACTGGTGATGATTCATGTGAGGTGCAGTTACCAGTGCGCATTGCAAACTACCATAAGCTCACTCAAATTAATATATAAAACTTAGGGTATCCCTTACAGATCGAAGTTGCTGGATGGATTTGTAAAGCAATTTTTTGGGCACCACAATGTTGATCGCAATGCACAATAGTCGACTTTTACCTTGCCATCACAAAGGCAGTAAACTGGACTAACAGTGGGCGCGCCCCTGTTGGCATTGCCAGTACAGTATCCCATATTAAGTAATGATATTAAATTTTACTGACGTATCCTGTTTCTGGAACATCTACTTACGAAACAGATAATTTAGTATAAGAAGTTGGTACCATTTCAATCTATTGAGTATCAAAATATCTTGTCCTGCTTCAATCTTGAGACATTACGAAATTACATGTAATAACATGACATTTATTCACATTTTTCTTCTATACTTGCTTATTAAGGCTTAAGCATCAAGATTCAAGGCATAAACTTTGTACCTCGTTGTAACCACAAAAGTAGATACATATTCATGAGAAAAAAATCTGGGGATAAAAGTGCCTATTGAGAAAATCTGAGCAAACAAACAATTGTCCCAACAGAAAACCCATACTTCTTACTACAAAATTAGAAAGAATGACAATGATGTTCAAAATTAAAAAATGAGATTTAGTTATGAAAGATTACAGAATTGAAACAGATTATAAAATTCACAGTTCAAAGAAGTAACTCCATTGCGCCTCCTGAATCAAACAGTCTACTGACCTGGACACTCTAAATATTCTCCTATTTCTCCCATGCAATTGATAACAAAAAGTAATATCTTCTCAAAAAGTAAACAAGGGAAGGAAAAAAACACAATTATAAAGATATTACAAAAAAAGCATAGTTCTCCAAGCAATTGATAACAAAATACATGAGGTACGGAATTTAAATTAAACATTAACTATAACTAATAATGCAACAGCAAGAACCCAGATGATAACAATCCCCACTGCTATAATAAAAACAGCTGTAACAAAAGGAGTTCTTGTGCTATACTCTAAAAGATAAAAAAACAGCGAGCCAGAATTAATGGCTTGGAAGGTCTTTCTCGCCATGCTTCATGGAGAACCTATATGAAAAAAGAAAATACATGAATGATAAAAATAAAAGCATCAAGATGCTGATAACTGAAATAAGCGCATCTTTGATAAAGGTTGCGACCAGTGGAGTTCATTATCAATGATACACAAGCAGATATTTGACAGTGGAGCGAGCACTGTTGAGAACAGCAGGCATTCTGCGTACCAGAATTACCATGTAAGAAAATACACTAAGTGGATATGCTCACTGTTCTCAATTTGAACTTTTCAATTTATCAATTTCAAGTAATTTCATGTAATGTGAATCCGGGTATTATATAATTACTGGTTTGTGTACCAGTACTTAATGGGTAGGAATTATACCAATGTCCAGGGACTAGATTGTAAAACTTTTTTTATATCTAATGCAATGCCAGTAGGCAACTTGCCATTTGACCTTAAAAAAAAAGAAATTGAGCAGGAAAACTTCACAGAATATAATTTTCTTGATAGCATAATTAAGCAACATTGTAATTAGCAAGTGAGGAAACAGTGGTTGAGTTGATCATTTAGGACGGATAAGGAGACCAACAAAGAAAAATCAGGAAAAAATGATTAAAGAAAAAACCATCCATTTTATAAATTAAATTATTAAAAATAACAAAAAATCGAAGAAAAAATAAACATTAATATTACCTTAACAGAAACTCCTCATCCTCAGCAAACACTTGCAAGTTATGATTCTTCAACAAAAAATCCACAGCACTCAAATCATAATCCAACAGGCACCCAAACTTGATAAGCTCCGCAAGTGAATCCCCCAGATCAGTTCTCTCATACAATAAACCTTGGGATATCTCGTCAGAGAGGTAGGTCGCATACTTGATCCTTCCCTCCATTCCTTGCACTTGATCAACGCGCCCCATAAACAGCCTCGACTCATTCTTCTCCCAGCGGAACATCCGGGTTGTCTTGGCCTCCAACTGCCTACCTCCAGAAAGTGTAATCTTGTACTGCATATTCACTGGTTTTTCAGCCTCTGTGATTGTGAGATTAAGAAGGGGCTCAACCATCTCATGCCTCTTAGCAGCACAGATATCAAGACAAGGGTTTGCCAGAAATGCAAGAATTATTCTAAGTAGCCCTTCTTTTACAACATCAGCACTTGATTCCACAGTTGTACCATTATTCGAACCTTCTGAATCAGATGCATACTCATGCTTCGCTACTGCCTCAGAAAATTTTCTGACTCCCAAACCCGTGTATATTTGAGTTAGCTTCGACCGGGGTAGGGACTGTGTACTTTTTGCAGGATACCACACAAATAAGGATTTATCAAATAGATCCCCAAGGAGAAGATCATCAGGGATGAACAGATCTTGCTTGCTGACAAGAGAGATACTGCCACCGATTAAGACAGGGAATTTCTTGACATGCTTCTTCAGTAACTTCTCGCAGGTCGGGTTCCAGTGCATTCCAATAAATTCCCAGAAAGCCAAGCAATCATCAAGAGAAACCTGGGTGGTTATGTTCTCCCACAGTTCCCAGAGCTTCATGTAGTCTTCAATATCGGGCATGCCCTTCACTTCAAAAGCCACAGTGAAAAACCCGAGTAAATCCTTTTCATAAAACTTGTCCAGTATTTGTAGCTGTGAGTCGAATAAGTTGCAGTTATCATGAAGAACACAGCTTTTGGGGCAAACCCAATCACCTACTTCATCATTGCTAGGAACCCAGATCCAACTCGACTTTTTGTCCTCCGGCTTCCATTTGAATTCACTCAAGAACTTGTAGATTCTTTTTATAGTGCTTTCCTCAGAGTGGCATTTCATGTGATTAGCTACAAGGGAGCAGCCAAAGCTGATATCAACTTTGACCCCAATTTCTATGAGCTGGTCCTTGTAATGAGCAATCTCTGAACCATAGAATTCCTCATCTATGAAAGGCCCATCTCCCCTTTGGATGAGAGAAGAATGTTTCGAGTCAAAAAGAAGTGATTCATCTGGGCATCGATAACCTAGATCTGTCTTCAACCATTTCTTCCTTGTGCCATCCATGAACTCCTTAGGAAGCTCGTTTTTATCCTCTTTCCAGTACTTGATGCACTTTAATAACAGGAGAGAACTAGATGGAGTCATAGAGCTCGGGTCAATTGGAAGATTTATTCCCTTCAATACAAAACCAGCACCTTGCCGAAGTGTAACAGCCACACCCAAAGCTCTGAGCTCGTTTTTGTATTCCTCTAAATCACTGCTATTTTCAATGAATGGTATAGTGGCTATGGAAGCTACTGAATCCCAGTCCGAATTGAACAGAACAGATTTCACAGGTGCTCTCAAGCCAATCTTAGTTTGTAGCCATTTTTCCGTTCTCATGCAAGAAACCAGAAAAGGAAGTTCCTCCTTGAGCTGCCTATAGCATTCTAGAAGTGAAATCAAATTATCCTTCACAAAAAAGGATGGCGAGGCAAGTTGCTTGAATCGAAGTCTCACAACCTTGGACACTTCTTCAGATCGGACTGCAACCCCAAGCTTACTCAATTCCTGACTGTATGATCTAATTACCTCCTCGCCATAGAACTGCACATCAAGCACTGGAATTCCATCAAGCACAGTAAATAGACAATCCCAATCTCGAACGGGCAACACTGATTCGGTAGGCAATCTGAAACCAAGATTGGTCTTAATTGCCTTGATCTGCTTCAGCTTCTCTAAATAGCTTCCGGTCAACCCGACATTCTGGATGCACTTTAATAGAAGCAAAAAAGCCTCAGGTGTAGACAGAGTTGGAGGGAACTTCAAGTTAACCGCCACTAGCTTGTAATAATTACTGGCATCTCCCAGCCCTACATGAACACCCATCAATTCGAGCTCCAACTTATAATCCAAGATGATTTCCCCATAAAAATTTTCATCAATAAAAGGCAAGTTAGCTATGCATGAAGCGGCTGCCCAATCAGAACTATAGAGAAATGCCTCAGAGGGAGATTTCACGCCGAGGCATGTCTTGAGCCATCTAACTTCCTTGACAGCAACTATCAGATGAGATGGAGAAAGATGTTTGTCTCGTAAAAACCTAATGAGACCAAGCAGAGACAACACATTTGATCGGGTAAATGTACCATTTGCTGCCCGTGACATGATATGCTCACCGACCATTTTAGATGCCTCCCCATATTCAGACTTCACACCTATTAGCCGTAACTCCTCCTTGTAGTTGGATATACTGTTTCCATAGAACTCCTGATCAATCATGGGTACATCGACCATGTTAGAGCCAATTTGAAGCAAACTCCCCCACGTTTCACTGGAAAGAAACGAATCTTTAGGTGGCTTGTATCCAATTGATGTTTTCAGCCAGCTTCCATCCTTGACACAATCTAAGAACCTGCTAGGAAGTGCAACTCTACCATTCCTCAAGTTTCGAATCCAATCGAGCAGCAAAAATGCATTTTCCTTGGTCAAAGGAGATGAAACGGATGGAAACTGTGCATTTGGTGGGTGAACATATGGTACATCAGCAGCACCTACATTTTTCTGGAGTAAAGTTAGGAGTACATCCTTGGTTGAATGATTACCAGCAAAGCTACCGGGATTTCTGTACTCTCCCGATAATTCAACATAATTTTCCAATCTCCATGGGTTTGAACCCAACAAGCCGACCCACCTGCTACCTTTAGCAGGAACCAAAACCTGGCTCCTATGAGTGGTTACGCTGCCGTAGGTATCAACAAGAGGCATTAAAGCACAGAGTTCCTCTACATACCGCTCGCTTATGTATCTCTTGTCCAAGGAGTGATAAAGAAAATGAGCAAACACAATTGCTAGTCTTCTCTTTTCTACTGCTTGTAAAACTGCTTTACCATAACTGTATGCTGTCAAGACCTTGAATATTCCACACTTCTCTAGCCAATCCATCACTTCTTTATTCTTACAGAAACCCCCCAAACACCTCTGTGTGTTAAGAGGCATAAAGAAGTGATTAGAAACAGCAGCTAACTCACGGTTCCAACTAATTAACCACGATATCTGGTTCTCATCTGATGCAATGCATAGCTTTAAGCCCCTCTGCATAGCTTCATTGATACTACAAACAGACATCACACCGGTCACATCTTCATACTTCAAAAGTTGTATTTGCTGGATTTTACCACTAAGTTGCTGCCAATACTCGGCCACAAAACAAAGCAGCATCATATAGACCTCCTCAGGGGCCTCTTTCACAAGATCGAATCCTACAATGCACATCGGATACCAGTCCCAACCCATATAGCCGATTTCGAGAAACTCCAACACGTCATTAAACTCTTTAATGTCAAAACAAGAGCTCAAGACGTGTGGACCATGGCAAGATATGTTCTGCAGGTCGACCCCCGACTTTTGTGCTTTGTCTAGCAGATTCCAAAATTGTGAAGTTAACCTCCGAACCTCACCAGGTTTACAAAATATCTTCTGTTCATTTGAGGACTCACAGGGGATTAAATGCTCTTCCAACATCTTGTTCTTAATAGAGACCCGAACTGATTCGAGCAATTGCAAGGGAGATGGTTGGACTGGAAGAAACTTGAAATTTGGGGGCAGGGAGAATGCTGGTGCATCACTTTTTGACTTCACCAATGCAGCAAGTGCATTAACAAAAGCTGAAGGGACGCAATCAAGAATCCCCTTATTCCATGGGCTGTCATAAATAATCGTCTCTCTCGACGAAGCGAGGAGGAAATCAGCCTGGATTATGAACGGGAAGTTTGTGATCATCTCAGTTGGCAAGAAGGCATAAATGCCAGGTGCTTGGGCCCCACCCAACCGCTGCCCACGAGGGAATGCAAGTGTAATTGTCCACTGGTCCACTTCTTCCCTTTTCTTCACATGACATCCTGATTTTACTGGGAACTTCTGCTTCCACATGTAATAAATGCATTGCTCTTCGCTGCCAGCTTCTTCAGCATCTAGCCAGAGAGTATAAGATTCAGCATCCACATTCTTCCTCATTTGGACTTCCTTCTCACTAGAGATAGAGACCTCGGTAAGAGCAGTCTTATTGGTATTGTTATTATCAATCTCCTTAACAGAAAGCTTTCGGATCTTTGAAAGGAAGAGGAGGAGTTCTGGATGGATGGACGAGAGTTGCTTCCTTACAGCTTCAACTTTTACAGCCTTTAGAGGGAGAATTATTATGGTGGTTGGAAGAACCTTTGTGGAACCGTATATCTCTTTCAGATCAAACATGGTAGGGTGGTCGTCAACCCATTTTGGCACAATGTAGCCGATCCCGCACTCAGGCGAAGGTTCCTCACTGAACTTTATCTGGTAGCCATTGCTGAAGATGTGAGGCTGACTTGACACCAGAAATACGCTCTTGAATCCAATGCCTGCAATAAAATGAAATTGTTATGTATTCATTATTTTGCATCAAAACGAAAAAAGAAGACTACTGCACAAAATGACAAAAGATAAAACATGCATAGACAACTATTATGCACCACACGGATGAAAATAGGAGAAACTAGAATATCTCTAACAATCAATATAATCATTTAAAGAGTAAACCATGAACATGTGGAGTATATAGCTTGATGTTGAACTTTGGTAACCACAATGAGTATACACCTAAATTGACAAATTGTTGATGTACTTATTTTAATTTACAAAAATTTACAAAAGAATATGTTTAATAATATATTCTGCATCTATGGCTGAAACATTAGAAATTTATAGTTGTTTAAATATTACAAAATATATTCATGTCAATTTCACTACATAATTTCAATGAGGCAAAATATAAATAGGGAAAACTATAAAAAATGCAGAGCACTCTGTTAACTCGTAGACTATATGATAACAAATGTTATATGGTTTCTAATATAAAATAATCTATTATATTCCAGTATTTGAACTTTTCGTTAGTCAGGTGATCTCGACTATATGTGATATAATTTCAAATGTATTGAATATGTGAGATATTTCTAAAAATCATGAACAAGTTTTCAAATATGCAACTTAAAAGTTATCTGGTTTTAGAGATTTTGAATTAATTATTAACAAATTCTATTAATAAGTTTGGCCATAAAGAAGCTGTTTATTGGATGTTAGAGCATGTCTACTTCAGAAGCCAGCACAAGATACAAGATCCAAAACAATACTAAAGAAGACCAAACAGAAGTATGCATGCAGGTTCAACATGAAACTTACTTGGTCTTTTCCAACATATTAATTAATACATTAAAAACAATAAAACACACTTTTTGTTGAGTTAATGAAGTCAATGTATTATTGTAATTAAGCACATCTTTTTTTCTTTAATTTTTGAGAAAACTATCGTTGCACTTTTTTCTTAGTATGAGGTGCTCGTGTATATCGGAGTTTTCACAAACCATAATTACCTACCTATTTGTAGTCCATAAATTTCTCAGCACAACTAAAAGTATAGAACAATACTTAAAAAAGGAAGACATAAGCACCTTTCTCGCCAATATAGCCGCGATACCGCTGCCCTTTCTTGGTTGACTTTCCAATACGGCAAATCGATTCTATGTTAGCAGAAGAGAAGCCCTTCTCATTGTTAAAAATGAGCAAAGTTGAGGCTGCCCCAGTTGCAGTTATATCCTTCGAGGTGACCACAAACTCCAGGGATGGTGCCACACCAGATGTATACTCATTGTCCTCAGCATTCTGACAAATTGTTCAGAATAAAACAATGAGAAATTAGTACAGCACTAGCCAGTCAAAAAATAAGCAACGCATCTTGATACACAAAATCATAGACAACAACAAAAAAACAGAGAAGTTATGACTTCTTAAACATGCTATCTTACAAGCATAATCCATAATACTTTCTATCAGATCTGTTATATATTTTCATATTCATGATACAAAAACATATTCTTTAGCCATAAACACAGGGAAGCACATATGCTTGTGTGGTATTATTACTGACTGTTGCAAGAAAAAGCAACAATTTCTTAAACTTTAAAATAATATGCATCTCATAAGGAAATGATAACTTCATGAAAACTAGCTAGGGCTCACAATACTTCATTGGATTAATTAAGCATATATATTTATTGTCTAATTAATTAACTAATTTCTATAGTAAGACCATGTGCAAGCACAGACAGAAGTCCATGTTTCTTTAAGGCTTGGCTGTGACAGTTGAATTAGCAAATCAATCCTCTATAAAGAATTCTATCCAATAAATCCCTTAAAACTAACTAATGACAATTTTGTAGAAGGGAAAATTTCGAGTGTGCCCATATAAACTTCTAAAATAGTCAATTTCCCCATCAAATCACCATAATATCCAATATCTCTATAGATATTTAACATTCTTTCCTATATCCCCTTTTATTCATTAAAAATTTAGTTATTTGAAAAGTTAAGTTGACAAATATACCCTTTTATTGCATGATAAGGATGAAAACCAATCCGATACCAGTTTGAACAAAATCAGTTGGTACGCACTTAAAGAAAACCAATCCAGTACAAGATTTACATGAGTTCATTTTAATTTAACATTCAAATCATCAATTCATGTATAGCCAACAAGAATAGACGAGTAAAGTGTCGCTAATGTGGCTACTAAAATATTTCTTCGGAGAGCTCCTATTGAGATTGAAAATTTTCTGAGGAAGTTCATGGAGGCAGCAAGAAGACACACAAGTGGGGTCCACTTGTCAGTGGAATTAAGGAAGACTTCAAACAAAATAACAAGTATTTTAAAAGAGTATATCTGTCAATTTAATTTTTAAAATAACTAAATAATATTTAATTAATAAAAGAGGATAAAGGAAAAAGGTATGAGAATATTAGATAGTATGATGATTAGATCAAAAAAATTGGCTATTTTAAAAGCTCATATGGGTAGACTAGAAACTTTTCACTGTGTAGAATGTAGAGGTGCAAACGGATTAGATATGGATACGAATCAGATATTTGACGAATACGGATATGAATTGGATATCTGTAGATATATACATAAACTTTTTATAATATATATTAAACTATATGGTATATATCTACTGTATTCAATACAGATAATAAAAATTGGAAATCATATCCATATCCATATTCGTATCCATACGGATAATCGGATATTAGATATCCATATCTAATTTTTTAATACGGATTCAGATATGGTCGAATAATATCCAACCCGTTTGCACCCCTAGAATGCCGATCATGTTATGTTCATGTTATGTGTCACCATGACCTACTAATGGGTTGGGTCAGCCCTAAGTGGTTTTATACTTTGTTTTAAATTTACATGAAAAACTCTACTTTAAAAAAAATGAAATGCTGAGCTTCATTGCTGCCTCCCATACATAAATTAAAAATATAATAATTGGCTTGGGTTGGATATTAGGATCCAAATCTGTTAAAATTCCAGATCCATGAACGGTACCCTGAAATCCCGAATCCAACCGTCGAACTATTTTGAGATGCGTGCACAGAAAAAGTTGAACGGCTGGATTAGGAATTTCAGGGATTTCAGATGTACTGTTCATGGATTTGGAATTTCAGCTGATTTAAATCCTAGATATTAAGGTTATTTTCACCGTATTTAGCTAACAGAATCCCTTATTATGTATGTACCGAAAATAACTAAATAAATAGTTTACAATAAATAATCTGTGGGAAGTGCAACCAAGCAAATTAAAGCGACACTCCCTTTTTCTTTTACATATAATCGGAATTATAACAATCGAAAACTAATAAATTCCTGAGAACATCCTAAAAATGGGGGGTGGATCGACAACTAATTCATGAAAAACAAATTAAAAACAAACAATCAATTGACACTCGTGTGTGTGTGTGTGTGTGTATACCTGGATGAGTTCCATGAGGAAGTGAACATCTTTGGAGTATAACTCCTCAGAGAGGTAGTTGACAGCCTGATGAATGTCTTCAGCCAGAGGGTTGCTTTCTTCTCTGCCAATGAAAAACCTATCGCGTCGTATCCTCTCTACATGCTCTCTTGGGCTCGGATTGCCCGGGACAACGTTCGAAGCCGACATCTCCGTTCTCTTATCTCTTATCTCTTTGATGTATTACCAAAATCCAAACAACAAAAGCAGTAGGCACTCTCAGTGAAGGTTTCGTTCCGTATTTATTTCATAGCACTAGCTTTAAGTTGGATTCCAATTCCAAAAGCACCAACTTTTTCTTTCACCGCCCTAACTTTTTATTTCATACCACCTTTCTTACCACCTTTAAAAAAAAGCAGTAGGCACTCTGAGACTTTTTCCGTATTTATTTCATAGCACTGGCTTTAACTTTTCTTTCACAGCCCTAACTTTTTATTTCTTTTTTTGAAAACTTAGCGGTAGCTGCTAAGTGAAAACTTTTTATTTCATAGCACCTTTAAAAAAAAGCTAACTATTGATATCATAGGCTCATAGCACTAGCCAAATTAGAATTGCAACCACACCCCAAAAACTTGTAATTTTATGACCAGGCTCCTTTTTTTTTAATTTTGGTCTCTTATCTCTACGAGGAAGTTGGATCGACAAGTATTTAATTTATTTACTCAGCACTTCTTGGAAGTTGGAACTTAGGAACTCATCGGCTTCAGTTACAATCCTTTGAATCAACCAAAAATTAATTACAATCTTAATTGCTCAGAAGATGTAACGTCGGTCTTAGATCATGTTTGATTGTTATTTTAAATTAGATTGCTTAAGTTAATTTTTGTTTGATTGAAGTATATTTAAATCATTAAGGAAGAAAAAGAAACAGAGAAATAAAATTTTCTTTTGACAGCAAATTTCACATGTAAAATAAGTTAATTTATTTAAAGAAGTTTTTCAATTTAATGGGGAGAATTTTATGTATACTTCTCAAAAACTTCGAAATTAGTATTTCTTATCTAAAGTTCATAATATCATATTTAACCTTCTAAATTTCAAAAACTTATAAACTTATCCATTTTATTGTCTTTACTATTAAAACTCATTTCAAATTTATAAAATACTCATTTTACCTTTTATTAAGAAATATAATAATTATGTTACATGTTTCAGAAAAATATTAGTTTTTATGTTGGTCGATTTTCGAGAATAAATGAGTCATTTTTTCTATATCTGATGCATACACACTACATTTAGTTATATGCTTGTGTAAGCGTCAAAAGTAGAAAATAACTCATTTGTCTTCAAAAATCGACCGATAATAAGACAAATATATTTTAGAAAAATGCTACATATTTTTATTTTTCTAATAAAAGATAAAATGGGTACTTTAAATTTAGATTTATTTTTAATAGAGAAGACAATGAAATGGATAAGGCTGTGAGTTTTTGAAATGTAGAACAATAAATATGATATTATATGGAGGAGGGATCCAATTACATCTTTTTTGGTGACACATCATGACACCGTTTTTTATATAGGTCAATTTTGTGATTTCAAAATCCAAACAGTTGATCCGAACCGTTCAACATGATCACCATATTAAAATGTGCTTGGAGATCAAATTTTAAATTTTTTTGAATTTTTTTACTATTTATTAAGATAGTTACAAAATCGCTGTTTTTCAATGGTCTGAAAACAACGATTTTTGTAACCATCTTAATAAATAGCAAAAAATTTCAAAAAAATGTAAAATTTGATCTCCAAGCACATTTTAATATATCCATCATGTTGAACGGTTTAAATCAACTATTTGGACTTTAAAAATGGTAGGTGTCAAAGTGTGTCACCAAAAAAAGTGTAATTGGATCCCTCCTCTATTATGAAATTCCCCTTTAATTTATTATGTCGCAACTTAGTATTTACTTCATCTTAAGTTACTCTAAACCATATTTATTTTACAACTTAAGTGAATAATAAACCTATTATTCTTAAACATAAATTATGGATAATTGTTGATATTCTTTTATTGAAACGTCCTAAAATTTCTAAAATTTTCTTAGAATCGTTCCACATTTTTTGGAAACTTCTCTGAATTTTTTTTTTTATAAACAAATTTAAATTATGAAAAAAATAGTTAAATATGATCAAACTTGACTAATGTGACCGGTTAGGGCATGTTTAGTCACAGCATGTTTGGGCACTGCACGACTTGGTCACGGCGTAACTCATATGGCATAAACATTCGTGTGTCGTGACCACCTCTCAACATTTTAGTCACAACACAGTACAAAACGTAAAAAATTAACTTAATCACAGCACGTGACCAAAATCACGACGTGTTAATCACAACACGACACAACAATTGTTCCCCACAACAATAAATTTATTCTCAATTCAATTGTCCAACTATTAATATTTTCTCTTACTAGATTTACTTATTTTAGATATATATAAGATAAGAAAGTGTCGTGCTATTTTCAGTGCATGGATACTAAAATTAAACACGGAGAGAAACTTTTTTTGTTTAAACCAGTTTTACCCTTAATATATATTTATTTTGTTTTGAATTAAATATGCTAGTAATTGAGAAAGTCTCCTTTAGTAAGCAATATTCATAAGAAGAAAATAAGAAAGAATAATTTTCAGCACGTTACTAACATATTTAACTTCTCTTATTTTACATGTAATTAAACTTCTAATATAAATATGTTAATGAGCGATAGACATTACCTCGTCATTATTAAGAATTTACAAACTAATCACAGAGTACAAATTCATTTTCTTGAAAACCTGTTGAAATCAATTTCAAGGAAGAATGGCAAGAAGAAATAAACTAGGAATTCATGTTCAGATTAAGCTAGGAGTATTGAAACAGAGAGAATGATAATAAACTTCTGGATGCTTTTGATGCTCGTAGAGCGGTGATTTTGCCGAAATTTTTATTAATAGCAAAAAAAATAAAAAAAAAATAGCAAAAACGTGATAGTCTATAACGTCCGGGGGACGTTACAGACCATCACGGCTAGCTTAGAAAATTGTAATTACCTAACTAATTATCATACTGGACGTTACAAACAATCATGTCCAGCGATCTTGAAAAAAAAAATTATGGACGTTACAAACAACAACAGCCTGGACCCAGCGGACCAAAATAAATAAATTCCTGGCCGTTCTCCTCTGTGACGGCCTGATGCCCAAGGTCGCGCCCAATTCAGACCTTAGATGATCGAATCGGTTTAATCATCTCTATCATTTATTTCGTTGATCTCTTGTATTTCGTTGGCTTTTCTCTGTACTTTATCTTAGTTTCAGTCAAGTCAAAGTATAGATCCCTATAGAAGAGAAGCAAAGGTATAAGCCAAGACCATGTAATCAATGCTCATAAATGAGATGCCTAAGGGCCTTTTCGAACAAAAAAAAAAGAACCAAAAGCAATAAGAGAGCTCTGGCCGTGATAGACAAAAACGTCCAGGGTGTTTATTTTTTCTGATCTCTGGCCGTGATGGACTATGAAGTCCAAGGTTTTATTTTTATTTTTTTTGCCTCTCTGGATGTGATGGACAAAGACGTCTAAGGATTATGTCTTTTCGTTAGTTAAGGGATAACATTTTGGCTAATCTGGCCATGATGGTCTGTAACATCCCCTAGACATTATAGACTATCACGTTGTTATTTGTCGAATTTTAGCGAAACCCTTCTTTATTCTCGATATCTTTTTATTTTTTTTGCTATTAATAAAAATTTCGGGTGATTTTGAGGTGTTATTTATTAAAGTAGGGTAAAAATACACTATTAGTTTTATTCGTTTTATGCTTCAATTATGTTCTACATTTTTTTCTCCGTTTTTAAAGTTTGAACAGTCGATTCGAACCGCTCAACCTGATTTTCATATTAAAATGTGTTTGGAGACCAAATTTTATATTTGTTTGGAATTTTTTCACTATATTTTAGATAGGTACAAAATCACTGTTTTGGATGCATGGTCCAGAATCTTCTGAAAACAGTGATTTGTATCTATAAAAAAAATAGTAAACAAATCCCAAAAAATATAAAATTGGTCTCCAGGAACATTTTAATATGAAAATAATGTTGAGTGGTTTGGATCGATTAATTGTTCAGACTTTGAAAATAAAGATAAAGATGTAGAGCATGATTGGAGGACAAAATCTATGGTGCATTTTATGTATATATTGGTATGTAAAAAGCTTTATGTAATAATTACAGTAATAACATCATGAAATATTATATACTCAAGACCTATATTTCTTAATTTCTTCTTTCTAACATTTGTTGTTTCCTTACTAGTTCACTGTTCACACAGAGACTAAGAAATTCTGTTTTTTTAGACGAAACAAGAAACTAGTATCTCACTAAATAATTAACTTGTTTTTTTCATTCAAAAAGTGTGAACAAATAGAGAAAATAGGTAGGATCAAACAAAGCAGTGTCATTTATTAAAGGGGAGTGCTATACTGAGGAAATTTTTTGTGATTTTGAGAGCTAAGAGAATTTTTTTTCTCTAATTATCAATTTTGTCCTTCCACTTTTCTCTCTGACCAATTAATAAAAGAACTAATAAAGGAAAGAAGAAATGAGAGTTTTCTACTGTCAGAAAAATCTCACTACAAAAAATCTTCACAAAAGAGAAAAATCACATCTCAAAACTCCAAAGGGTTTTGATAGATCTTATTATTTAATGTATGCTTGATGTTTTAAGGATTTTGTTTGAAAAATACTTGAAATGAGTGCTTTGATGTTTCATATGTCAAAATGAATAGGAATCTTATCCTTTAACCATTCTGTAATTTTTTCCTCTTTCTTTCTTTTGCATCCAATTGCATTCTTAACAATAATAATATGTTATCAATCATGCTATAAAATTAAATTTCTTTCTTTTGCATCTAATAGATAAAATGAATATGCATAAGCATCCAAGCATCTAATTTGTAGTACATTTTTACATTAATACATATATATTCGACATAAGCATTACAATGAGTAATATGAAAACAATATAATCAGGGACTTAGAAAGTAAAGCGTTTATTTTTCTTTGAAATTAGCGTATTAGTGATAAATATCAAACAATTTTCAGCAGATAGCCATAACAAGTTAAAAACATGCACATCTGAGTAAAATTAAATAATGAAAAATTTGCAACAAATCTAAGCAGGGAGAGGGAGAGGATACATATTTGTTTCATCTAAGGGAACTTTTCTTTAGAGTTATTTCCTTATTAGTTATTTTATTAAATGAGTGAGAGAGAAAAGTGAAAGGACAAAATTGGTATTTAGATAAAAAAAAATTTCTTAGCTCTCAAAATCACAAAAGATGACCTTACTATAGCACTTTCCTTTATTAAAATAAGGAGCTAAGCACCAGATCCGATTGCAGAACTAATCAATATTTTGTATATCATAACTTGAAATTTCGTTTGAAATTTTGATGGAAATTTTCTTATTAGCATTCATGTCCGTACTAAATAAAAGGCAATACAATGGAGCGTGGATTTACAAATTATTGTTTCCCCTTCTGCTCTGAAGTCTGAACTAAGTATTATGTTATACTTTTATTGCTTCGTATTAAATATAGGATGTGTTACTTGGAGCTTATAAAACAATAAAAAATGACTTTAACCTTATCAAAATTCAACGGTCACTTTATCCTATTTAAATGTTAAATCGTCAAGTGATCCTAAATTATTAAATATCTTTAAAAGTTATTTAAAAGTTTGATTGTAATAGATATAACAATTAACCAGCTACAGCTAGGGTTCTCCTCTTCCTCTATTAAATGTACAGAAAAGCAATGATGAGCTGATTCTGATTTCTGGGATGAACCCTTCAAATCTCAATGCTTTATTTCTTTATGCCTCTTGTTTTGAGGAATTAAATATTTCTTGCCCAGTTATCTTTAATTTTGGAAATATCATCCAATCATACAAGAATCCGGTAATTAAAATATTTAATTCCTTGTTAATTATATTAATGATCTCAAATCTTCCCAGCATATTTTTCCCTATAAATTCCTTAATGCAAAACATCATACCTACCTCACAGAAACTCAGTCCGAGAATTTAAATAGTAAAAAACCAAAACAAACAAATAAAAAGTTTGTCATGGCTTCTGGTAAAATCCCTGCCACAGTGATCATGGTAACTCTCACATTGCTAATCTACTTCACCACAGCACGGAAATGGCATCAGATCGACCACCTGGCACCAGCGAGTGCTCCAGCAAACTCCCCAGATTACACACCCGTACCTCTATCCGGCGGTGTTATCATTGGCGATGCGGAACCATCTCCATCAATGTATGAAAAGAAAATCGTAGCATCAAACAATTGCGGCAACGGTGGCAGCACGTGGGGACAGAATTACGGATCAGGCGGAATGAGCAGAATGACTGGTACTGGAGGGATGCAGTATAGTGGTGGAGGATTGCAGCGCAGTGCAGCTGGAATCGCTTCCTACTTTGTCGCCCATGTCCCATTCTCTGTTGCACTTTTGCTAACTGGACTCATGTACCTTTCAGTTCATAGTCTTTATTAAATTATGAGTCTATAACTGAATTAGGCATAATTAAATTGTGTTTAGGTCATAATTAGGTGACTTCAAAGTAGTTTCATACTATTTTTCTGAATATTTTATTATTTTTTCTCTTTATTCTTGTTTTTTCTATTCATGTTTATAAGTAAATTTGTCATATACTTTAGTAGGTTTCTGCCAAATACATAACCTAAAAACAACAAAATATAATGTTTAACCTGAAAAATAAGAACTTTATTATTATAAATTATGTCAGCATCATAATAAACAAACATGCGTAGACTAAAAAAAATAAACTTTTGTAAAATATCTTTTTATTTTTGCAAAAGTTAAAACAAAATATCCTTCCTCTGACAATTTTAGCAAAATATCATAGTGGATCCCATTAACTTTATTTCCACCTTATTCTCTCTTTTTTTTTGGGTCCGGATCCCCAAAGTAACCTAATGTTTGGGTTTTGGATCGGGACCGTCCAATTCGAATCCGTCACTCGAGATGTGTGCGCTCCATTTCGGAATGAATTGTCGCCGATGCGAATCGGACGGTCCCGATCTAAAACTCAAAAATTGAGCTACTTCACTGTATCTGAATTCTTATTTTTTTTCCCCTCGATCACTGGGACATTTTCATATTTTTAAATTTTAAATTTTTTTAATAATAATTTTATAATCTTAAACATTTCATATTTTTTTACTATTATTTATGAAGTATTATACATGAATAAAATGCATGATACTTCAAAATTTCTAGCACCAGATACTAAATTTGCATGTCTCAAAATTTTGAATATTTTTGAATTCCTTCAGGTTTAAAATTTGATGTCAAATAATGTTGCCTTAAAGTTTAAAAAATATATTAATTTTTAATTTCACTCTTACGTAAATAAATAATTTAAAAGGTCAAATTTAAAGGTACAAAAATTATAAACTTACAAATAAAAATGTATGAATGTTAAGAACTTTAAATTTTCTAGATATCATATAATATTGATTAAATTACAAACATAATAGTTTTTCATTTATCAAACTCAGTTATGTTATATTTCACAAAAAAATAATTTATTTTCACAATTCAACAACGTAATATGTAGCTTTGAAAAATATGACTTGTCATTTTTCCATAATTACAAATTAAAAATTCTCGTTTGTCATTAAATTCCAAATTTCAAATTGTAAACATCACATTTTGAATTTTCTAATTATCTATTTCCACAACACTATATTTGAAAAATAGTATTTATTTTCAAAATTCAAAGCAGTGTAGTGTTTCATCTCAAGTTTGTAACTTTATGCAACTACATAATATTCAAAATTTGAGAGGTGTAAAACTAATATTTAGTCTTGATGTTTTTGAAGTGGCATCCATTAGACATTGTATTTTATATTTTTAGTTAAATATAATAATTCATATAACATTATAACTATGAAGCTCAAATTAGAATTTTTTTTAAAAACCATAATTAGAAAAATCAAAGTTAGCAAAACAACATGATTACTTCTGTTTTTACAAAAATCATAAGAACCGAGATTGGAATTCGGTTCCAAGTTTTTTTTTTCCTGGAACCGAATTGCAATTTCGGTTTTAACTTCGTTTTCACAATTTTTCGTAAGAGCTGCCACGGAAAATTCAAAATAGGTCTGGACCCGAAATTCCGTCTCGGGTCTTTTTTTTTTTGCACTTGGAACCGAAATGAGCACTCGGTTTTTTATTTTTTGCACATTGGAACCGAATTCTAAATTCGGTTCTTTTTGCACATTGAATTTCATAATTTAATTTCTTCAAAAGACTCGAATATGATATGCGTAAGGATTCATTAAAAATTTGCAGAGGGATCACCAATAAAAATAAAGTGCTGTGAGTTGACCTCGTATAGATTCCAAAGTGTGGGACCCATTTTCATAGATCCGCTATAAGTTCGCCATATCAGAAACTAAAAAATGAAGCCGAATTCTAGTTTCGGTTTCAACCAAAAAAATCAATTAAACCCGAATTCTAATTTCGGTTTCAACAAAAAAAATGAAAAAAAAAAAGCTAACCCGAATCTAGGATTCGGTTCCATCAAAAAAAAAAAAACCCGAAAGTTAGTTTCGGTTCCAAATGAAAAAAAAAAAAAAACCGAATTGGGATCTCGGATTTTGCTCTGCACACCAAATGCCACACCAATTTCCGGAAAATTTGTGAAATAGAGGTTGGAACCGAAATTCCAATTCGGTTCCAAGGAAAAAAAAACCTTGGAACCGAATTGCAATCTCGGTTCTTATGATTTTTGTAAAAAAATTAGTAATCATGTTGGTTTCCTAACTTTGATTATTCTAATTATGGTTTTTAAAAAAAATTCCTCAAATTAAAAGAATATGAAAAAAAATATATATTCTAATTATGGTTTTTAAAAAAAATTCCTCAAATTAAAAGAATATGAAAAAAAAAATATTTAGAAGTGAGGGAAAAGAGAAGGGGAGGAAGCTTAGAAAGTTAGAATTTCCCCACAACATGGGAAAATTCTTATTGGAAAAATGTAATGTCATGAAAGATCTGATTTGTTGTAACTTTGCAATCGAAATAGCTTCTGAAAAAACAGTCGACGCCTCCATTGAATGTGAAAATAAACTTTTGTAGGCAGCAAGGCCTCTTAATTTAAAGATCAAAATTTTGTTTTGCTTCCAGTGATAGCAAAAATAAGATTCAAATTTGAATATATGCGTTCAAAACTTTCCTATTTTTCAAGTTACATGAACCACATTATTAAAATTTTACATAATCTGGCAAGCCACAAACAACACTTGCATTATTAATAAGCACCAAAAAATGTAAAAATTTATTTTGCTAATTAGATATTATGCATTTTAGCCCAGAAGAAAGATAAACAATTAAGCACGAACAAAAGACATCCTTCACTTGCACTAAACTAATAATAACCTTCTCAAAGAAAACCAAGTCCAAGAACTTTGACAATTAACATCCACACTACAAGTTCATACAACTTCAATGCAAAACTTCAATTCGAAAAAAGGGATGAAACAAAATCTTAAGACAAAATAGTGTGAGCAAACTATTTCTCATGATTCTAATCAGTCTCATCAACTACCTTGGTGCCTAGACCCTTCAACCCCTCAGCCGGTACCTCAGCAACTGTGACAAGAGAGAAGAGCTCCTCCTTGGCATCCTCTTCGTCATTTCTCTTACGGGAGATGCGCACGCGTATGCGCCTGGGGACACTTCTGATTCCCTGGCTCCATATCTGTTTGTTCAGTTTCACATCGATTCTGACATCAGTGGTCCCCATTGCCTTCTGGGCAAACTTGCGGATCTCCTTCAAGGCATTTGGTGCCTTCTTCTTAAATGTACTACATATTCAAAATACAATATAATTAGGTAAAAGATTTCACAAGGAATATATATATTTATAGAAAAACATTTTTATCTATTGTTGTACAAAGTACCTAAACTATAAGAAGCTTCTGATAAAACTAAGATTTTGATGCTTGTACAAGACAAGGATAACCTTGTATTGGAAAAAAAAATTCTGATATGGTAGCACAGACAATTGGCATGTAAAAAACCATTAAAAGGTAACATTTGGAGTCTGAAGCATTTCAACATATATAATTGGTACAATGCATATCTATTCTGACAAGATTTCAGTCAGTGAGAAAAAAAGAAAACTGATCACACCATAGATTCTCTCACTCTTTGCAAAGAAAGAAACAGACGAGATCGCAGAGACGAGTACTTAAAGTGTAATATGCAAACCGATCAGAGATTTATAAACAGTAACTAATGGCTGGTACCCAAGGCATAGGATCGAATTACTACACCTACGATTAACTATACAATCGCACCATTGCAGAACCATTCCAACGCAATCGCGCAAATCAAACAAAGAAGAAACTAATTTGAAAGAGGGGGGGGAGATCAGGTACCAGCCATGGAGGCGTTTGTGGAGATTAATGGTGTACTCCCTGGTCACCACCTCCTCCTTCCTCGCTCCTTTGCTTCCCTTCTCCACCATTTTCGCTGCCGCTTCTCTTTTCGTCCCTCTCTTTACAGAAACCCTGGTCAAGTGCGGCTGGAGAGAAACCCTACTGTCCAAATTCGTATTATATATATAATGTTATATTGGGCTTTTTTGGGCTAAAAACAAACTGCTCGAGTAAAGCCCGTTAGTGTACTTCGATTTTAAATAAATAATTGGCCCGATATGAAAAGATGATGCAAAACATTTTCTTAGTGGAATGTTTCAAAGTCTGTGAGCAAACAGCTGCTGCATTTCTGGTAGCATTTCTCCTGGAATGCATACAAATACAACAACAAAATTCAACCATTAAATCAGAAAACAATGAAACAAAACTGAGGTCAATTGCGCTACAAGTCCATTTGCTGAAATTTTCTTTTCTTCTTCTTTTTCTTGGAAAATTTCTTTAATGATGACATAATTAAGTGCTTTCATTTCGTTTTGAACACAACAAGGTTTTAGGTGTCATCAATTATTATATTTTTTTACCAAAAATGTTGAAGTTGAACCTTCAGATTTTACAGGTGTCATGTTATGACAGCCACAGTACATAATAACTAACTAGTATTGTGCCCGTGCGTTGCAACGGGACATTATAAGAAAAATATGAAGAGACTTTTTTATTAACATTTCATCTAGAATTAAGAAAAAAAATATATAAATGAAAATAAAAAACACAAATGAAAAAAAAAGGAGTAAAAGAAACAAAGTGGATCAAATATAACATGAAAAAAAATCTTGAAATATCATTGCCAGTGTGATCCTCTTCGATGTAGTCCAACATTTCTGAAAATGAACAAAAAAGAAAAAGAAAAGTAGATTATAATTGCTCCAATTGAAAAAAATATAATAAAATTAAAAAATTTAAATTAATATGGTTCATATCCTATTCCTCGCTTAAGACCTCCCGGTAAAGGAGGTGTCTAGTGAATTAAAGAAACACTAAAGTGCAAAAAAATGCTTCCCCAAAACTGACAGCAATTGTCAAACCTGCAACTTTACATCATGCTATAATTTTATTAATGATAAACTATATTTTTTAAACCTGCACCTTTATCGAAATGCTAAACTTTATCTAAAATTTAGATTGTCAGGCATCTTTGGTGAAAAAAACTTAACTAAATTTGCTACTGTCAAGTGTCAAAATATTAAACATTGACAGGCTTTATTTTTATTATTATTGTGCAAGACTATGCCTATTGTACCAGAAAGTCAAGCATATTTGTGCTAAACATTAATGGCTTTATTTTTATTATTGTGCTAATTAAACATTAACTTAGATTGTCCAGCATCTTTGTGCCTATTGTGTCGTGTTTACTGGTATACAAATAAATAGAACATAACAACACAAACTAAAAGACTCAAAAAAGCAAATACCACACTACTGATCCTGACAACAGAACGACCGCGACACAAGATATCCGGAATGTTATCTGTGAAATAAACAGGAAAAAATGATAAATTTGTGAAAGAGTTGTGGAATTTTAATTTTGAATATCTAATATCAATATGGTATTGAAAGAGTTAAATTATAAAACTTGGCTCTAGGTCGAACTCGTAGCAGCTCCAAGTTGTAAAACGGCGGCCACCACCCCTCTTTATAAACCCTCTCTAAAACCCTAGCGATCGTTGTCGCTACTGATCTCCGTTTTCAATTGATTCTTTTCCTTTCTAAAACAGTACTGTTAATCTCCGTACTGGTTCAATTGATTAGCAGAGATTAGCAAGCGGTACTGGTTCGCTAGGGTTTTAGAGGGTTTATATTGTGAATTGACCTTTCTAATTTTGTGAATTTATTCTATTGTGATCTGTTATCAAATGGCGGATAGGACAAAATATTCATCCCCAGTTAATAAGGAAAATAAGCTATTGTGAAATTTTGTTTCCTAGCGGATAGGACAAAATATTCATACCCAATTTTTTACCTTGTTTTAACAACTTTCCAATTGATTCTATTGTGATCTCTGATAAATTAAATATTTATTTCCCAGTTTTTAATTCCGGACCCTAATCCGTCATATAGAAACGAAAGGTGGATTCGGTTTAATTGGAAAGGAAGAAATAAGGAAAGAAAGAAATAAGAAAAGAGATAATTATATAGCAAAATTTCAGACTTTAATTGTAATGTATCGTGTAGCAATATGTGTGGCGAGTATGCTTTTAGCTAAATTTAGACTTCTACACGTAAAAGAGATGCATTTAATCAAAAGAAGACAGATTATGTGATTGGAGAGCTGAGATTAAATCCGAAATTTTATCTTTCAATCATAGCCGTTAGCGGATCGGACACCCAACGTGCTTAATAATAGAATGGAGATAAGTGTGGGTAAATGCCAAGGCCTAAATCTAACATTAGTAGTTTTAATTTTATCCCTTGTTTTGGGTGTTAGATTATTAATTCAACGTAACAATTATGTATTGTATACTATTAATTTTATTTATCTTCAATTAACAATAATCATTGTGTTTTATAATATATTGAGTATTAATGTGTCGTATAGAGATGAATATTTAATATGTGGGAGTCCGCTTTCATTGAAGGTGATTCAGAGAAAGCAAAAGAAGACAGGGTTTTGAGAGTCGATCCGTGGTCCGCTTGCTCCGCTCCGCCCCTCCACTCCCTCCTCGTCTGTCCAGTCCAGCTCGTCTCGCTCTTTTTGAGCGGATGGCTCCGGTCAAGGGTTCCGCCTCTCGTCGCCTCGCTCGAGCGAATGGCTCTTTGGGTTCGACTGAGGGTTTGTAAATTCATTCCATCCCCGTAAGTATCTACTATAACTATATATGTGAATAAGGTACGCGCTTTTATGGTTGTTGCCGATGATGAGATTGCAAAGAGTTGTCTCCTTCCTCCTCTCTTTCTTCTTCTTCTTTCCTTCTTCTTTCTCCTCTCTGTGTGGTGACTGTCCTGGTCCGGTTGATTTCATTCCCGGTCTGGTTTGATTCAGTGCATTTTCGGCTGAGTGGTGACTGTCTCGGTCCGGTTTGATTCAGTGCACTCTTCTTCCTCCTCTCTGAGTGGTGACTGTCCCGGTCCGATTTGATTCAGTGCCTCTTGGTTACACATTCCTCTGGGCAGCGTCGATTTTGGAAAGAAGAAGACGTTTCGTCCTTAAGGAAGGGTTATATCATGCATGCAACTCGAAAAATCACTGCTGTGTCTACATTCCCAGAGAAGAAATCGGAAGGCCCACATACTTGCTAATCGGGTGCTAATAGACCAATTCGCATTCTCTGGCTTCACGTATCAGTTATTTTCTGACATAGCAAATTAGATGATTTTACAAGTAGCTCAATGTATAGGTTTTCATGCTTCTTAATTTAAACAAAAAATCTATGTAATAGCTACTTTGTAAATCGTTGGATCAATGCAATCGCCTACGGGTTTTCAACCAAAAAAAAAAATTTAATATGTAGAACTTAATTAAGATGTAATTTTCATTTTAATGATGTGCTATATATATTGAAAATTACAAACGACTATATAGCTAGGCAACCCAATGAATGCTTTAGTCATATATTATAGGTTTGATCCTGAAATCATTTTTGTTATTTCATTAGGCAAGTATATATGTGAGAGGCTTTGAAGAATGCAACACAAAAGAAGACTATAAATATATAATCTTGTTATTCTAGAAGAACTAGAACTAAATTGGTGTCACTATGAATTTAAATAGGTTTCCGCATGCACTAATTTTTTTATATTCAACACAAGATATGAAATTTTATTTTTTTGCACGTGCTATATCAATATCATCTATGAGATCTAGGCATGTAGCTATAGCAGCATGTTCCTCGTCACTGTACCCACCGCACGAAAATGATGTTTGTTCACGCGGCATTTAATGCAAATATACAATCTGTATAAAAAGAATAACTCAGATCAAATATTCCTCTTAATTTTCTTTTATTTTATAATGAGATCTTCCTTTTCTCACCCGGTGCCTCAGCATTTTAAAAGGAAGATCTTAGACCGTTCGTTTCATTTTGGAAATCGTGCGAGATTAAAACGAAGACTCGGATCTCATTATACACGGTGAGGTATTGCATTGGAGTCCATTAAAGAGACATCACCGAGATGATATTTTCTTTTGGGATCCGTCTATCTATTACTTTTCAAGTCTTTTTGTTATTTATTTTTTCTGGTAAGAGAGAACTAGAAGTGGTTTGTTCTTTTGGTTTTGTCAGAGGACTCAAGAGAGCAAAAGGCAAAAGCCAATGACTAAGAAGTCAATTTATTTACCCGGACGGTTTAATCCCACAAGTTTTTCTTGCTCAGAAAAAAAAAAAAGCTATAAATAAATTGGGAAAAGGATTGGTAGAGACAAATCAGTAAATCACATTGTGAGATTTAGAATCTTTTCTATTGACTATTTGACTGGTACAAGTGCCCGGTAAATTCACTCTATGGTTATCATTTTCTTTCATCAAGTGGCTGGAGGGTTTTTTACATTATCACTATCTTGTTGTTGCTGTTTATTTTTTTTTAGGAGAATTTTGTGTATACCTTTAAAATTTTGAAATTATGTATTTTTCTCTCTAAAATTTATGATATTATATTTATTTACTCTTTTAAATTTCAAAATTCAGATATTTACCCAATTAATTAATTGTCTTTTCTATTAAAGTCATTTTAAAAGTGTTCATTTTATTTTCTTATAAAATTATAAAAAAATATGTATCATTTTGAAAAGAAATGTTCAGTCTTCTGATTAGTCATATATGGTGACAAATAATTCATTTTCTTACTTGTTATGTATATACAAATGTATGTCTAAATGTCATTGTGTATGTATTCCAATAGAAAAATAAATCATAAATCATAAAAAAAACTGACCAATTAGAAGACTTACACTGATTACATATTTTTATTTTTTTTAATAAAGAGTAAAATGAGAACTTTATGAATTTAAAATGAGTTAAAATAGAAAAGACGACAATAAATTGGATAAATTTGTGAATTTTTTAAATTTAAAATGGTAAATAAAATATGATGAAATTTGAAGGACTTAATTTCGATATATTTTTAGGAGTATACATGAATTTCCTTTTCTTTTTTTTCTTTAGAAAAGAGAATGTAATTCCAAGTCTGACCAATGACTGAGCAATCTCTTACCACCAATCCAATCCAATCAGGGTTGTTTAGTGTCCAAGCAAATTGTGCACCAAATTATCCTACGCCATGTCGCCATATCACACTGGATTTTCCAAGTGAAAAGTGTTAAAAGCCCTAAGAGCATCTTAGGTCCGTTGATCTTCCATTATAATTTTTTTTATAAACCATAATTAAAAAAAATATTTTTACGAAACCAACTTGATTATTTATTTATTTTTTACAAAAACCATAAGAACTGAAATGTTATTTCGGTCTGTTATTTTTTTTTTATTCCGAATCAAAATGATATTTCGGTCCGGTCTCTTTTTTGGATTTTCTGTGGCGGCTCATATGAAAACCTGTGAAACTAGTACCACAGAAAATCTAAAAAGGGGACCAGACCGAAATGGCATTTCGGTCCGGAATAAAAAAAATAACAGACCGAAATGATATTTCGGTTCTTATGATTTTTATAAAAAAAAAAAAATTATGTTGGTTTCGTAAAAAAAAAAAATTTAATTATGGTTTATAAAAAAAATTCCTTCCATTAGAATCTGCTGCAAAAGGGATGATGGAGAGAAAGGAAAGGGAGCGGAAAGGAGACCGCATTCAGTATGCACTTAATTAAAAAAATCACATCATCAAGTAATCTTATTTATTTATTTTTACTAGAGAAGTCACATCACTTGGTTGTCTAATTATTTATCCTTTCTTTATAAGTGGAGCAATATCCTTTTTATTCACGCGTGATGAAAGGAAATAGAGGTTAAGAATTGAAGAAAAGGGAAGGAGAAAAAAAAAGGAAGATTACTATCGTTTTTATTTTCTTATATTTGGTGCTCTTTTTATTTGCTTCCGTTAAATTTTAATTTGAAGATTAATACAATATGAACTTTAGAAGATTAAAAAGCATCCTTTATTAATCTTGCTCTCATAATACATATCCAACAGAAAATTAATTATGAAAATTTCTTTCCTTTCATTAGAACCACAATTTTGCTTCATCTCCATAAGTGAAGTAAAGTTTAACTTCATTTCATTAGAACCAAAATATTCTCCTTTAGCATTGTAACCTTGGTTTCAATTGCAATATATGCCTATGGGCTTCTTGCCAAAAAAAAAATATGTATTCTCCTTTAAACTATTATATAATCATAGATTGGATGGCTCAGAAATAATGGTGTAGAACTAGGGTGTGATGTGCTCACCAAACTCTTTGGTGAGCATAACTCCATAATCTATCGGATTCACTTCAAACGAGATGAATCCAAACCGTTGAAACCGATGTACTTCACGAGTGATGCGCGTACATGCAAAATTTTGAATTTTTTTAATTCATTTAGTCTAAAGTCAAGTGGTCAAAATTAATGAAAAATGAATGATCCAAAATGAAGTTTTAGAAGTTATTTTAATGTGTTTATTTTTCATCAATTTTGACCGCTTGACTTTGTACTAAATAAATTCGAAACATTCAAAATTTTGCATGTACGCATATCACTCGTGAAGTACATCGGTTTCAATGGTTTGGATTCATCTCGTTTGAAGTGAATACAATAGATTATGAAGTTATTCTCACCAAAGAGTCTGGTGAGCACATCACACCCTAGTTCTACTCAATGGTTTTGTATATGTATAAAAAATAGTAAAAACAAAAACAAAGGATGTGAGATACGGAAGATGTAAGGCATTTTAACCTTTCTCTATTATTATTGTTGTTAATATTATTATGAGAAGGGATCTAGTTACCACAATTTTAAGTTATAACAATGTTACCACAACTATTTTTTACATTTTCAAAGTTCAAATCGTCGATCTAAACCGTTCAACATGATCTCCACAATAAAATGTGCTTCCAGATCAAATTTTACATTTTTTTGAATTTATTTACTATTTGTTAAGATGGGTACAAAAACTAGTCAAATTTAGACCATTGAATTTTGTACCAATCTTAATAAATAGTAAAAAATTCAAAAAAATGTAAAATTTGATCTGGAAGCACATTTTATTGTGGAGATCATGTTGAACGGTTTGAATCGACGATTTGGACTTTGAAAATATAAAAAAATTATTGTGATAACTCAAAATTGTGGTAACTAGATCCCTCTTCTATTATTATTTACTATATTATAATTATTATTATTATTTATATTAAGCTAATTTTAACTTAGTTAAATTAAATATACTCACGTTCCGAATACTTTAGCAAAAAATGTCAACCATTATATTATAAAATTCAGCATAAAAAAACGATGAAACGGTCATGAACAAGACTTTTCATAATTGACAATTTTGCACTCGAAGTTGCAATCCGTATCCCTCGTGTTACATGAGGTGTAATAGAGAAAATCTCCGTTTTATTTACTTTGACATAAATTTTAAGAAAAAAGATTTCTATGTCCAATTTTTTGTATCCGATTTGTACCCAGACCTTTATGAGTTACTTAATTTATAACGAACTCTAACCGTTCGACTTTCCTTTTCAAAATATTCAATTTTGTTTTATAACGACCTCTGGTAGTTTTACAGTATGTATTTTGTTTTACAATATTCAATTTATGATCTTTTTTTTGCAGGATGATATATCAAAGGAACGTGTTATTCTAGTGATGAGACTTCTCTCTCAACCAAATAATGTACATCAGAGGGTTCTGAAGTAACAACTTTTCAAGATATTTGTGTTTATATTTTTATTATGTCTCATGTAATATTTGTGTGTTGAATAGTACGGTTTTGTGGAATAGTGTGTATGAGTGTTGTTGAACAGTTATGGGTTCTGAAGAAACAATGTGTTTGTGAAGAGTGGCATTTTATGTTTGTGCATCATTTTGTTTTACAACATCTATCATGTTGTATTATAGTATGCATATGTTATTTTTACAGTATTCTTTTATAATTATTTACACTATTCATAGTGTTATTTTATAGAATCTAGATGCATATATGAAATATTAAAATTTTAAAAAAAAATTTAAATTAATTTTAAATTTGAATAAAATTAAATTTTATAGTATTCATAGTGTGGTTTTAAAGAATTTCATCATGTGATTTTATAGTATCCATAATGTTATTTTATAGCATTCATAGTGTCGTTTACAAAAATTAAAATTTTGAAAAAAAAAATTGAAACTTTTTTTGGAAAAAAAGTTTAAATTTAAATTTTGAAATTTTGAAAATTTTTTACAATATCCCTGGTGTTAGTTGCAAATTACTGCAAGTTGTAGAAGTGGTCTCGTTTTTTCAAACTTCTAGAAGTGGTCCGGAGAAAGTACAAGAAGTTGGGCAAGTTGTGCAAGTTGCAAGCGGTTAGTAACTAATTCGGAACCACTTTCAAAAGTCGCTAGTTGTAAGAAATTTGAATTACTTAATATATATGATTTGTTATTGAGGTCTACAGTATCTAGTATTGAGTTTTACAGTATCAGTGCTAGTCACATAACAGTTGGACTTAGTTACGAACTGGGTACAAAACTTTTGATACAATTAGTCGCTTCAAAATTTTAAACCCCATGTCTAAATAGACACTGAATTTTTTAAACCCGGTTGAAATTAATTCAGGACTGTTCTTTCTTTATTGCAGCCTCAGGTACATGAAGGAATACGGACAGTGTTTCGAGTGGAAGTCGATGAAAAAAATAAATAAATGGAAAATATGATATGGCATGTGATTAACATGATCTTGTCGCGTTAGGTTACAATACCTAATTACACAGAATTTTACACATAAAGTGATGATACATGTTTTTCTTCTTTGATCTGATATGATGACTATGATCACGATAAGAAACACAACTCCAAAGATAACCAAAAGCAAGTGGAGATATGAATGAAAAGGTTAAAAAATTAGCTAAGATCTAACCACAGTAAAAAACAAACTCGGGAAAAAACCCAAACCCCAATTCGGAATCAAGAATGCAAAAATCGCAACTAGGTCCTTCCAAATTTCATTTTTCTTTTGTCAAAACATGAACTCAGAAGATAATAAAACCTACAACTAAGTCCCTATTTTTCTATTATTATATATACATATATTTTTTTATATAAAGTTGCTTATTTAGGGACTGCCAAGAGAGAGAATTTTTTTTTTTTTATAAAGTTGTCTATTATTATATATACGTATATATGCATTGATGCTCTTGCATTGATGATGTTCCATATGCCATGCTCTTGCAATCAAATTTCATAAATCGTTGTAATTTATACATGTAAGGCTTCTCATTTGCCTTTGATTTTGTTAGAATTAATCTTTTATTTCGTAAACTTTTTAGCAATAAATTGAAGAAGCAAATATAATTTTGGAATTAAATTAAGCACCAAGATGCTCCTGTTCAAAATAATATCCCATTGTTATTGGTGGGAAGTGAAAACTGATAGTTTAAGTTGATAATTAAATATAAGATGATTTGGAATTGTTTAAATGTTAATTTGTGTCTAGATGTATTCAAGTTGTATCGTGTTCAAACGTGCCATAGTCGTGCTGAAATTACACGTGTTGATTTTATTAACTTCAGATACAATACTTCTTATAACACGACACAAATACGTCTTGACACAGCACGTCTAACACCGAGTGTTGTGTTCCACCGTGTTTTGACCCATGCATATGCATGATGTATCGTGTTCACTTGTTAAGTGTTTATTTGTTATTCACTACCTATGTTACTCGGATACTCCAATATAGGCTCCGTACCTGTATCAGATACCGATACGCGCCCGATACGGCACCGATACGTATCTGATACGTCAATTGGCGTATCCTTACTCGGCCGATACGGTCGTCGATACTCTGTTGAAACGGCTGGATTGAATCCAAGAACCGTGTCTGTGCCCGCACCTGTGAGCCGCGCATACACTAGCGCAAATGAAATTTTTTTCTGTCCCGCGCGTGAATCAAACTGGGAAGTCCCAATTGAGCGTCAAAACCTTTATCCACTACGTTTCATTTGTGATATATGCTAGTCACTATAGTATTTAATATATTATTTATACAAATTTGATTTAAGTTATGATTATCTAAATACAATATATAAAATAATAAAAAATAATCTATATAATAGACGTATCGTATTCTAGATTTTTTAAAATTACCGTATCGCCGTATCCGTATCGTATCCGATACGATACGATACCGTACCGTATCCATGGAACATAGTTCACTACCAACGGAGTTATGATCCCGGTCCATGCAGGATTTGTTAATTAGGCAGAGTCTAGGGATTTCTGTAATTTTCTTTATGTAATTTTCATCTTTTTCTACGTTTTTCGACCGCCGCTCAAAGAAGAGTCACCTCCGCTCTCGTTATTTCTACCCCATTTCCAAATCGACGCTAACCCCGAAAAAGAAAATCTCTCTTCCACTCTCTCTCTCTCCAAAATTCCTTTTCTTCTTCATATGGATACTTCCTTCCCAAAGCAATTAACTGGAGTATTGAATTCTTCTAGGATTTCTGATTCCACGCACTATTTTGCTGTTTCCCCGTCTTCCTCTTCCCTCTCTTAGTCTCTACTTAAACCAAAACCTTCATCCTCAGAAAAAGGAACGAAAACAGAGCGAGCGAGATCGTAGTTTCTATGGAATCAGAGTCACCTCCTATGTGCCGTTACATGCCGAGGAGTTACAGCGATAACAGTGACGTCTCAGGTACCTTCAGCGACTGCAACAGCGATCGCTCTGGTGAGTTCCCCTCCTCTCCTCTCTCCGGCGGTGCCACTTCCTCCTCCCTCCACCGCATCCTTCTCTCATGCGCCTCTGTCGATTCCTCTGATGAGCTCATCGATTCCCTCGTTGCTGAGCTCTCCTCTCCCTCTAATGACCTTGAATCCCTCCGCCGTGCCGCAACTGAGCTCCGACTCCTCGCTAAACACAACCCTGAGAACCGGATCAGGATCGCCCGTGCTGGCGCTGTGAGGCCGTTAATCTCCCTCCTCTCCCATCAGGATCCGATTTTGCAAGAAAACGGAGTCACTGCTCTGCTAAATCTTTCTCTGTGCGATGAGAATAAGGCATCAATTGCTGAAGCAGGGGCGATTAAACCATTGGTCAGGGCACTGAAATCGGGACCCACCGCAGCTGCTCGTGAAAACGCAGCATGTGCGCTCTTACGGCTGTCGCAATTAGACGGTCTGGCCACTGCCATAGGCCGTGCCGGCGCAATACCTCTTTTAGTAAACCTGTTGGAGACCAGCGGGTCCCGTGGGAAAAAGGATGCGGCGACGACCTTATACTCGCTCTGTAACGGGTCAAGGGAGAACAAACTGCAAGCAGTTCAGCATGGTGCGGTACGACCTCTGCTTGAATTGATGGCAGATTCTGAGTCGGGCATGGTCGATAAGGCCGCTTATGTGTTGTATGCCCTTGTTACGACATCCGAAGGGAGGGATGCGGCTGTGCAGGAAGGAGGTATCCCGGTACTAGTCGAGATGGTCGAGGCCGGGACGCAACGTCAGAAAGAGATTGCCACAATGGCACTTTTGCAGATCTGCGAGGAGAGCTCCACATACCGGACCATGGTTGCTAGGGAAGGCGCAATCCCGCCTCTAGTTGCGCTTTCTCAATCATCTAATGCCAAGTCCAAATTGAAAACCAAGGTTTGTGCCAATTTGTTATCATCAACTGATACTGTTACTAAGAGTTATGTTACTATTTTACAGTAACAGTTTAAAAGAAAATAGTGATAACTGGTAAACTGGTAACTGCCGGCCTTTGCTCAATTATTATATATAGATAAATTGATTAAAAGTATTATTTGTTTTGAACAGGCGGAGGCATTGATTGAATTGCTAAGGCAGCCAAGGTCAGCTAGCGGTCGATCAAGGGGGGCGGCTGAGTAAAAGAACGTACAAAAGCTAGGTGCAATAAGACACAAAAAGTTGTGCAAAAAGCGAATAACTTGTTGCTCCACGTGGCAGTTTGTTTACCCAGTAGATGGATCATTTGGCGGATCGGATAGTTGTAAATATGTGACCAAGAGTGAGTGTACAGTTCTGATGCGAGATAGTGGTTTTTTTTTTTTTCTCTTTTTGTTTGGGTTGTTTTTTACTTTTCTTTTTTCTCGTGCCTTTTTTTTTTGTCCGGTACTTCAAGGAACATGTTAGGAAAAGGAATAGATAAATGCCAAAAAAAAAAAAAATGTAATTATTATGTATATGTTTGGGTTATCCTGGTTATGAAATCTAGGAAGTGTATATCTTGGTGTCAAAAAGGTGCTCTCGTTTGTAGCGTGGTTTGATATTTTAAAAACGCACCGGGCGTGGAAAATTGGTAAGTGGTTTTCAAACAACTTTGGGAAACCATTGTTAGGAAAAGGAATAGATAAATGCCAAAAAAAAATGGGGGACAAAAATGAATTAAAAAAACTAAGTTGTACAGTTGAGTCCGATTCGTTAGAGCAGTTCTTGTCTGAAAAAGTTTTATTATTTAGTGAGGGATGTCTGAACTTCTTTTATTCAAATATTTTTTCAATTTAGCTCCTTATATTTTCTCACAAGTTTTTTCCGAATTAAATAATTTTAGAGGACTTGATGAAGTTTTAATTATTACTGATACTTTTATAATATTTTTTTCAAATAAATCCATCAAACTAGTAAAATCCGACCACTTAAAAATAAAATTTGATTGTATAATTTCCCTTAATTAATTACTCACAAATTAAAAAAATTATAACTCGTCTATACAAATAACTTTTTGGTGGGTACTAAACTACTAATGCCATGAAAGAATTTATTTAAAAATAAATAAAGAAATGGTAACAGAACAGATATTATTTGGGGGCCACGTGTGTGTGCTGGCCGAGGTCTGAGATTAATTAATTATTATTTAACTGTTCCCATAAACAGACAAAATCCTAAATTAATCTAAAGATTGTACCATAATTTGTGTCATTAGCACATTACAGCTGGAGAGGCCATTATTTTACCCTTTTACGGTGTCAAGCATAAACTTTATCCATGGTAAATTATTAAAAGGGTTAACGTGTTGTTATATAAAACAATTTTTAGATAATGCTCCATTAAGTGAGAAGTAACATTAATCCAAATGAAAGGAAAAGAGTCAGGTGTTAGAACATTGAACTGAGTTTTAAATATTTACTAGAGTTTGATTCACAAACTATCAATAACAAAGCGACATGTTGTGTTATTGTTTTAAAAACTTATTGAATAGGCTTCAATAACGAATCTAATTCGTTAAGACCGATCTATATACTTTCACAAAAGATGTATTTACAAATAAAAGTTACAATTTTTTTAATTCATTTAGTACAAAGACAAACAGTCAAAAACTGATGAAAAATAAATACATTAAAATTAAATTGTAAATCTTTATTTATTTATTTATTTATTTATTTATTTATTAAAATTAAATTGTAAATCTTTATTTATTATTTCCTAACTCATATTTAGCAAAATATGTAATTATATACTAAAAGAAACAATCCAATAAAACGGACAATATGAATTAACATTTAATTTCATCAAACCGAATAATATTTAACTTGAATTGATGATCCTCTTAAATGACAGGCTGCTGTTGTTTTTGCCACTAAAAAAATATATATATATTATTAAATATGATTTAATTACACAAAAGTTGTGTAATTAAAGCAGAGGTTGTTGGGTAGCTGAAAAGTCAAAAAGGTACAGCATCTATCTCCGTTCCTTTATATCTCCGTTTTAGGAAGTGGAAGGATCTAAAGGCAAAATGCACATGGCCACGTGGGCTCATCTCAGACGCTGTCTGCCTGAATAGTGAATAGTGTCCCGCTCATCTCTGGACAGAATTTCTGATGGGGAAACAAAACCTCTCTGTGGTCCTGTCTCCTCTGTTGTGTTGTTAACAGCCCATTTGCTAGCCTCTACCCCTCTAGCCTCCATTTATGTGCCCAAACTCTAAAATTTATAATTACAAAAATGTGTGTTGCCACATGGAAATAATATATGTGGCAAAGAATATAAATATTTAGTCACGAAACAGAAGTACCCATTTTTTTTTTTTTTTTTTTTTAATTTAGCTCAAAATAGTACCATCATGCTACATTTTAATTTAGAGCTTTTATTTCAATTTTATTATCATATTGCGTTACATTATAATGATCAACAATATATATAACATTGATTTAGAACAATGTTTTCAATTTATATTACAATAAAATATCGAATGTAAAATGTTTCAGAAAATAATATAAGAATTATAAATTAAAAAATATATTTATCAAATAATTATAATAATTCAAACTCGTTTCGAACACGAACATTCATACCCATATTCGAACTACTAAATACGAAGGACCGATTATTAGACGTAATATCCCGACCTGAACCTATTTAATTTGATTTGAAAAAAGAAAAGTTACGAACCAAAATTCAAACTTGAATACTTTTCGAATGAAAATTCAAATATAATATACCTAATTTGATAAGAAAAGTAACGAACTAAAATTCAAACTCAAATACTTTTCGAATGAAAATTTAAATATAATAGCATTCAGATTCTACCAATTATATATAGCACCTTAAGCTGTTACAAACATTGCCGAAATTTTTAAATCTAGCACAGTTCAAAAAAAAAAAACCAAAACGGGCACCGTTTGGCCGGAATTTCAAATTTAGCACGGCCGCAGATCGGCTGAGCGGCCCCTGAAATGGGGCCGCATATCCGCTGAGCGGTCCCCTGGAGGCCTATATAAGGGGGCCGCTGGTTTGAGTTTTTTCATTGATTGAAGAAGTCCAATTCCCTTCGTACTCGGGTAAGTTTTCTCTTCTTCTATTCTTGTTTAATTTTTTAGTTTAGGGTAGTAATTAGGTGTAGGATTTAGGTTTAGGAGTAGGGTTTAGGATTAGGGTGTAGGATTAGGGTGTAGGATTAGGATTCATAATTAGAATTTAATTTAGAGTTAATAATTAGAATTGTACCAAATTTTAATTGTCCCACCAATAAAATTAAAATAGACTTGTACCAAAAATTAAATAGGTATATTTAACCAAAATTAATTGTTTTAGCACCAATACTTAACTAGATTTGTACCAAAAATTAAATAGGTATATTTTACCAAAATCAATTGTTTTAGCACCAATACTTAACTAGATTTGTACCAAAAATTAAATAGGTATATTTTACCAAAATCAATTGTTTTAGCACCAATACTTAACTAGATTTGTACCAAAAATTAAATAGGTATATTTTACCAAAATCAATTGTTTTAGCACCAATACTTAACTAGATTTGTACCAAAAATTAAATAGGTATATTTTACTAAAATCAATTGTTTGAGTTAACTAGACTTGTACCAAAATTTAATTAGGTTTATTTTATCAAAATCAATTGTTTCCAGGCGGAGGACTCCACAGACACTACAGACTCAGGAGGTACTGACGAGACGCCACTCTCCAGGCGGGGTCGAGGGTTCAGAAAGAAGAAGCAGAGAAAGATGTATGATTTGTAGACTATGTCAGATACTGGACTTATTTGTTATATTATGTCTCTTATTTTTTTGGTTAGTTTGTTATTTGTTTTCGTTATTTATTTATTTTGTTCATTATATCACTATCTCCTCGTACAAAAAAATATTTGAACCACACGACATATATAAAATATTTCAAACGAACCACATTTCTAAAATAACTTGCGACAAAATACATAAATTAAAACAACATTACAAACTAAAACACAAATACAATTATATTTATGACACAATCACAAAAAAAAAAAACATATTTCGTAATAAATAAATAAAAGGGACCGCTCAGCGGTTATGCGGCCCCATTTCGGGGGCCGCTCAGCGGATCTGCGGCCCGGAGGAAATGGGGCCTCTCAGCTGATCTGCGGCCGTGCTAAATTTAGAATTCTGGCCAAACGGTGCCGTTTTGGTATATTTTATTTTGAACTGCGCTAGATTTAAAAATTTCCGCAAACATTGACACTACTTTGAAATTAATCTATTGAAAGGAGAGGAGAATCTTGTACGCACGTATGGATATACATACACATCAAATATATATAATAAGATTTTGGTTGGTAATACTAATGTAGTAATGTAGTAATGTCTAATGGCTGATGAGAGACAGACAGCAGAGATGTCTGATCGATGTCTCTCAATGGAAATGCAAAATCTGGCTTCACGTGTGCTCCCATGTTAATTTAATCCAGCTGGGGATTCTTTGTACAGCACAGATCCTTACTCACCCGATACGGTCGCCGATACTCCGTTGACACTCATGGATACGACAAATAACGTGTGGATACGGTGGGACACCTGTGAGCCGCGAAGGTGAACCAGCCCGCCAGGGGCGGAACATAGTGGTAGAGAAAGGGTGCTAAGCACCCCCTATAGTTTGAAAATTTGTAGTTTGATCCATTAAATTTTGTAATTTTTATATGCATTAATATCTTTTAGCCCTTCTATAACATAAAATTACACTATATTTGATTCTTCTGTCCCCCTAATCTCTATTTTCTAGTTCCGCCCCTGCGGCCCGCATCTGTGAGCCGCGCAAACACTGACACTCAAATGAGTTTTTTTTTGTGCCCAACGGGATTTGAACTTGGGACCTCTCCCAAGAGAACCAAAACCTTTACCACTCTGCCACAGTTTCACTTGTGTATTATTCCAATAACTATAGTATTTAATCTATACTTAGATTAAGCCTTTAATTTTTTATAGTTTGAGCCTTTAATTAAATTTTTTATGATTATCTAAATACAATATATAAATAATAAAAAATTATATATATATATATATATATATATATATATAGAGAGAGAGAGAGAGAGAGAGAGATTGACTATGCTCATACTCCATTTTGAAAATCTAAACAACCGATCCGAACCGCTCAACATGTTCTCCATATTGAAATGTGCTTGGAGACCAAATTTTATATTTTTTGGAATTTTTTTACTATTTATTAAGCCACTTTGAAAATCCCAGATCCGGATGAACAGTAAAAACAGTAAAAAATTCTGGATCATTCGATCAGCGATTTTCAGAGTGGCTTAATAAATAGTAAAAAAATTCCAAAAATTATAAAATTTGGTCTCCATACACATTTCAATATGGAGAACATGTTGAGCGGTTCAGATCAATCATTTAGATTTTCAAAATAAAAATATGAGCGTGAAGTAAAAATGACATCTTACTTCGCAACTCACCATAGCCCAGCTCTATATATATATATAGAGAGAGAGAGAGAGAGAGAGATAGGCTACCATGCTTTGCAAATTAAAGTCCCTCTTGTGCTTTGCGCTCCTTTTCGGATTTTCAAAATTTCAAGTTGTTCTCCATATTGAAATGTGCTTGGGAACCAAATTTTACATTTTTTGGAATTTTTTTACTATTTATTAAGCCACTTTGAAAATCGCTGATCCATTGGTCCAGAATTTTTCACTGTTTTGGAGCTGTGACCATTGGATCAGCGATTTTCAAAGTGGCTTAATAAATATTAAAAAAATTCCAAAAAATGTAAAATTTGGTCCTCAAGCACATTTCAATATGGAGAACAACTTGAACGGTCGGATCGACATTTTGAATTTTGAAAATCCGAAAAGGAGCGCAAAGCACAAGAGGGACTTTAATTTGCAAAGCATGGTAGCCTATCTCTCTCTCTATATATATATATATATATATATATATATATATATAGTGCTAGGCTTAGCTACTTCATGGAGTAAAACGACTTGGTGCTCCACGCCTCATTATTTCCATTTTGAAAATCCAAACGACCGATCCGAACCGCTCAAGTTGTTCTCCATATTGATATGTGCTTGGAGACCAAATTTTACATTTTTTGGAATTTTTTTACTATTTATTAAGCCACTTTGAAAATCACTGATCTGGCGGTCCAGAAATTTTTACTATTTTTTACTGTTCATAAGGATTTTCAGATTTTCAAAGTGGCTTAATAAATAGTAAAAAAATTTAAAAAATGTAAAATTTGGTCTCCAAGTACATTTCAATATGAAGAACATGTTGGAAGGTTCGAATCGACTATTTGAACTTTGAAAATGAAGATATGGCGTGAAGTACAAAGTCGTTTTACTTCATGAAGTAGCTAAGTCCATCTCTCTCTCTCTATATATATATATATATAGGGATGGGCGATGGTGAGCTATGGAGTAAAAACAAGTTTTTACTCCACATCTCATTATTTCCATCTTGAAAATCCAAACAACCGATCCGAACCGTTCAACATGATCTCCATATTGAAATGTGCTTGGAGACCAAATTTTACATTTTTGGAATTTTTTTACTATTTATTAAGCCACTTTGAAAATCGCTGATCCATTAGTCCAGAATTTTTACTGTTTTGCTACTGTTCACCCGGATTAGCGATTTTCAAAGTGACTTAATAAATAGTAAAAAAATTCCAAAAAATGTAAAATTTGGTCTCCAAGTACATTTCAATATGGAGAACAACTTGAACGGTTCGGATCGGTTGTTTGGATTTTCAAGATGGAAATATGGCGTGAAGTACAAACTCGTTTTACTCCATAGCCCATCCCTATATATATATATATATATATATATATAATTGGCATATCGTATCTAGGATTTTTGAAAATTGCCGTATCGCCGTATCCGTATCGTATCCGATACGATATCCGTACCCGTATCCATGCAACATAGTACAACACAGATCTAACCGACATCTCTTATATTTTACATGCATATATGCAACATTAGGGTGGCAAGCCATTGAGGGACAACTAAATAGATCAGTGGCTGAGGTATTTGACCCGAACTCTTTAATGTGGAATGAGGAGCTGATTGCTGAAGTTTGTGGGGACGAAATGGCAATCGGCTATCTTGAATGATTTACGAAGGAAAGTGCTACATGTCAGGGTTTCTGATAAGCTTATGTTTACATGGGCTAATAATGGAGAATTCACAGTAAAACGGGCCTATAATATGCACTGAGGAGGAGTGCTTTTTGTGGAGAAAAATTTGGAAAAATAAGAACGTCAAGTCTAGAATCAAAACCTTCTTCTGGAAATTGCTTAATAGAGCCCTTCCAACTGCAGCATTGAAGATCAGGGGCAACACACATAGCATCAATGCTGGGTAGATGGCTCTTTTGATATGCATGACAGGGGGGAGCTGCATATATCCTTCAACTCAATGGCGAATTGATCAGGTACGAAGTGAAATCGAGTGATGATGCTGTCTCACCTTTTCACATGGAAACTACAGCCTTGTTACTGGCAATTGAAATGGCAGCTCAAATGAAAATCGTTAGTTGTGCCTTCTACTCGGACTCACAGTTACTGGTAAAGCTCCTCAACCAAAAGGGGTGCAGGGAAGGATTGCAAACTGCCGACTGGAGCTCGTATGCTGAACTGGTACGCATCTATAATACTGTCAGGGCTCACAATGGATACCACATCAGCTATGTACCAAGGGAGGAGAACGAAAGGGCTCACTTTCTGGCCAATGTGGCACGAACAGAGCAATTTTCGTACATGGTTTCACATATCCTCTCTTCCTGAATCAGGGATGAATGTTATGGTCTCAGTATCAGTAGTTTATGTGCTTTGTATAGACCATGGGCGCTGGAATTATGTTGCTTTTCTTTTCTTTATTACTTTGTAAGTTGAATAGAAGGAATCAAATTCTCTGCCTCTCGGTGGGTAGAATTTTCCTGCCATCCTTGAAAATTAACCAATATATATAAATCACGTATCTTAGACTCTCTAGCAATAATTAATTAATAACTCTGTTTATTAAATATTTGTAAACTAACTTAGTAATTTTTCTATTCATAGAAAGATTGACTTGAATAATGAACAAAATAGAATAAAAACAATCCAGTTTGTCTTTTATGAAATAATTAATAATACAAAATATTCTTTTTATGAAAAAGTAAAGTTATTTACAGAAGAGCCACAGTACCACAGATTTTATTATATATATGTGCAATTTGATTTATAAATTTTCAAATATAAATGAAAAAAGTTAAATCTGAACATATTATTGTAATTTCTCTTAAATCATTTGAGAACCTTCATTGCTTTAGAACCTCAAACTTGGCCATTTTATTGCACAATTTTTTTTAACATGATAACCTTTCTTGAAAACACTTCTCTATATTTGAACATCAAACATGATTTAAGAGAAATTAAAATACATCCAATTTTTTTTTTTTTTGTTTACATTTGAACATCTATAACTCAAATTGTACACAAAATTTATGGTATTGAAATTCTCCTGTAAATAACTTTACTTTTTCATAAAAGAATATCTTGTGGTATTTTTTTATAATTTATTTTTTATATTAATTATAATATTTATCCACTAGATAACTTGTGGTATTATTAATGGGAGGGCCTAACCTTCCCCCGCCATCCATCCCCCACTTTTTTCCCAACTGAAAATAAGTAGGGGACCACAGTAAACTGTTAATAACCGTTGAAATAAGTAGGGGACCACAGTAAACCGTTAATTATTGGGAAATAGAAGGGGACCAAAATGCCTCCACAGCATTACAGGCGCAGAAGTATTCACCCTTGTAAACTCAAGTATTCATCCATGTAAAGAAAAATACTCATCTTTGAGAAATAACTATATAAGGAAACATTACCACCCATCTTTGACACGTTTTTAGAGGTGGTTTTTTTTTTTACGTTCACTCTAACTAATTTTTCCGACGATCTGTGAGGAATTTTTCAAATCTAAAACCACGAAAGTCTTCTACACAATTTTCTCTTTCAAATAAGATCCATGATGACATACTTTCGAGTTGTCCGTTACGCAAGTATTCACAACTCGTACGCAAGTATTCATCTCTCATTGAACAAGTATTCATTCTCGTCGTGTAAGTGTAAAGAGTACATGAAGGTATGGTGGGACCGCACAACCGCGACTTCAGATAAGTAGGGGACCACAGTAATATGCGGAGATAAGTGGTGGAATTAGTAGGGAACGATTTGCGAAAAAGTATTGACACTTAACACGAGTTGTATTCATTCATATAAATAAAAGTACTCATCTTTGAGAAAGAATTATATATGGAAATATTACGACATTAAGAACATTAATTACACAGAGATAGTAGGGTACCACAACTACCGTCCGCTAAAAACAAAAGAAAACGCGTAATTAAGTGGGGGGACCGCACAACCGCCATCACTAACTACCGTGGGGACCGCATAACCGTCACCGCAAGTGGAAACAACATCAAGTATTCATCTATAATACATGAAGTATTCACATGTAATACATCAAGTATTCACCCTGATATATCAAGTATTTTTTAAAAAAACTGGACATATCACACCTATATTTTACACGTTTTTAGAGGTGGTTTTTTTTTTTCTCCGTTCAATCTAACTAATATTTCTAACGATCTGTGAGAAATTTTGCAAATCTAAAACCACGAACATCTTCTACATAATTTTCTCTTTAAAATGAGATCCATGATGACATACTTTCGAGTTATTCGTTGCACAAGTATTCACCCTCGTCATGCAAGTATTCATCTATCATTGAACAAGTATTCACATGTAATACATCAAGTATTCACCCTGATATATCAAGTATTTTTTAAAAAAAATAGACATATCACACCCATCTTTTACACGTTTTTAGAGGTGGTTTTTTTTTTTCTCCGTTCAATCTAACTAATATTTCTAACGACCTGTGAGGATTTTGCAAATCTAAAACCACGAACGTCTTCTACATAATTTTCTCTTTAAAATGAGATCCATGATGACATACTTTCGAGTTATTCGTTGCACAAGTATTCACCCTCGTCATGCAAGTATTTATCTATCATTGAACAAGTATTCACATGTAATACATCAAGTATTCACCCTGATATATCAAGTATTTTTAAAAAAAACTGGACATATCACACCTATCTTTTACACGTTTTTAGAGGTGGTTTTTTTTTCTCCGTTCAATCTAACTAATATTTCTAACGATCTGTGAGGAATTTTGCAAATCTAAAACCACGAACGTCTTCTACATAATTTTCTCTTTCAAATGAGATCCATGATGACATACTTTCGAGTTATTCGTTGCACAAGTATTCACCCTCGTCATGCAAGTATTTATCTATCATTGAACAAGTATTCACATGTAATACATCAAGTATTCACCCTGATATATCAAGTATTTTTAAAAAAAACTGGACATATCACACCCATCTTTTACACGTTTTTAGAGGTAGTTTTTTTTTCTCCGTTCAATCTAACTAATATTTCTAACGATCTGTGAGGAATTTTGCAAATCTAAAACCACGAACGTCTTCTACATAATTTTCTCTTTAAAATGAGATCCATGATGACATACTTTCGAGTTATTCGTTGCACAAGTATTCATCTATCATTGAACAAGTATTCATCCTAGTTGTGTGAGGCGGAGGCGGAGGCAGAGGCGGAGAAGGAGAGGCGGAGGCGGAGAGGGAGAGGCGAAGGTGGGAGAGGCGGGCGGAGGCAGAGGTGGAAGAGGGAGGCGGAGGTGGAAGAGGGAGAGGGAGGGAGAGAGGAAAGAAATAGAAGGAGAAAATCTACTAATTAATTTGTAGGGACCACTAGTTAGTTAAAATTGATTATTATAGTTAGAAAAGGAAGTTAGTTAGTTGGGGGAAAAATGGGGGAAGGAATCAAGGGGTAACATATAATTACCCATTATTAATTATTTCATAAAAGACAAACTGGATTGTTTTTCTATTTTTGTTTATCATGCAAGTTAATGTTTCTGTGTTTAGAAAAGTTACTAAGTTAGTCTACAAATATTAATGATGGACTCAGTAATTAATTATTGTGAAAACTTTCATTAAGAGTTCATGACAAGTGGCGCATGGAGATTGGTTAATTTCCAAGGGTGGCAGGAAAATCCTGCCCACTGGTGGGCAGAGGATTTGATTCCTGAATAGAACTAGGGTGTGATGTGCTCACCAAATTTTTTGGTGAGCATAACTCTATAATCTATCGGATTCACTTCAAACGAGATGAATCCAAACCGTTGAAACCGATATACTTCACGAGTGATGTGCGTACATGCAAAATTTTGAATTTTTTGAATTCATTTAGTCTAAAGTCAAGTGGTCAAAATTGATGAAAAATGAATGATTCAAAATAAAGTTTTAAAAGTTATTTTAATGCATTCATTTTTCATCAATTTTGACCGCTTGACTTTGTACTAAATAAATCCGAAATATTCAAAATTTTGCATGTACGCACATCACTCGTGAAGTACATCAGTTTCAACGATTTAGATTTATCTCGTTTGAAGTGAATACGATAAATTATGGAGTTGTGCTCACTAAAGAGTTTGGTGAGCACATCACACCCTAGTTCTACTCTTGTAAGTTTGTTTCAGTCATGTAATCAATGCTGATGAATGAGATGCCCAAGGGCCTTTTCAATCAAAAAAAAAAAAACATTAGGTAGGTTGGTTCAGCAATAAACCAATGACTTGTGGGCAATATCTAAGTAATTTCTTATTAATAAATAAATCAACAACTTAAATGTTTATTCTATACATTGGGAAGAGCCGTAGGTACCTGAATTAATTCCAATCAAACAAATTTTTTGGACAAGTTTTAGATTTACTAGCTAGTCTTTAATATATATTTGTGCCAAATTAAAATAAACAGTATGGATCTCATTGTACCCTATCAGGTGCATGAATAATTTTGATATATTGGCTATATATATTCGTGATCATTTTTATTTATATGAAGAATTTTTTTTAATTGGAGATAATATGAATTTTATTTATACGAAGGACACATTTGCTAATATTATATTTGATATTGAAATTTTCTAAAGAGGATAATAAATATAATTGTATTAAAAAAGTTTCATCATTTGCACAATAAAAATTAAAGACCTTCGAACGGACGCTGTGTTGACACGGAGGAGCAACTAACGCATAATTTAAGCAACAATAAACTCCAAATAAATCACAAGATCAATTAATAAAAAACATCTAAAAAATAATGAAATTCTAATTCGGAAGAAATCCATTCAAACAAAAAATTAAAGGTGACAAGTAAGCAAACACGAAACGGGATGAATTTTTTTTTTAAAATTTAAAAATCAAATCATCATAAAAAGGATGGATATTTTTTTTTCAATAACGGTTCAGTCTCATTGGCATATCTACGGAGACCGAATCAGTGGTTCAATCCCACTAGTTTTGAAAAATTACAGCATGTTTTATCCACAGAAAATCCGAAAAATATAGAACCAAACCATTTATTCGATTATAGTAGAAGCTGTGAATTTAGTGTATAAATTAATTTACATTTGAGTTAAAAATTAGTGGTACCGAATAGTGTGTGGTCATTGGAGTAAAAATTAGTAAGATCGAACTGTTAGTTCAGTTCCATTAATTTATTGAAAAAAAAAAATCTTTTTTATGACAAATTGATATTTCTTTTATTTCTAAAAATAAAAAATTTGACAGGCTCCAGCATCCTTTTGATAAAAATGTCAGACTAACTTGTGAGGATCCAACTCCAGTGCTCTTCAAATCCTTGCTCTCTCTCTCTGTTATTCTCTCTATCTCTCTCCTCTTTCTCTCTCTATCACGTGATCCTCTTTCTCTCTCTCCTCCTCTTTAAAGAGAGAGATAGGCAGAAAAGGAATATATCAGAAGAAAAGCAGCCGAGTGGGATCCAACTTGTGAAGCCGAAGTCACTTAAAAAGAATTTTCTTTGAAACCGCAACACGGTTTTTTTTTTTTTTTTTTTTAAGATTGAGAGCCACAAATTGTTCTGAAATTATGGGTTTTCTGTTAGTGGTACTGGTGGGACAGTATACTGATAGAATTGTAAATTTCACGTGAATAAATCAGGCGAATAAGTAGACTAATTAAACCAGTGGAGATACAGAGCTACACTTGTCAAGTAACTGTACAAATGGAGAAATTGAAAGCATGCATTGCAAAATTGAGATAGATGAATTAAGTTAATAATCTTGGAAATTTGAAGAGTTTATTATCAATACAAAACGAAAATTGATTATTTTAATTTGAGTATAATAAATTATTATTCTGACTAAAACCCTAAACCCTAAACCTTAAACCTTAAACCCTAAACCCTAAACTAGTTTAATGTGATCAATATAATCGTTAACACTCAGCACTACAGAATTATGCCTAATACAATTTACATTATGAGAGATGGCATATTTGAAATTTAGTATCTAAATTAAGAATTATTTTGAAACTTTAACTCTAGTCTAGTGCTACAAAAAATGATTTACAACCCTAATTTTGGGGGTGGGGGTGGGGGTGGTCCAATGAATATCAGATCAATTAGGTCTGATGTCCGATCTTCATCAAAATTTGTACGCACTTAATTTACCTTAATTTTGATGTTGATTGAACGGTTCTAATCTGACATCAGATCAAATTTAATCTGATGCTCATCGAACTGCCCTCAATTCTCTAACTTTGTGGTCCATGTGTGTGTAGTAATGGAAACGAAAGAGAACATGACCCTTAATTATGGACATGCTTTAAATTAAACCATGTGGCCATGCCATTCCATAATCAATACATATACATGCAATGCCTATCATGTTAGGTCCCTTATTGTACCTCTTACCCCACACATGATCAAATAATATCAAGCAAATCTATATAATAATAGAGGAGGGATCCAATTACACCTTTTTTGGTGACACATCATGACACCGTTTTTTATATAGGTCAATTTTGCGATTTCAAAGTCCAAATAGTCGATCCAAACCGTTCAACATGATGGATATATTAAAATGTGCTTGGAGATCAAATTTTACATTTTTTTGAATTTTTTTACTATTTATTAAGATGGTTACAAAATCGCTGTTTTTCAATGGTCCGAAAACAACGATTTTTGTAACCATCTTAATAAATAGCAAAAAAATTCAAAAAAATGTAAAATTTGATCTCCAAGCACATTTTAATATATCCATCATGTTGAACGGTTTGGATCGATTATTTGGACTTTGAAAATGATAGGTGTCAAAGTGTGTCACCAAAATAAATGTAATTGAATCCCTCCTCATAATAATATTGTGCTATATTAATCAAAGATCAACATAGCCTTTTTATTAGACTCATTCAAAAGTGCTGATTTATAAGTTTAGGTGTACTTATCATGATTACGTATATTTTTTATTTGTGTTCAAAGCAAGCCAATCATGTGGTTGTAACTTGGAAGTAGAATATATATGAATGACATAGCATATTACCAGATATAATATTTCTCACATGCTAGTTGTATTTAATTATATACCTCAAGGGAAATGAACCTTCGTTTATATATGTTAATTAAAATTTTAAACCTTTTTTTTTCAGCAGATTCTCTTTATAGAAAATGAAAGCACAACCGAGTATGAAAGCACTTTGATAAGAACACAAGCGACCTCATGTTTGAAGGCCGGGGACATGTCAATTAATAATTTCATTTTTGAGGGTGAAATATGAAATGTAAGATAAAAGAGTACACGACCTAAATTAGGAGGGACCCAAATTTGGTTGCCAATTAGGCAGTCCTGATTAAAAACAAAAGTATAATTAAGTGGAAAAATAATGAAAGCGTCTTGTCTCCGATGTGGAAGATTATGAGTTTGAAATCCGGATAGAGAAAATCCTTTGTAGTAATAACAAGGATATTAAATAGTTGAGCGGCTTGACCTCCAACCTTTACTCAAAAAAAAAAAAATGCAAGCGTCTCTAACAGTTCTCTTACCTCCATTCCTTCGATTATGATTCTCCGGTTCCAAAAAAGGAAAAAAAAAGTACCTCGTTTCGTACTAGTGCTAGGGTTGTCAATAGGTACAGTATGATACGGGTGAAACTATTTTTATACTCATACCCATTAAGAATTATCCTTACCCATACTCTACTCTTACCCATTAAGAATTTACCTTATCCTATAATACTCTTACCCGTTAAGATTATCAGGTAACAAAACGGTAGTAGACAAATAACAAATAATTATAATATAATAATTAGCTCTATTATTTATCACAAATAGGCCATCAAAACTCATTCATTTCACACATATAAATATACTTTTGAATAAAGCGTTGACACTATTAAATTTTTTAAAACATGTGCTTATACTAATTTAGGAATACATTTGTGCATAAATCCTTATAGTAAGTGATTATCTTACACCTATGAGTAGAGTTAAAATGCACTATTGATTTTGTGCTCCAATTATGCTCCACATTCTTATTTTCGTTTTCAAAGTCCGAATAGTCGATTCAAACCACTCAACATGATCTTCATATTAAAATGTGCTTGGAGACCAAATTTTATATTTTTTTGGAACTTGTTTACTATTTTTTTTATAGATACAAAATCACTGTTTTGGATGGTCCAGGATCATCTGAAAACAGTGATTTTGTATCTATCTAAAAAAAAGTAAAAATATTCTAAAAAATATAAAATTTGGTCTCCAAACACATTTTAATATAAAGATTATGGTGAGCAGTTTGAATAACTGTTCAGACTTTGAAAACAGAAAAAATAATATAGAGTATAATTAAAACATAAATCAATAATGTATTTTAACCCTATTCATTGAGCGAGTATATATAGTTTTCCCTTCTGTAGTCTAGCCCGGCCCAAATAAATTCTTGGCTTTCGATTCTTTTTTTTTAAAATATTTATTCTATTTTCATTGATTCTTTTATCAGAAATTAAAAAAAAAATACTTGCGCCGACATTGATGCATATCTTTTTCATTGGTTCTTTTATCAGAAATTTGGTGTAATTTCAACATCAAAAGTGAATTGATTCTGTCCAAATTCATGGACTCTTCCAGAAATCTTGCTTATTTGGTCAATTTTATACCGTTTATCCTTCTTAGAGAAACTTCAAATAGAAGATAAGCACTAACTTCAAATAGAAGATGAGCAGTTTTAGTAGGAGTGAAAACGGAGCGGACAGTGATATATTCCTTTTTAATTTTTCAAATACGAATACGGATTGGATTAGATCGGATATTTATTAAAAATAAATAAAAAAGTTTAAGTTCATAATATTTATTTAATTAAAACATAAAACCATATTTGTAGCCATATCTATACGGATATTTTCGGATATCAGATATCCGCATCTAATTTTTCAAATACGGATCGGATATTATCCATCCCATTTTCACCCCTAAGAGCATCTCCAACGGAGCAATCCGTAAAAAAATAAAAACAACTATAAAGCTCTGCTTAATTTCTTTTAATCTCCAACCTAGCAATTCCAGAAACTTTCTTTTAATTTCTTTTGAACACTAGTCTATACAACGAAGAGGTCAGAGCCAATAGGAAAGAGAATGAAGGGGTCAAAGCCAATAGAAAAGAGAGAGAATGCCAGCATGTCCAAAAGAAATCGTTTGCTTTATAAGCAAATTTGTTTTCTTAGAAATCGGCCTACATCCATACAACTAAAATAAAGTTATCCACGTCAGATTAGAAATTGAAAAACAATCAGCGTTGTAGATGCTCTGAGCTTTAGTTTTTATTACAAGGGCTAAAGTACAAAAAAGCCAGTAAAACTAAGCTCTCTCCATTAGAATTTTTTAAAAAGTACTCTACCTTTGAAAGCTCACAAAAATATCCTGTCACAAATCTTGGTGACAGTTTGTTTTTTTTAATGGGATAAAGCTATCAGAAAATCCGCTACTTAAACAAATATTTTCTTCTTAGTCTATCTATTTATGTTATTAAACTAAAATTGTTGTTGAGGCGTCATATCAGACAGTAATTCTCGTCAATTTAAACCAGTTTACATTATAACACATGAATGAAGAATCAGAGTATAAACCAGAAACTCTTGTTAAAACCAGTACTAATACAGTGTACATATATAAAGTATCAGATTTTTTAAGATGGTTTCTGTCAAATTTGGGCTACTTTGCTGCTTTTCTTAGAGAAAAGCAGAGTCATGTTTTTCCGATCCCAATCATTCAATATTTTTCATTCGCGTAATATGATAAATAAACTTTTTATTGCATAAATCTCAACGAATTTGAATTGTTGGAATCGGAAACGTAGGACCCTACTTTTATCTAAGAAAAGTAGCAGAGTCCATTCCTGCTTTTCATATCATATGGTTTATAGTCAATAAAAAAAAATTAAAAAAGAGATGATTATGATGATTTTTTTGCTAGACCTGGCCAATTATAATTCTCTTAGTACGTCGCTTAAAAAAATAATTCTATTTAAAATGTGATTAGTATTTTTTTTTTTTTGAATGAATTCATAAATGAAGAAGTATTTGCCAAACAATCCTTAACGATTTTTATTTGAAATAGTAGGATTCAAACCCATTATTTTCAATAAAAAAATTCATTTGAAAAAAAAAAGAATCAGAGGTCGGTTGCACTAAACAAGATTAAAAAGTTTATTTATCAATTAATTAAACTTGTGTTAATCAAGCATTGTAAACGAATCCATCTTACTTTGGAGATGTTGTTCTATTTAAAATGACAAATTGAACTGATACCAAAAACCAGGAGGGAAAAATAAGAATCATGACAGGCTACCAGGCCACTTAATTCTGTGGAACGGACTCTGCTGCTTTTCTTAAAGAAAAGTAGGATTCTGCTTTTCTGATTCCAACTATTCAAATTTATTGAGAATTGTGCATGAAAAAGTTTTTTTTATCGAGATACATGAATAAATTTTTTTGAATAGTTGGGATCGGAAAAGCAGCAGAGTCAGATCCTAATTCTGTGTGTGACTTTCTAGCAATGTTCCTGGTACCAGAGAATCCAACAACTAATACAAATTAATTTCTAAATTTTATTCCTTAATAGTAGAGAAAATATTAATGATCTATTGCTGTGAAATTGGGCCTATGGGCCATTTCCGCCCCTGTTAGAAAATATTTATGCTCTTGCATTGAGACTAGCTAGATTATTAGCCTATTAGGTAATTAGTTGTATCCTTTGAGCACAACATTTAACAATGACACATCTGTTGACTCTTTTTACTACATAATTCTAATTCTTTTTAAGTAAAAATTACAAGTCAAATCATCTAATTATTTAATATTTAGAAGATATTTCTATCCGAATTTCAAAATATATAATTCTAATTTGACACTCTGCTTTTTTTTTACTCTTCTTCATTTTCATTGTATTGTGAACCAAGTTAGACTTCATTAGCACAGTGGATAAATTATGTTTTTTTTTTATGATATCCGAGGCACTGAGGCAGGCCTCACAAAAAAAAGTAGTAATTCGTTAAATGACTTATTTGAGATTGGTTTTGAAAAAATTTGTAATTAACTTGTTCGATTATGGTTTTGCTCGTTCTCTCAGTTCGTTGCAAAAAGAAAATGAAACTTTCTCGACTATTTTATTATTTTTCTTTGCGTTCATCATAAGAATATGAAGATGGATTTTTTTTTTTTCAGTTTGTGGCCTACGCGCAGTTCACAATACCAAATTGATAAAAATATTTGATCTATGTTTGACTCACAACACGACGAGTTATAAACGAGCTGACTCAATAGATACTGGCATTGTACCAGTCATGTTCTCACATCCTTATTATGGTTCTAATACAAATGTACAATACAATTCAGTAGAATGATAAGCACGATAGCACAATAGTCTTCTTTGAGTTCACATTTGAAAAGTGTGATAGTCTCTGAAAATCTGATGCGATATGTATTACCTACAGAGATGTAAATGAGTGAAACTTGTTATAGCTATCTCATTTATCTTTGTTAAACTTATGGGCTATGACGTTAGGCTCAAACCCTTTACAAATTATGTTATGTAGAAAATTCTTGACAGAGAGTTGTCAGAGGATTATGTTAATTGTATAGAGAGGGAGCAAAAAACGGGGGGCAATTGTCAGCAATTGAGGAGTTGGGATTTTGCAAGGTGATGAGGAGTTGCTAACATGTGATCCTGGGTGCATTTGGAGCTGCTGGTACCACTTTCAAACTGCTGGTACCAGTTTTGTCTTGTAGGAACTTGCTTGTAAGTTTACATATTTCTGTTGTTAGTTTTTTCTAATGGGATCTCTTTCTACTCTTATTGTAGCAGTGATCAAAAGCTTGTCAGATGGGCTTCATCTTAGTTATTTGCAAAATTACTAAGAATTGATTGCAAAATAACTAGTTGTTTTTTTGGTTGATTGAAAGCATGTGCTGTAAGAAAGTACGGTGTGTAGGTGTGGTTGGAGGTAGAAAGAAGGTATAATGTGTATTGTTGTCTTTCTGTTACTGGTTTGAACCTTCAATCATTTGTTTTTCGTTTACTTGGTTATTCTTGTTTATGCTTGAAATTAAAAAAATAAATTCTAATAAGAACATGTATTTTTGCAGCTTAGTGAATTGAAGACTTGTTTTTGCAGCTTTTTGTAACTCTTGTATACTTTAGTTTTTTACTTTTGCATTTTTTACTTAAATATAATTTTGTTAACAGTTTGGTATCTTTTCTAATTTTTCTTGAACATTTTATGATTGAGCCTTTTTTAATTAAGAGAAGTTTTATATGTATTAGTTATGCATTTTGGCAATTTTTTTTATGGTACCACTGTACCAGTATCAGTATGTATGGTTTTGTGGGAGTCCGCGTCGTCTGCATTAACTCAAAAGAGCATCTTTTGAGTTAACACAACTTGGCCGTCGGATTTTAAATGGAGCCAATCCGGCCACAGCCTATAATTCAGGGACCCTTTACTACTAGTGTAGATCTAGTCTGCACGAATCTTAAAGCGAATTGGACGGTCCAGATACATTAACTCAAAACATTCTTTTTGAATTAATGCAGAGAATACGAATTCGTTTTGTGATGTTTGCTTATCCTGTTATGTGTCTATTTGGTACTTAAAAATATGTCAGAAAATAACATACTTTTGGATACTTGTGATAGAACCACGATATCAGAAAATAGCATAAAACTTTGTAATCATTGTTCTGGTAAAAAGAATGGGTTGGTATTTGGTACAGTTGGAAAAAATGAATAAAAATGTATAGAACCGTTGCACTCGTGTAACAGGACCAATTCTCTCTATGCAAAATTAAATTATTTAGACACATAAAATAAAATGATATATTTCAGCAGGGCCAAATAGCTATTCTGTTGTTGGTTTTTTATAAAAGAAAACACCATGCTGAGGGTAAAACAGTCATAATTGATAAAATATAAGTTACATTAAAAAAATTATACCACACCCTTCCTCCCTTCGTGTATATACATTACTGGAGCAAGTAACCTCATTAAAGTTTTACCCTTCCTTCCCAACCCCTTCTCCCCTCCCTCTCTTATACAATTATTGGAGCACAACCTAAATATTTGTACGAATTTTGATACAAATTGGACACTTTAGGTCCAGTTTTGAATGAGACTTTGTCCAAAACTTATTAGACAAAACTCGCCATACAGCGAATGGTTTGGGAATAGTCTACGCTTGTAGTAGCTGTTAGTAGAAGTTATCGTGCTCAACTACTTACATACAATCATTATCATGAGTACAACTAATCATCTTTAAAGTTTTTGACAGCGGAATTAAGAATTAATTAAAAACAAATCAAAGACCTTAGAAATCATAGTCTCCACGTGTAAATCAATCAAATTGATTTCATACCTTTATCCATAGTAAACTGTAGAACAACACTTGAGACGTTCTTCACAAACCGTCAGAAGAACTGTAAAGCGATTTCTCTCCTCTTTCTCTTTCTAAGCAATGACAACTTTTGTTCTTTCTGAATATTGATGAAGAGAGGATCAACCTTACTATTAGAATTCGTATATCTATTGCCTGTCATTAAAGCAATTATTTATAGGGGAGATGCACCCTTTAATCAAATGCACCTTTTAATTAAAATATATATGCATCAATCAACGCATATAATTTTCTGAACAGATATGTATACCCTTTAATTTATGCATGCATCTTTAATCAAATAGCACCTTTAATAGCACCTTTTAATTTGATGCATGCACCTTTTAATAGTCAATCCATATGGTATGCATCAACGCATCAGTCAGTATGCCATTTAACAGTATGCCATTTAATTAAATGGGCTGTTTTAATTTGGGCCACTTAATTATATTTTCCTTACAGTAGCCTCAGCTGAATCCATTAATTTCAGTCTGACGGCACCAACCGGTATAGTCACCAGCTTGTCCTTTTCTCCATCTCAATAGAGTTATTCTCAGTTGAATTACCAGCAAACAATTTATACGTCAATGAAGAAAAAAAGGAAAGAGGATACCAAATTTTGTAGGACCCGCTTATATAATACTAGAATGAGCTCTATGATGATAACTATCTAAAAAATCATTTATGTATTTTGGATGTATGTGAGAAACTTTTACTATAGATGGAGATTGTGTTTATTCAGGTTGCATATGGAGGAGCATACACAGTAATAAATGAATAATTCGGATTCGGTTCGGCAAGGTCAAAAATTCGTTATTCGAGAATAATTCGAGAATAATTTGGGTATAATTTGGGAATAATTCGGAATTATATTACGAGACGGTCAATGCATATTTAATTCATTATCAATAATTTATTATACGAGATACTGTTTGTATTTGTCATAAAAGATCAACAGTGTATAATATAATCAAAAAGTATAAAATATATGATGTATTGACGAATGGGATCCATTTCATCTGACAGCATATAAAATTTGAAATGAGAAAATTGGTAACAGCTGTCAAACGCACTGTGCAGAAAGGACAGTTTCACGTGGGTGTTAATAAATGCAGACGTTAAATTCAATCGGAAACGCAACTTTGCGAGAAAGGCAAATCTTTTTCCGAACAAAACACGAATAATTCGTAAAATTTGTAAAATTCGCGTTTTATTCGCGTTTTATTCGGTTAAAGGTTCGGTCAACGAATAATACGCCATTTGGTTCGGAAACACTCCAAAAATGAATTATTCGCGAATAAAACGCGAATATTGTCACTATAGAAGCATACAGGGTAAAAATCATTTATGTGGCACACAGACGATAGAGCTCAAGTAGCTTTGCATATAGTTTGTGTCGTATGAAGTAAAAACTGATCTGTCAATATCTTCTTCCAGAATATATGTGGAACTAAATTTACTGTATCGTTTAATGGCTATAATAATTACGAATATATGTGGCACTAAAATCTATTGTACCCATCAATGAAGGCGAAATTTTGTTCTTGGAAAACAATTTATAGTTTTGTATTTATATCTTTTAAATTATCTAGTGTTCTACAAAAATCATATGTCAATATCATTGGAAATTTTACAAGACCAAAGTCTCAATTTGGGGAGATTTTTCAAAGGCTGCTCAGAATTAGTCAATTGCTTCAAAATCATTTGACTTCAAAAATCATATGTCAATATCATCTGTTTTGACTTCAAAATCATTTGATGCACCTTGCATCAATCCAAGCCATTAAAAAATGATGATCCAAATGCCTCAGAAATGCTTGTAATATTAATTTTGCTTTTGGTTTGCCTTTTCGGCTGATATTATTTAGTAATCAATGTTTTTGTTGTTGTCCACTTGTCATGAAGTAATATTTGCACATGTGATATTGGGCTTTTTGGGCTAAACACAAAATGCTCAATTAAAGCCTGTTAGTGTACCTTCATCTACCTTATAAAATCAAAATATTTATGTGGTTGGTTGCCAGAAATCCTTACTAAACAGAATTTGAGAAAAAAAGGAATGGGATGAAGATATCAAATGTCAGTTCTGTAATGAATTTGAAACCACCAATCACTTATTTCTCAATTGTAGATTAGCCCAACATATCTGGTTTTAGATGGGTAAGATACAGGGGTATTTTACCAATTGGTTCACTGTGCAAGATATTATTCAGTTTGCAGTAACTCTACCAAAACAGTCCCAAACTACTTTTCTAATTATGTTTAGTGCCCTATGTTGGATACTTTGGAAACTTAGAAATGAGTATTGTTTTCAACATACCAATAAGAAATCTTTTAGAACCATAGTGTTACTTATTATTTCTCTTATTACATATTGGTCAGGTATTATCAAAAGACAAACTAGGGAGATTGTGTAAGCTGACTGGATGCCTGAAGAACTGAATGAAATTCCACTGCAGGTCTGGGACCCCAATGAAGAGTGTGATTCAACAGCTCTCCAAATGGTGGTTTATCGCAATCCTCCTGAAGATGAGATAATGATCATGCTGCGTTTGTTGCTTAGTTTTGAGATTTGAGAGTGTTAGGATTATCTGTATTATATTAGTTTTATATGCTTTTGCGACTCTGACCACGTACGCTCAGTGTTATTAAAACCGGAACCGGTCACCTGTCCGGTTTGGTTCTTCATAAACATCGCTTCAGTTAATGAACCGTTCAAAAGGGGTTTAACCGGCCGGTTTTATTAAAAAAACGCTAAATCAAACCGATGCAAATTCCCGATTCAAAACAGTTCCGCTTGAGTTTTTCGTATCCTTTATTCGGTATTTTCATATTTAAACATGGCTCACATAAACCACATAAAACACAAAAACAAAAGAGGAGCATGTCCGACAAAGAGAAAAGCAAAATGAACAACGAAGGTGGAAAAGGACAAAACTGACCTTCTTAAGACAGTTCCTTGCAGCCACCAAAATAAAGAGATGAAGTTGAGAAGAAAGGAATGCATTCCTCGGACTTGACTTAGTCAACTGGCCAATTTAGGGCACGAGACTCTAAACCCAGCTGCAGGTTGGCTCGTGGGGATTGGACGATGCTTCTTGGTTATTTTATCTAATCCGAGATAGAGCCAGCATGTTAAGGCGTGATTCGATGGGCCAACAAGAAATGAAGTTGAAAAAAATGAACAATTGGGGTTAAGTACGCACCAGAAATGCAAATGTTACTTGTTTTGTCATATTGATACGTTGAAAAAGCACAAAAAATATGTTTAACATGCTGGAATAGGATATGCTTGAAGGAGGCCGGCAAGATATATAGCATAGCATGAAGCTAACATAATAGAATTTGTTTAAACAATTGACTTGCTTTGTTAATTTTGTAGAAGTATATTGGTACTCTTAATTATAAAGATTAAATTATAGAATGATTTATAGATATAGAAGTAAATATCTTTCTGGACTTTCATGTTATAAGTTATTATTGTTTAAAAAAATCATCAATTGAACCGGTTGACTCACCGGTCCGACCAGTGAACCATTGACCCGGAGGTTTACCGGATCGATATCCGGTCCGGTTCTGAAAACATTGCATACGCTGCTACGTGAACTATTTGCCTGCTTTTTGTTAGTAAGAATTGGATGCTGGCTTTTTTCTTTTGTATGAACACTTGGTTACGTTGTTTCTTTAATGAAACGGGCTAAAAAGCCTTTTATTAAAAAAAAAAGCCTGTTAGTGTACTATGGTAGGCCCTATATACATATGGCCTGCATGGGCTTCGTCTAATGTAACAGTTCATTTTCGACCCTGTTTTTACTTTTGATATTAATTAAATAAATAGCATTTTGCTGAAATTGAATTAAATGACTATAGTTATTGGATCACAGTAGTTGTTAGATTTGAGATGGTATCCAATGACCAGGGGACCCGTTTTAACCCTTTTTCGATTTGTAAGACTGTAAACGTCAGATAAAGTAGGACTTTATACAAAGCCTAAATGAGCCATAAATTAAACGGATCCGTTTAAAGCAAACGACACACATGTATGTTTTGGAAATTGCATATATGTATTTAGAGGTATTATTATCTGATGTTTTTAAGATAATTATCGTAGTAATTTCTAAAGCATGCATCAATTTTTATGCAAACAAAACCTATAATCAGGGGGGACGTGTATCCTCCGTAAAACTGTACGGTTTCAGGTTAACTCAAAACGGTGCCTATTCGAGATAGCACAGAGGCAGTATTATTTGTGCTTTGAGATTCGTGCAAAGTTAAAAGAACAGTCTGGATCATCTCACTCTACAAAACAATGCCTCTATAGTAATACAGAGGATATGAATTCTAATCACGGGTGGGGTTAAGTACAATAAATGGAGGTCAAATCTCCATTTTTTTTATATTTATGTATGATTTTCTATATAATTTAGAGTAAAATGTCATGGATATTGTAAATTTTGATCACATTTTAGCATGAAAATTTTATATAATCGACCCTCAATGTGTGTTTTGACTTCCCATAGTTCGAAAGTCTGGCTCCGTCCTGACTATAATAATACATTTAAAAGGAAATGACATGCATATTAGATTTTTATTTTTATTTTTTGTAAATCTAGACACATTTAAAGTGATTAAATCATCTTTTTTTTTAAGTAATGATCCAAATATTAAATATTACGTGGTAAACTATTGTTAGAGCAATTTCTAAAGTATGTAAATTATTACAAAAAAATAAAAAGTGACAATTATACCTCAAAAAATAGCAGCAGCATAAATGTTTTCTTAATTATGGAGTCCTTCCGTGTAATAAACTTATAAACCACCAAAAGTGACAATTATACCTCAAATTTTATCTAACATTTGCACAAATTAATGATTAGATCTATCACGGACCCCATACATTAAATTTTACGCAAACAAAAGCCGCAATAATACGTTTAAAGCAAATTAATGCACATTTGATGTTTTTGTTTAAAACAAATTGAATGCACATTGAAACTGACAGTTATGCTCTCACTACTATTCCAATGGGAAAGGCTAGTGTGTTATTGAATAGATTTCAAATAACAAATTTAAACTGTCGAAATCAATTTACTTTACGAGTGATATGTATATATATAAAATTTATAAATTTTTGCATTCATTTAGTATAAAGTCAAACGGTAAAAAAATAATAAAAGTTAATACAAGAAATCCTACCAGTCTAACTTTTAACGTCTCAAAAACAATAAAAGTTAAATAAAAAGATACCAGTACAGCAAACACAAAGATTAAAGGAAAAATGAAACAGCCAGTTTCAATTTTATTTACAAGCATTTTCAAATCATTTCCAATTCCAAGTCGCATTTCAAAATAAATTCATGTCGTAGACACAGTTGCCAAATTTATCCTATTCCTAATTTAGGTACAAACAAAGAAAAATGCACTCCAGCAATTCCACAGAACCATTAGATTTCACTTCCTGAGAAGGCTATCAAAAATAAATGAAGATTGGCAAGTTCCCTCCAACAGAGATGTAAGAGACTGCAACATAGAAGCCAGCTGTTGCGGGTCCCGAGTTGACCGGCAGATGAGGTCAACATACTCCATGGCCTCCTGAGGTAGGAGCCCGGCAATGAAAAAAGGAAAGAGACGAGAATGAGTTAATTCAGTCGCACTGACAACCTGGCCCACCCAGCCTGAGTTGGACCAGTTTGATATGTCACCTTCTATTCTCTGCATGCGGTAGACCGAGTCTATGAGCGGAAGAAGCTCCTTTTCTTCTTCTCTGAAGTGTTCCTTGCAGTGTTCCTGTAAAATTTTAATAAAATATTTCATATTTACCAAATTTGATTAAAGACTTGAAGCATGCTATATTTAACTACACATGATATGGCAATCACCATATGTTAGGTGGCACATTGAGGTTGGAGTTTTGCTAACATCCTATAAGAGAATGAACCTACATTTCTCTTCTTACAAGCAAAGAATGGAGGAGTCTATGTTATGCATGCATAAAGAAAGAAAGACTGCCAGTTTACAAGCTAAAGGGAAAAGAAACACTTGTTTAACCAAGCATCACACCAACTGTTTCATGAAAATTCCCAATATATCAATCAATTTGCTTTTTTTGGGGAGAATGAGGGGCCACACTTTTCTTCCATCATTCCATGGAGAAAGTGTACCAGTAGGTGAACACCTAATAAAGGTGAAAGGTGAAATAGGCACCTTCTATGCAAATCCTCACTGCTTGAGGGTCCCTCACCCTTTTCTTACTGGATGCACTTTCCTTTTATTTCTTTTAGCGTTTTTCCCATAGCTTTTTAAGACAATGATGGAGAAGGATATAGTACATTACTGAAAAATTGCGTGCTATGTTCATATAAGCAACCCATATAAAAACATATTGTGGAACTAATAATAGTGGAATAGGAGGTTTTTAAAAAAAAAAACAGAAAAGAACCTGGAGGTTTTTGAGCCTCTGAGAGAGATTGAGAAGTGCTTCTTGGTGAAGGGAAGTCCCGGCTTCGAAGGACAGCAAGGATTTGATAAACTCCTTTATTCCATTTAACATGGGTAGGTCCCCTGCGTGTTGCTTATTTGCCACTTTGCACACTCCTGGATTTCATGATTAAACAATCTCACTAAGATACCAACAAAGATTTCTGTCTTAGAACCTATTTGGGAAGTTTCCCCAGCACTGGCATTAGAACAGGGAGTCTGGTCCCTGTTATGGTTACAATTTTGTATCTCAGGAAATAAAATATAGAGTTGTACTGATTGAAAAAGCCCTTTATTTTGCAACACCCCATTCTTCAGTTAGAAATGGATATAAATTATTATGTTGCCTCCAGTAACCCAGTGCATTACTTGAAACTAATAAAGAATACTAGCCAATGATATATAAATTGTAAACAAGTACACTATAAACTGATAAGTATAGAAATGGATAATGATAATTAACTGCCCTACTAAGTAATGTTTCAAAATTATCGTTCTACTAGCCCTTGAAAGTCGGATCAAGCTAGGAATTGGGGATTCCTAGCCTTAAAGAACCAAAATTGTACAAACCACAAGGAAAAGCACCAAGCTTTCATATACAAATTCCAAATAATTGTTGACAAAATTGAAAAATATATAAATTAAAAGAACAAACCTTTATATGCTGCCCTTTCAAGCACAGGGAACAGCAAGCTCTCCTCCATTCTGGCGTGCTCCAGCATCACCTCCACCAGCTCCCCATACCACCGGCTGATTCGTCTCCCCTCAGCCGCGGCACCGGTTTTCTTCCCCTTCTTCCCAGCCGCAGACATTTCCTTCACGGCCCGGCTGATCCCCTCCAAATGCCTCTCCATACTCCTGTGTTGCAACTCCAATGCCAACACCACCTCTTCAGCCGGCTCCAATCTCGACACAACCCCATTTGGCTCAGTAGTAAATTTCTTGTCAATGCACTCCAACAACTCCTGTTCAGAACCTGAGATTACATCTCCACCTAACCCGCCAAAACGCAAGAGCGGGCCCGGGAGGATCGGGCTTTCCCGAGGGATGAATTGAGGAGAAATGCCCTTGTAAAGGAGAGTGAGCCGGAGGCGCAATGTCAGTGGGCAGGCTTCGGGCCCGTAGAGACGAACAGGTGGGTCCTCGGTCGGGTCTACAGTTGGATCTGGTTTACTAGCGGCTTTATTAGATTTGGCTTTGACGATTCCAGTTGGTGGCAGAGGCGGTGATGGGACACGTGGAGGAGAGATGGGGTGGCGGTGCGGCTGGCGGTGGGGCTCAGGGCAGCAGTTCCCCATTGTAATGTAGAAATGAGTTGTACTTGAAGCTTGATCTTTATGCGTTCCTTCTCTCGCACTCCGTGTGTCAGTGGAGCAACAGAGATGAGAGCAAAGGGGTGAGAAAGGGGAAAGGTAGAGGCAATGGGATATTTTATGGAGGGAGAGAGAAAGGAAAGCTAATAAATAAAAACTTGGAAGAAACCTCTGGCTTCCCGCCTTAGCATGTGCTGTGTCACTGAAGCACTATTGGCACTGGGTGCGTGAATAGAATTCAGGATCCCCTGTAGTAACTCAAATTTTGAGTTCGGATCCTGACTGTTCGATCTGATCTGGCACGAATAATAAAGGGAATTTTGCATTCCATCTCACGCCGGATTGGCACGAATATGATCGGATGGTCGGTATCTAAACTCAAAATTTGTGTTACTATAGAGGATCCGGACAATGAGTGAATACGGGCTGAGACCAGAAGTTGATCTAGATTCCCCGAGTCTACAACTGATGTGATATATTGTGGGGCTTTACTCTGACAGATAACGCATTGCCCTTGTGGAAGTGGAAAGGACGTCAGAAGTACGCTGGACCACTGGTCGGGTGCTCCACACATGACCATAACATTTTTAGGCAGGGATTTTTTGTCCTTTTTTTAAAAAAAAATTGGTGACAGGGATTTGGATCGAGTGCGTATCCTCTGAGATATCTCATGTTTTGCGTGACCGACGTGTCTGGTGCTTATTCGGGGATAGCGCGGGGGCCAGTATTATTTGAGCTTTGACATTCGTGCAGAACGTATTTGAACGGTTGAGATTTTCTAAAAGGTCACGCAACATATGAGATACCTCAGAGGATGCCAATTGATTTGGATCAAGGTTCCGGACCCGATGTGGTCGTCATCCGACTCTGACGGGATCATAACAGCACGGTCGTAGGCACGTTATGTTTTTCTGCGGCTCTAGATGTGTTACGTTTGGTGGTCTTAGAACTAGGGGTGTTCAAATGGATCGGTTTATTCGGTTTTAAACCGAACCGGCAAATTTCGGTTTAATTGAATCGGTTGTTCGGTTTAAATGGTTCGGTTCAGTTTAGTTTTTGAAGAAGTTCGGTTTAAATGGTTCGGTTCGGTTTTGAGATCTCCAAATCGGTTTGAACCAAAACCAACCGATTTAATAAAAAATGGATCGGTTTATCAAAAACCGGCTTGTGTGGTTATAAAAAATGTTATCCAAATTGGTTTGAACCGAACTAACCGGTTTTGAAATGTTTATTTGTAATTTGAAATGTTTGTATTCGGTTTAACCGAACAAACTGAAGTTTAAATCGGTTTAATCGGTTCGATTTTAGATCGGTTTGGAATTTTAATTCGGTCGGTTCGGTTGGATTTTCAAAATTCGGTTCAAACCGCGGTTCGGCAAAAAAAGTTCATTTTGACTCGAACCAACCGATTGAACACCCCTACTTAGAACGGTCGGAAAATAGGGATTAAAAAATGAGCGGATACAGTATCTCCGTCTCTGTTGTCCTATAATAATCATAGTTTTATCAGTAAATATAATATAAATTTCAAACGAAAAAAAATAGTGTTGATTTTTCTCTATCATAAAAAAAAATTATGAAATTTAAAAAGTAAATTAGCCAAGTGATATTTAAAGTACCAATTTTTCATACCTTAAATATCCATTGAAAAAAAAAAATGTGCATCTATTGTAGTGTCATCTTATATAACAACAATTAATTCTAATATTGCATTAATTATCATATAGAATTAATGATATTTGTGTAAAGGAAAACATACTCAAGTATTTTGATTTATAGTCAGGTTTTCTCGCTTACAAAATTGACAATTCGTTCACTAAAAGAGATATAATTGAACAAGAAATTGACAACTCATTTCACTAAAAAGACAATCTGAAAAAAAAATTAATTTTCTAATAAATTGGAAGTTCCGACTAGTTACGGACCAAAAAGAATACCAATAATTGGAACTTGAAAGAACACATGAGAGTAGACATACTAAAAGAGTTGTTTTTAAAGCAAACTTGTTAATTTAAAAATTGTGGTACATTCCAACAATTATATTAGCAATTAACACATCAGATTAGCAATTTAAAAGAAAGAACACATGAGAGTAGACATACTAAAAGAGTTGTTTTTAAAGCAAACTTGTTAATTTAAAAATTGTGGTACATTCCAACAATTATATTAGCAATTAACACATCAGATTAACAATTTAAAAGAAATCACCGTTGTAGATGCTCTAAGAGAAACTAGATGAGGTAGAATTCATATCTCCAAAGTAATTCAATTTTTGAGTTTTGAATCCGATTTCAGACCATTAGATTTGTTCTGCCACGTATATTAAATAGGCCAGTGCATTTTGCTTCGGACCGAATCTATTATATATATATAATCCTCATAGGGTCGCTACAGTATATTCTACAGTAATTGCTACAGTGACAAATAGTAAAAAAATTCTAAAAAATATAAAATTTGGTCTCCAAGCATATTTTATTATAAAAGTCATGTTAAGCGGTTCGGATCGACTGTTCGGACTTTGAAAATGCAGAAAAAAAGATTGGGTGTATTGGGAGCATAGAAATTTGGGTGCATTTGAATCCTCTAACTTTATATATAGTTAGAAAATCACAAATTAATGAATATGGTTTACCGGTATAACTTTATACAGTAACGACTTGATTTTGTGATTTTGAATTCATTAATATAGCATTTTGTTTATAACCGGTATAACTTTATATATAGTTAGATGTTTATCTTAATAGTTAATTATCTTTTTTTTCGGTAATATTCTGATACAATTTTTTTACACTCCTCTCGATAATAGCCGCCGAAGCAAAGCGAGGCTCACTTCTAGTTAACTTAAATTCTCATTGGATGGTCTGTATCTAAACTCAAAATTTTAGTTACTTTGAGATGCGGACTCCATGAAGAATTTTTTTTTTTTATTTACCATCTAAAAAAATTGAAATTTTGACTTTATCAATGTTTTGATGAAAATTCAGAAACTACCACGTGCGCAAACTCAGTCTACGCACGACCAAAAACCTATATAAGAGGCTCCGCTACGCACCATTCCTTGGATCCGACTCCGCTGTTCTCCAAAGGGAGAACAGGATCCTGTTATTCCGATCCCAGCCATTCACCTTTATCGTGATTCGGATATGAAAAACTTTGAACGGTTCAGATCGGAATAACAGGGTCCTGTTCTCCAATTTGGAGAACAGCGGAGTTGGTTCCCCATTCCTTCACCCGCCTCCCTGCGCACCAAAATCCCTTCTAAAAAGGTAATTTTTTTTTAGAATTTTCTTTTTCTTTTTCTTTTTAAATTAGAAATTTAGTTTATTAAATTAGTTAGTTAGTTTAGTTGATTAGAAATATAGTTTTCTAAATTAGAAAATTAGTTTATTAAATTAGGAAAATTAGAAATTTAGTTTATTAAATTAGATAGTTAGGTTATTAAATTAAATAGTTAGTTTATTTAGGTGTAAAATAACCATATAACCAAACTGGACCTGAATTGTGGTAATTTGTCTAAAATTAGATCCATATAACCAGACTAGACCTGAATTGTGGTAATTTGTCCAAAATTAGATCATTTCTTTTACCAAAATTGTACTGTTTTATAATTTATCAGTTTTGGTCAGCTGACTTTTATGACATTTCGACTTTGTTTTAATTAATATCAAGAGTTTTCACAAATATACTTATGTGAATAATTTAGGATGTTGATTTTTAACTCATTGATTCATATAATAATAAATCTAATAAGTGATAATCATTTATGTGAATGTAAAGAAAAATAATATAGATCATATCTAACGATTTTATTTCGACATATGAATTTTAGAATTTATTTGTTATTAGAAAACAAATGGAGATATGATGGTGACACAAAAAAGTGGCATTTGAATCATCCTCTTCTAACTATTAATAATATAGAGCAAGTTTTATTTAAATAATTAAAACTAACAATATACTAAATGATTTTACAATGATATCTTATTGTTAATACAAAACATTTAAGAAGAAAATTGCAATGGTTGGACATTTAATTCTATTTTGTTTTCAAATTTCATATCTGAAACTTATTTGTCGAGATAATCAAGATTCAATCTAACTAATTAAATTCTAAATTTGAATTTTTTCCAAACAATATTAGTTGGATTTGTTGGATTAAATTTACACTGCTAAGAATATTACATATTTTTTTTCATTTTGCTTTTAGCAACAAATGATGAAATATCACATTCTTTTGATATTATAGCCACTAGTTAGGCATGATAGATTGATAGTAATGTGAAAATGACAAAAAGTGAAAGTATATAACTTTGACATTTCATTACTGATGAAATGATTAGTGTTTTGGTAAACAATGAACTCGTGTGTTTCATTATGAGTCGAATTGGCTCGGATTATGATTGGACGGTCGAGATGTGAAACTCAAAATCTGAGTTAATGCATAGGATTAGGATACAGATTCCCGCTAGAGTCTAGACGTCCCTGGACGGCTTGGAGAATGGAGTAGGTCCGATGTCCATCGGACCTACTTTTAGGTTCAACGAGCATGATGACCGTCCGATCTAACTTAAGATTTGTACGTACGAAAATTAAAACAGACACACACGAAGTTTAAAGTGTTTTGCACGAATCTTAAGATAAATCAACAGTGATTGAATCCATCGGACCTACGGCTTGACGTTGTGAATTGTGATGTTAGCCATCGGCCCAATGACATACAAATATATAATGATACAAGGAGCAAAATTGACATGCCTTTTTTAATTAACATTTTATAAAATAAATTAAAGAAGTAACACGTATTTCACGAAATCTAAAAACTTAATCGATAAAAGAGTCTCTCTCATAAGTAAAATGTATTTTTTTTAAAGTGTTTTCCTTGGAGAGAATAAGAGAAATGTTTTCTCAATATGCGTTTTTCATAGTAAAAATACAGGTTTATGCTCTAACACTTTGACCCGAAATTTTTAAAAATAGCATAATCTGAAAAAAAATAAACAAAAAAAACCACTAAATTTGAATTTTTCTGAATCTATCAAAAAAACCAAAAAACCATTTAGCAGAACACCGGTGCGGCTCCAAATATTTCCCTTCTTTTTGGGTTTAGTCAAAGTTTGAGATATCGCTGTGGACGCGAATTGAAACGGACGGCCCAGATTAATCCTATCTGGGCCAAACTCAATCTGGTACCTATGGAGACTGTAGGGGGTCTGTTTTGAGATTCGTGTCATGTTAAAAGAACCGTCCAATCGTAATTGTCTACAATCAGGTAACCTGAGGTGATGTGAATTCTATTTTATTAAACAGAACAGCGGTTTAGTCAAAGAGAACGAATTTAGTCAAACTAATATCCCTTTTTTTTATTAAACAGAAAAAATGGGGCTGCAGAGACATTCTGCGGACCTCGATCTGACTGGGGCCACAGAACGCCTGTGCGGTCTCCAGTATTTGAGGCCACAGAATGGTTCTACGGCCTGGGTAGATATGAAAAAACTCAAATTTCGTGATTTTTTTGTTTTTTTATTTTTTTTTAAATGGTAGTTTTAAAAATTTCGGACACTTTGACTTCACCTACAGTCTCACCTGCCTCAGTTAACGGTAAATAAATGAGTAAAATGCCAACATTTGACAGTTTGGCCGAGTGGTCTAAGGCGCTAGATTTAGGCCCAGTTCGGCTGCTGGAAATGGGTGAAGAAATAGGCAAATTTGAATTGATTTTTTACTGTTCACGTGGAAAAAAAAAATTAGCTCTGAGTAAATTTTTTTGTCCCACGTGAACAGTACACACAGCCGAACTGGACCTTAGGCTCTGGTCCGAATAGATTTGAACCCACAGCTGTCATATGATTAAATACATACTTTTATCTAAAAAAAAAATTGAGTGAAGCACATTCACATGAATAGAGAAATTCAATGAGTTTCTGAATTCTTTTCCAAATAATTTTTAAATTTCACCAAGTATTCTAACTTATAGCTTCAGAATTTTAACATATTTTAAAATCGGTATAGCAAAATAAATTATTTCTGAATATGTTTGTACTTTCTGAATAAGTAAATAAAGAGGGTTAGCAATATCTTAATTAGTGACTAGATCCTGTTCACTCACTACAATCTCTTAATTAGTGACTAGATCGATGTGACATCACTACAGTATCCAAAATTGGAAACTATTCATCTCCTTCATGTGACTAGATCGATGTGACATCACTCACCCCAGTCCCAGCGACTGTTCACTCACCTCATATTATCCAAAATTAGTGAGTATAGAATAGGTGACTAGATCCTGGTAAAGAAGAGAGGATGTGTAAGCGCAAGGAAGAGCGTTACCTTCAGCCGTGAGATAAAGATTGGACGGAAAAAAGAGGGAATGTTACTGTAGCACTACTGTAGATCTACAGTAACCACTCCATCCAAGATTAAATATATAGAAAGATATGTAAGAATTAATTTGATTTTTAATTTCTAAATTTATTTTATTTTAATAGTTAGTATATTGGGGTATACCAAAATTAACCAGAATTGAACCAAAATGGATCTGAATTGTCTGAAATTTACCAAAATTGTCTCGTTTGTTGATTGACCAAATATGTTTAACCATAGACCATAACTGAACGTGAATTGTCTTAAATTTTTCAAAATTAGACCAAAATTTATCAAAATTGTACCACTCATTTTGCAATTTAATGTAGACGGAGAAACTATCAGAAGTACGGAACAACCATGCTTTGCTCGAGTACCATCCAAGAATGGATGACGCGTTACATAAGTGGGGTTGTGGCATGTATCCCAGTTTGAACCAAAATGGATCTGAATTGTCTGAAATTTATCAAAATTGTATCGTTTGTTGATTGACCAAATATGTTTAACATAGAGTTATCATAACTGAACGTGAATTGTCTTAAATTTTTCAAAATTAGACCAAAATTTATCAAAATTGTACTGCTCATTTTGCAATTTAATGTAGACGGAGAAACTATCAGAAGTACGGAACAACCATGCTTTGCTCGAGTACCATCCGAGAAGGAAATACGTGACACGCCGTGACGTGATCAAAATAGTGGCAGACGATCACGTCACGCGAATGGTCACGTCACGCGTAGTCACGCCGTGACTACACGTGACGTGATATGACGTGACATAAATTAGTCACATTGAACTTTTTTTATATTTTAATTTAAATTGTTAAAAATTCAGAAAAAATATATAAAAAAATATGAAAATTATAAAATTTGTAAAATAAGTATATAATGTTGCAAAAATTAACTAGTAAATAATATTCTAAAAATTGTCAAATTTTTTGGATAAAAGATATTTTAAGATCTGGGACAAAATAAGGAGCGCATTTGAAAATTGGGGAAATCTGGGACGTAAAGCGGGACTTTGAAAATTGGGAAATCTGGGACAAAATGAGGAGCGCATTTGGGTATTAAGATCGGATTGATTTTAAAATTCCGAAACTATTTTAGTGCAAGCCAGCCAAGCAATCCGTGACTATGTGTATTTACGTGATTACACGTGACAGTACGTGATCACGTGATGTGTTTTATAACGTGACGTGACGTGATCACGTGACATGACGTGATTAGTTTACGTGACGTGACGTATAATTTTTGTTAAATACAATCACGTCACGCGAATAATCACGTCATGTAATCGACACACGTGACGTGACTGATCACGCCGTGACAAATTTTCTTCTCTAATGACGCGTTACATAAGTGGGGTTGTGGCATGTATCCCAGTTAAAAAAAGTAGAGCTTAGCGGATGTAGTTATGCTTATTTTTTAGACATAACATAGTGTCTGAGGTCTTAAAAAAAGGTATAGCGCAACTAATATTTTATGTTTAAAACTTTTAAATATTAAAGAAAAATATGATCGTGATGGAGTATTAAAACTATGAATATTGGATTCCCTCTCTTAAAATATACTGAATTGCTGAAATTTTGACTTATTAATTTATACTATGGCCACATTCATTAAGCTCTAAAATTTACATTTTTCTCTTAGAAGTAAAAAGAGATTCATTAAACTATGTTTCAGATTTTAGGTCCCACCGGGATTCGAACCCAGGTCGCCAGATTCAAAGTCTGGAGTGCTAACCACTACACTATGGAACCTTTTAGTCCGCGTTTTATTTGTTAATACTATTATTCTTAACCTCATGCATTGTTGGCAGTATATATTGATTTAAAAACGACAATATAGAGATACGTAGTACCTAAAAAAAAAAAATACCAAGTACCGAGATTTTTTTAGTTACCATCTTAATGTTTCAAAATTCTAACCACATGGGGATGTTTGGTTATATTGAGAATATGTTATTTTTAAAGTTAGACTATTTGGAATAACTTATTTGGTGTTTGGTTGGATTATAATAGCTAAAATAGTGAATCCAAACATTTTGTCTTATTATAATAAACTATTCCTAAGGGTTCTAAAATTAGATATTCTAATAAGACAAACAATAGCTATTCTTAATTTGACTATGAAATGTTTTGGTAAAGGTGATTTTTTTATTTATATTTTAATTTAATTTATTCATAATTTAGGATTAGGTTTAGATTTATTGTTTAGGGTAGGCCAAATTGGACTTGAATTGTCTGAAAATTGTATCAAATTATATCAAATTTTTACCAATGATCCATACAAAAATAACAAAATTTACCAACTTAATAATTTACCATATTTGACCAGTTGTAGACCAAATTGGACCAGATTTAAACCAAATTAGATTTGAATTATAATGTCATTGTTTACATCACAAGTATACAAGTTTTTCTATAGAGAGTAAGAAACAGAGAACTGAATCATTTATCATTACAAATCGGCCACTTAGAAGACTATTTTTCTCACATATACTACATTTTTTTTTTAATAAATAGTATAATGATAACTTTAAAAGTTTTAAATGAGTTTTACTAGAGTTATACATAAAATTCCCCCAAAAAAAGTGTCAGTTCACTTGTACATTGAAGTCTGATTAAGTCTGTTTCACCAAAATAAGAAATCAACTGTAAATAGGGATGTGTACTTCAGAGGACATTGCAGCCTTCTCTCTCTTTTTGCAACATAGTACTGAAAGCTGAATTCACCAAACAAATTAGGCAAGGAATTGTGTCGGTACTTTTTTTTTTTTACCAGTAAATGCCCTTAGGCTAATTGTGTCAGTACTTGCAATGCATAGAAGAACCATGTCAAAATCTAATGCATCACCTCCCTTCTGGTTTTAACAAATTCAATTTTTTTTTCTTTTGTTGTCTTGTCTTCCTTGTGCTCAAAGTCTAAGAAGGATGGTGTGCATCGGACCAATTTGTCCCGGTCTCGTAATACACAGCACCATTGTGGTCGGTCAAGTACTAAACTCCAAACTTGGCAGCAACTGCCTAGCTTCTAAAAAAAAAGTACTAAACTCTATTAGAGTCCTAATTTGTTCAAGTATTATCCTCGAAGGCTCGAATAGCCTATTAACATTGATCAAGTACTATACTCGTAAAACAGACTGCTTGAAGACGAAGATTTTGTGTGTTAATAGTTAGATTGCTGAGCCAAATATCACCGATTGTATTAACCTATGTTACCCCGATACTTATATATGGTCCCGTACCCGTATCCTATACGTATCGTATAGCCCGATACTGGTATCGTGTTGAAAATTGCCGTATCCCATATCGTATCCGATACGATACCCGTACCCATATCCATGCAACATAGGTACTAACCAATACATGCTTACTGTGATTTTCACAGTAAATTCAACAAAAAGAACTCGTCTAACTTTTTGCAAGAACTGACACACTGTCTGACTGTCAGCTGAAAATTTTTCTAAGCAAGGTTGAATATAAGGGCAATATGGGAAATGAATTGTTTGTGTAGAAGTAGCAGCAACTTAGGATTTTTATTTAATTAGTCTCAAGTAGTAGTAGTTTCTTTCATGCTTTATTTATGAAATTGTACCAATTTAAGTTAGAATTTTGGATACTGGTAAACCTTTACCAGTATCAGCTAGGAACTTTGTCTTCAAACTTTTTCAGTAATATATGCCTAAGGGTTTGAAATTAAAAGAAGAAAAAAAAGCCAGGAAAAGAAGCAGTTCATCAGCTTGCTTTATTTTGGATAAATTTACCCCTACAGTAGGTATGCTGGAGCGTGAACCTAAGTTGTTCAGGTCCGGTGAAAAATTGGTCATGTCAAATACTTAAATTAATTGTACTATAAACAATGCACAGTGGCTTTATGTTCACAATTAATCCAAAATTACTGACAAACAAAAAAAGTCAAAATTGCATTTAGAAATAAGAGCATCTACATCTCTGGTACTATGAGAGTTTCTAATCTGATGTGACTGTACCTAATCCAGTTTTAGAGATGTGAGAGAGTTTCTTATTTAGAAACTATGCATAAAAGTTTCTTATTAAGAAACTGTTTATAAACTTCACGCTGGTCAAATAATTAGCTCAAATTATTTCTCCTTATTAATTTATTGCTGACGTGGCTTAATAGAAACTCTAAAATTAATTTCAGGAATGTGAGAGTTATAAACTTTAGAGACCTCAATTTCTAAAAAATAGTTAACAGTTATTTGGAAACTCATTTGAGTTGCTGGGATATAGATGCTCTAAGATTTCCAATTAGGATAAGCAACTGAATTGACTTGTAGTCATTTTAGAATGTCAGTAATTAAGTGCTCACTTGAATGGAAAAATAATGAAAATAAAAATAAAAGGGAAGGAATAAAATAAAAACCTAACTAACAAGCAAATCAATTTGAGATACTGGCAAACCATCCTTAGCTGAAGTTTTCCCAGAAACAGAGTCAATGTAGGTTCGGTGCAGCCCTGGAATGGTGTGTTCATATGGAAGAACAATTTTCTCAAGAAACTGCTTCTCATTTGGTCTTGCAAAAGAAAATAAACCTCGTTTTGCCACTGGCAATCCTTTTGACTCCAGAAGCTTCCGGACAAGGCTGCGGGGGATCAGCCGCTTCTCCAAGCTTAACGTGAGCAGAGCTGTATTTCTGATCACATGCAACTTATCACAGCCTGCTTCCTTTATCAGAAACTGTACTTTAGAACCTATATTCTCCTCAGTTTTTTGCAATATATTAGGGTTTGAACACACAAGACTGGTCACCTCGTCTTGTGAGAACCCAAGACTTTTCAAGTTATGTAGCCTGGCATCTATGATGGGCTGGTTCACACTACTTACAACAACTAATGCATACACAAACATTTGTGATGAACGGGCAATGCCTAATTCATCAGCTTTCTTAGCATTCATCTTCAAAGTTTCAGTCCTCGAGGTGATAAGTCTAGGTTGCTGCTTAATCAGCTGGGCAATTTTGCCTCTTTAAGGGTCTGTTTGCGGGATGGGATTTGACAGGTTCCGAAACCCACTTTTTCATTTGCGGGAATACATACTCATAAATATGCACGGGAATAATTATCGGAATGTACTGAACAAGTGTTCGGTTGTACCATGAAAATAGTTGTGGAAAATCCTATTTTCTTTCTAAAATACTTGTTATCAATAAAATAATTGTTAATTAAATTAAATTAATAATCATTGTGGTGATTAATACAAGATTTTCATTTTGCATAATTTTTTAAAATCATACAATTATTTTTATTAATAAAATTATAATAATGTAATTAAATAAAATTAATTAAATAATAATATTAAATAGATGAAACATTTCAAATAAAAATCTACTAAAATGGTTACAAAATAAAATAAGAAAATATTTATAAATAAATAAATAAAATAAGAAAACAATAATTAAAAAACATTTTAAAAGATAAAGATTTAAAAACATATACAAATAAGTAAACATTTATAAACAAACAAACATATAAAATATGTAATTACAAAAATAAGAAAACAAACAAACATATAAAATATGTAATTAAAAAAATAAGAAAAAAAAAACAAACATATAAAATATGTAATTACAAAAATAAGAAAACAAACAAACATATAAAATATGTAATTACAAAAATAAGAAAACAAACAAACATATAAAATATGTAATTACAAAAATAAGAAAACAAACAAACATATAAAATATGTAATTACAAAATAAGAAAACAACATTTTAAAACATTTTAAAAAATAAACATTTAAAAACATTTACAAAAATAAACATTTATAAACAAACAAACATTTAAAATATGTAATTACAAAAATAAGAAAACAAGCAAACATTTAAAATATGTAATTACAAAAATAAGAAAACAAGCAAACATTTAAAATATGTAATTACAAAAATAAGAAAACAAACAAACATTTAAAATATGTAATTACAAAATAAGAAAACAAGCAAACATTTAAAATATGTAATTACAAAATAAAAAACAAACAAACATTTAAAATATGTATTTAAAAAAATAAGAAAACAACAATTAAAAACATTTAAAAAAATAAATATTTATAAACAAACAAACATTTAAAAATATGAAATTAAAAAATGAAGGATGTGTGTTTTGAAAGTTATTTCTTTGAGTGATAATTTATATGTAGTTCATGATTTTATTACGAATATTATTATTCATGCTCCTTGAGATTTATATGTTATATCTTTGGAAGAGTTCAGGAAGATGCTTTTGGTCTTGAACCATAGAACTCCTAAGATGAGAAACATTTAATCACTAAATATGTTCACAATCGTGGTAATTAAGGAGGAACATTAATTACCGAGAAAGATTGTCATGTTGATTAAAGTACATTGAAGTTCTATAAATGTTGATAAAGGATTATCATTTAATAACATGAATATATAAATATGTGCATTTTATATATTGAACATGACCTAAATGAATGAAACATTATATGGATTGTGTTTTGTGTCATTAATGTTTTCATTGTGTCTTTAGAATCTAAGATATGAGATGTGTAGATTTTTCACATGAGAAGTATATAATGTGATTGCTATTTAAATACTATCTTCAGATAGGAATAAAATAGTAGTTCGTTGTGTACAACTTGTGCGGGAAAAATCTATATGTTAATATTATCATTGTCCCTCAATTTGAGTTATGATATTACTGGGCCCCTTGGTAAAGTGGAATTATATCGCATGCAATATAACTGATGTAGTTATAATTATAATTCACTTGAGAAACCAAGAAAATACTATAATGCAAGAATGACACGATTCTATTTTGCATATTATTCATAATATCATGAGACAAGGATAGACACGAAATTAGTGGATTGAGTGAATGATTATTATGTCATTTGGATAACTATAATGTAATGATAGAACCTCTTATAGTCAATAATATAAAGTTTTATATTATTGCCAAGATGACATAAATCCTCTATACGGTCACACCAACTGAAGAGAAACAACAAGTATTTTATATTTCATAATGATGTATAAGATAAAATACATGAGATGAAATGATAAAATAAAATGTCATAATATGACATGCTTAGATCATAAATAAATTTGTGAAGTTATGCAAATATTATTTGGTATAATGTTTGAATGCATTATAAGAATAATAAGAATATTGCATAATAGAATAATATGATTAATATTATTTATTCATAAATTAATTTATTAAACCAATCACAAGATGAGATTAAAGAGATTATAAAATGGCTAAACAAGGCTAGTGGCATTTGTGTAATTAATTTAAACATTACACAAATAGTTGCCCTAACCCTTGCCTATTTAAAGGGGTGTAATTAAGGAAAAGAGAGAGAATTTTTCTGCTCCTTACTTGGACGAAATTACTGTAGCACTTAGTCAAAATTACTGTAGCAATCTCCTTTGCTCAAGGCTAAAACCCTAGTGGTTCAATCTCTTCTCTAATATCTTCTTGATAGGTTTAGCCACCAAGAAATCAAATAGGTTGTTAATTTGAAGATCAAGAGGTGGTTGGATCTAAGTCTTGAACTTCACATCCATCTATCTAAGAGGTGTGTTAGTTCGTTGTTTAGGTTCAAGGTGAACCAAGAGGCGCTTCCAAGAAGAACACGAGAAAGAGAAGGGAAATCGACTTCTCTCCATCAAGAGATTTGACAATCTCTTTAGGTAAATGTTTTAATCCTCTTTAGCAATAAATTAGATGAAATTAATTTATTTTAATTTAGTACACATTAGTTTATTGAAAATCTTGTTTACTTTTGTCGTATAAATAAGATCTTTTGTGTATTGAGCCAAGCAAGTGGTGATAGGAAAATTTTAAATTCTCACCATATAGGCATACACGTGAAATCCCAACAAAAAAAATATTTAAAAATTCAAATCAGACCAATTAGTTAGTCCCACAAAAGAAAATCAAACATATATTGATTCCTTATATAAATATAAGGGAAAGAGAGAGAGAGAGTTAGTGTCACACCCTGAGACAACCCGCCACGTATTTATACGTAAGGCATGTGCACATCACATACATTATCAATAATAAATACTCATGCAACATTTTAAAATCAAACGAAGTCTTCTAACACCACAAATAGTTCAAGCACATAACACACATTCAACATGAGATCAAGACAAACAGGGCAAACAAACCGACAATTGCCATGTTAGTCAATGTATCCACTTTCAAAGAGAGAAATTAAAGTTTAACTAAAAGAAAATAAAAAGATACTTGAGTTGGCTGCTCATTGACTTTCTGATCCGCATTCCTCCTATTCGTGCTTCTCGTCGGCTTCATTATTTTCTGGAACCCACATAAAAGTGAAACGGGTGAGAGATCGAACAGTCTCTCAATACGGGATTTAGTTCCAGTCCCGGAGTTTGTCAAATTGACTTATTAACACAAATATGATATTGTATCCTCACATGAAATCTTACCAATGCATTTTTAAATCACACATGCACACACACACACACTTCTTTAATTATCTTTCAGGCTTTCCGTTAATCCGTTTATTTGCCAATCTAATGGGAAATCCATCCAACATTGGAAGACCGCCAACCCGCTGGGAAATCCAACCAACAACGAGAGGCTTTCTCACTAGACGGGGAATCCACCCTACGCTAGATCTTGACCCGTGACGGGAAATCCAACCAACGCCACGTTAACGAGAGGCCTAGTCGAACCAGGCCCAATGTATACATTCCAACGTACGTTCAACACACGTTGGCCCCTTTCCTTTAACTTATCTGTTACCTTCCATGTTCATTTCATTTAACACTACACAATGTCATGCTCAACACATCCTACTTACCAGTCTCATGATCGATATGAATAATCCTATTGTATTTCTAAACAAACCAAAGGGATCGTTCGATTCAACATGCACAATTCCAAAACTAAATAAATAAAAGCATACAAAACGGTAAGTAACAATTTGACAATGTCCAGGAAATCCGTACCTTTGTTATCGGGCAATCCACCACTGTCTCTACGTTTCTCCTCACTTCGACACTCGGACTTAGACTACGAAACATGATTTCTAAATTAGTATTCACGCACATTTCTAATTAAACAAGATATGTTGATAAAATAATATTTGTTAAGTTTATAAGATTCAGAAATATAATTATTAATTTAAAATAAGGTAATTATATTTAAAATAAAATAAAATTATACTTCTTTACCATAAAAATAACTTTAGGGTCATCGTTGCAAAAACTCTCAGGGTCTTCGGTGAAAATTTACCTTCTAATAAACTAATAGATGAAATTTATGAACTTCGGTGATATTGTTTTTAATTTAATTAAACATCGGTGAACTTCAGTGAATATTCAAGAGCTAATTGAACTTCTGATATCTAAATAAAGATATATTCGGTCATTATTTAACAAATAATTTGATCAAATTCCAGAGTCCTATTACTATCGAAATCATTCTTCAATCCCACCAATTACATGAGATTATATCAAATAATAAGACATATTATCAATTGAGTAATTTTCAGAAAGTATATAACTATTAGAATTCTTATCAAATATATCAATATAACCCAGAGACTATATCAAAATAATAAATATAAACAAATCTTATCAAATAGATAATTTTCAGAAAAATATAGTTCTTAGAATCATTATAAATAAAATATAAGAGATTGTTTAAATCTACTTCCTAAGCATAAATTAGATATAGAATTGGGATACCTTAATTAATTTCACAACTTAATTGTGACAGGGTGCGGCCTGAGATCTAGATAAAATAGATTTCTCTTCTTCTTTTTACTTTATGCGAAGGAGGCCAGAGAGAGAGAGTATGGTACAGAATCTAGAGTGAGGCTATGGTGCTATGCATAGCACCAATGGCTAGTGTACTACGGCTTAATATGGTACTTTTTAAAATCCTAACGGTCGATCCGACCGTTCAATGTGATATCCATATGAATATGTACTTGCAAACTAAATTTTATATTTTTTCGAATTTTTTTACTATTTTTTCAGATAGGTAGAAAAATCAGTGTTTTTTGAAAATTCTGGACCATCAAAATTATACCTATCTGAAAAAATAGTAAAAAAATTCGAAAAAATATAAAATTTAGTTTACAAGTACATATTCATATGGTTATCACATTGAACGGTCGGATCGACCGTTAGAATTTTAAAAAGTACCATATTGAGCCGTAGTACACTAGCCATCCGTGCTATGCATAGCACCATAGCCTCACTCCAGAATCTACATATTGCGTAGTTTTAAACTTTAATAATAGGAGCGGTTTTGTAATTATAGGAGGTTACACTAATTAATTAATTGCAAGTAGTTATGATAGAGAGTTATCATTTTACTTTTATTAATGAGGATTTTTAATTGCCGACCCTACGTTAAATCTGTTCATTTAAATATATGCTAACTTATATATATGAATATCATCAATCGGAATATATCCAGCATGTTATTTTTGGATTACTTGTTATTTTTTTTATATTGTTAAATTATTCGATTTATATGAAGGAAAGAGGAATAATGAAATTGAAAGATAAATAAATTTATACAACTGTTCATGTCGTATTTAATTTAGTATTTTGATTTAAGTAGCGTTACATAATCGTATATATTTTTAAAATAAAATGTTCAGTTAGATTATACGTGCCTAAAATTACATGGTGTTACAGTTAGGCCCTGTTTGGCGCCAAGAAGGGAATGGACGTGGGCGTAGTAATTGAATTAAATTTTACTGTGCTCGTGGGTAAAAAAAAATTCACTCTGAGTGAATTTTTTTTTTCCCACGGCAACAGTATTCATTCTAACACGCCCTTAAAGAGAATTTGGAGATACCACGTGGGGTTGGGAGGCAGAAATGGAAAGAGAGAGAGAGTGTCGGTTCCAGGCTTCCAGCTCTAAAGAGAAGGAGAGAAGATTGGGTAGGAAAAAATGATGTGTGAGATTCGGTTTTTCAGCCCACCAAATTGCACGAAAATGGGAACAAATGGGTTGTATCCATGAGAATATTATGGGAATAAAATTAAAAGTCGAACGCCCAGATGAGATTATAATCTGATCTAGTCCAAATTCATCAAAATTCCCAGTGGAAATTGACTGCCGAACATGCCCTAAATGTGGTACCGAGAGACTCCCTCTAACTGGTGGGGCCAGGTCTGTTAGAATGCAGTCAAATGACCGTGCATCCATCAAAGGACAAGAAATAATGAATCTGGTTTAAATAGTTAATTGTGTTCAAACTCATTAATTAATTGGGTACTTGATAAAAAAAAACAATGCTTTAACTTATGATTTCCAATGCACTGACCTCTAAGTACAGGGCCCGGCATCGAAGACCTCCCAAAATCAAGTACGCAGTTGGGCCTAAAACATCACACAACAACCCAATTAAAGCCCAAAGGAATAGCCTCCCAGAGCAAGCTCACAGTTATTCCCAAAACGGCTAAAATCACACACGACGACATTGACTATCGTCTATAATTGACTACCACCTATATTTGGTATCATAGCTTGGTGAGATAGAAGAGGGTTCAATCATGGCCAAGAAGAAAACGAGGAAGTTTGATATTTGTTTCCGTTGTTAAGATCCGTCAATCCAAATCCCTCTCCGCTTCCGCTTCTGAGTTTGTGGATGTGCTGACACCGATTGTTAATTGTCAATTCCTCTTTGTTGAACTGCTTAGTCAGTGCGTACATCAAGTCGCGTGGGTCGATTCTTTTGAACCACGCCATGGCTATTTTCGAATTAAGTCCGTGAAGATATACACCAAGTCAATTCAGACCGAAGATTAGGCATATGCGCATTTTGGCCAGGATTTTTAGGTAATTCCAATTTTTTGAAAATTGGGATAATTGGAATTTTGGTGATTTGGTGGTTCGTTATTTGGGTGATTTGGTGTGTTTTGATTATTGGAGGATTTTGAGAATCAAGCAATTTTGGTGAAAGGGTGTTTTAGTTGATAATGATTATGTCATCATGGATTCAAATCCTAATAGATAACACTATGAGGTTTTGTTATGTACAACTACATCAAGTTTGTCTTGCACCGATACACGGAGTGTACTTATGGCGAGTGTTTCCAGATTTCGGATGTTTCTGGTAGTTTCTGTGATGATAGTTGTGTTATGATAATTTCAATTTTGGTGGGTTCGTAATTCCAATTTTGGTGATTTTGGGATCAGGTTTTTTGGTATTTTGGTGTTTTTGACGTTTAGGGGTTTCTAATTTAGATGATATAGTTCGACCATGTTTGACATCATGAGTTTTGTGCTTTGCATGTGCGGAGGATAATGGCTATTATTGTCGGATATTGGAGGAATTGGATGACATGGATCTTTTATTTCACGATGAGATTTCAAGTCAAGGGGAGGATTGTTGTGTATGTCTTTCATCTCATCATATATTTTCATCATGCTTGATTTAGTAGGATGTCAGAATAGTAGGCTATGTTTGGCAAGCTATATTATATAGTAAGAATTTAGTATTTTAGTATAGAATATTTTAGGACTGTCATTTATAGAGTTTTTTTTTTAGAAATTTATGTTGTTATAAATTATATCATTTATATTCTATATGATAATAAAGTCAATGTATACAATTAAGCTTGCTTATAAAATTTTGTATCTTGTTTCTTATCTCTTCTTGGAGACCTAACAGTAACCAATAAAAGTTATGTTTTCCTTTACTACTTTTTCTTTCTATGCAGCTGTAAATTGGGAGGCAAGCACTTGTGTCATCAATTTTGGTATCACAACTTCGCTACCATATAATGATTTATAGAATTTTTGGTACTGGTCCGTAAATTAAACATTGATTAAATTCATATTAAAAATTAATGGCATAGTATGTAGTACATTGTAGTACGGTAACAAGCCATGACCATTGACAAGTAAGAGTTGACATTGAGCTTTTTTTTTTATCTCTTTAGACTTCATAAAGCTTTGTGCTTGTTAAATCTCCAAGCAAAGTTGAATAGATCTTTTAGGTCCAATTCTATCCGTTTGGAGGCAAAGCTTTTTTTGTACGTAGTTGAGAGTTGATTCGAATTATTTTAGAATTTCAAGAGCTCTTTAGCCCTGATATTTTATGGCAGTGTTGTAAATAACGGTATACGGTCGTCGGACGGACAAGTTACCGTCAAACAATTAATCGGGAATAATCGGGAATAATCGGTCATAATCGGAATAATCGGCCGATTAATCGGAAAAATCCGTGACGGTTTGATCACCACTAACGACTAATCGGCCGATTAATTGGCCTAAACAGACGTTTTTTACAACACTGTTTTATGGTATAGTATACGGTATACGGTCGTCGGACGGACAGAGTACCGCCAAACAATTAATTGGGAATAATCGGCCGATTAATCGGAAAAATCCGTAACAGTTTGATCACCGCTAACGACTAATCGGCCGATTAATCAGCCTTACAACACTGTTTTATGGTATAGTATATCGGCAAATCCATATATGAAGCTACAAATTTTTACATTATATATAGTTCGAATGCAATGCTGTAATGTGGTTCACTACCGACAGCTCTTATAAACAATCACTTGATATATTTTCTAATTGAGTAAAATAAAACGGAAAACAGAATTGAACCGCACATATTGGAACACACAGACAAAGAGACACCCAGAGGCAAACATACATAAACTTTTACGTATTGAAGAAGCATAATTTTCTCAAATTCAATAAGTTGACTTTTAATTTCAATTTGAATAGTCCTTGATAGGTTTGTTATATAAATACCACAAGCAGTTTAGATGATATAACGTAATTTGCTAAATACTCCATCTTAAGTCAAATTAACACTTAGTTGCAACGTTAATTACCCATTAAGTAGATCTAAAGAAGTATGCAATGCCCCGGCCCTCTATATATATATATCTTTCACCATGCAGCTACTAAAACAGCATCCATTCATAAACCTAAAAGAACAAAAAGAGATATATACATGTCTCCCATTTTCTTCCTGACGTTGTACCTCCTCTCTTTCACCTCTTCCGTGTTGTCTACTAAACATGATGAAGGTGTACTCCTCAAAATCAAGAAGCAACTAGGCAACCCCGATGGTCTCCGTTGGTGGGTAAAAGGATTCGACTATTGTGATGCCTTAGCCAATGTAGCACTAGGAAACTCCTATATAACATGTACTAGCACTGGTCGTGTTAGATCTCTCAATTTGCAAAACTTAGTCACCACCACCTCCTTTCCAAAAGCCATTTGCGGCTTAACCGAAATACAAGACTTATATCTTGATCATAATCCAGGGTTTCATGGTCCCATTCCTTCATGCATTACCAAACTTCCCAATCTTCATCTTTTGATTATAACAGACACATCTCTCTCCGGCTCCGTGCCCAGTTTTTACAACCATGCCAATATCACAGGCATTAATCTTGCACGTAACCGACTATCTGGTACAATTCCACGATCTCTTTCTACGTGTCCAAACTTAAATGGTTTGGATCTTTCGTCAAATTACCTCACAGGTACCATGCCACCTGGGCTTGTTCATGGTTCGCATCCTTCACTTGTACTTAACAACAACTACTTAACTGGCGAAATACCAAAAAGTTATGGATCAGTAGATTTCCAGTTAATTGTTGTGGGGAACAACCGACTCAGAGGTGATGCTTCTTTTTTATTCGGTAAGCAAAAGAACACAGTTAACATTGAATTGAATAATAATTACTTTGAGTTCGATCTGAGTCTCGTAGAATTCTCGGATTTTATATATGGGTTTGATCTAAGCCACAACAAAATATATGGGAAAGTGCCAGAGTCATTTGCCAAAGCTGCTGTGTTGTTTTATCCAAATTTGTCATTCAACAAGCTCTGTGGAGAGTTACCTCAAGGTGACCACATGAGCCGATTCGATGCTGCGGTTTTCTCAGACAATGCATGCCTTTGTGGGTACCCACTGCTACCATGCTCTGTTTCGCCACCTGCACTTGCACCTGCACCTGCACCTGCGCCTGTATCCGGACTACCATTTTGATTCAACATTGAGTGCCTCTTCAGTGTGCATTTCATCAAAGAAATCAACCATTCTCATGTCAAGTTGTTTTAATGTACTACAAATAATAATGTGACTTCAGTATTTTATAATAAGCAATTTAGTGGTTATTTTGTGAATTTTTGCTCAAATTTGACTATTGGCTGTTGTGTAATTAAACTTGGATACAATAATTAATGTCGTGCCAGTTGACAAAAATGCACGTAGAGTGCAAATTACGCACACAATACAAGCTACAGCTAACAGCTTTGATGTCCTATGTTGAAAATCATTATAGGCTGTTGTCAGTCAGTCAAACCTAATTTGTTTAATAGCTTCAATTCAACACTAAAATCTATAGACAGCACCAACAGCTTCAATTCAACCCAGCTCAATTTCATGTACCAAGTTACCAGTAAGACTGCTAGCCAACAAAGCGTATGCCTGCTACAGGGATCGAAGCATAACAACGCTCTTTCAGTGTTGCAAACATCAAGACTTACAAAGCAATCATCTGAAAGTTTCAACAATTTTTTACCATATATCTCAATTTTGATGGATACGCTATATGCCTATATCCCTGCAATGTCTGACAATGGTGGGCCCTGCAATTGCAGGGGATGGAATTATTCCGTATCAGTATTCCACGGGTCTGATCCTAAAACCATTAATTTGTATCAGATACTGATCTTTTAAAGTTCAGTGTCTTGACCCCCATTTATATGTAAAAAAAATAACTATCAATGATAAAAATAATACATTTTCATAGCAGTATTCTGATTGTTAGATCAGATCTGATTCATAATAATCATACACAACAAGATGTCATGTATTTGGGTAGCACACTTTTGCTATATATCATCTCATGATTTAGAAGCTTGGTCCACATTTGTATATTAATTAAACACTGATTAAATTCCATATTATCGATTATGAGACAGTATTTACTACGCTATGTACGTACGCTAACAAGACGTGTACTCTCAACGAATACAAACTTGTTATCTCTCGTTAATTATTTGCAAAAAAAAAGGAGTAATATTTGTTTTCTCTTTAGCTTCACAAAAAATTGTGCTTTTTCATTAACTGTCCAAAATAGATTTTTTTTTTTTTTTTTCAGTTTGGAGTTGATATTTAAGCTCTTCTCTCTCTAATTAACCTTCATAGAACTTTGTTCTCGATTAAGTCTAAAAATTGAGGTCATATTAATTATCTCATTCTCGATCAAGTCAAATCAGATTCTACCTTTATCGTTCGAATTATTTAACTAAAAAGTATCTTAATGATATTTAGTTTAAATTTAATAATTTTTTAGAAGTTTTGATATTTATTATATTTCACAATTTAATTTTAATACAAACACACATATTTTTATGCACAAGATGTTTGTGATTACTTAAAATAAATATATATTAGTAGTTTATTAAAAATAATTAGTGAACAAACAATAAATGTTAAGCTTTAATATGTATTTACTATTATCTTAAAAAAAATATACATAATAATTTTACAAAAAATGCTAAACATTTCAAAAATATAAACTTGTGTATGGGTAATATGGGCGGTAGGATCGGTTCTTATTAAAGGATTTGTGAGAGAGAAAGAAATTGTAATGTTTGAATTCTATTTCATCAATCTAATCAATTACATTAATTGGGTGGTCTATTTATAGACTCTTATACCAGTACACGCACTGGTTCAATTCTACATAACAGAATAACAGGAAGTGGTTAATTATCTATATATAACCACTTTGACTAATCCTAATTATCCATAATAGAATTGACTAGTCTTAGCTCATACTGAGCTTGGAACACAAAAACTAGAGGCGTGTAGAAGATATCCCTTTGGTAAGTAGATCAGTGAGCTGATCCTTTGAGCAAATAAACCGCACCAGTAACTCATTTGTAGCCACCATTTCTCTTACGAAATGATAATCTATCTCTATATGTTTGGTTCGAGAACGAAAAACTGGATTTGAGGCTAGAAATGTCGCGCCTAGAACCTAGATTATGACACTATAGGGTCGGTTTGGAAAGAAGAGGCACATGAAGTTCGGAGGTGTTGAATCCACACTAGCTCCGCACAAGCTATTGCCATGCTTCTATACTCCGCTTCGGTGCTCAAACTAGACACGGTGTGTTGCTTTTTTGAACCACATGAAAGCAAATTAGATACAAGAAAGCCACAAAACCCCGTGTTGATTTCCTATCATCCTGGTATCCGGCCCAATCCACATCGGAATAGACGTGAACATCAAGAGAGGAGGAAGCATGAATGTTAAGACCATGATTAATGGTACCTTTTAAGTACCTTAGAATTCGCTTGACCGCACACCAATGATGGGAATAGGCATGAAGATCAAGAGAGAAGAAACCACCTCTGCCTGATGGGAAGTTCTAAAAATGACTCCCACTGTTAGCTCCAGTGCGACCTCGGCTCATTAAGGATTAAAGAGGTATTGTTATCTTCTTTCATTTCTTCAATTTTTTTCCTGTAAATGCGCCAAAAGTATATAATTACCAAGTAACAACTATTAATGTCACATGCGGCTAGTGTGTAGTGCAACATGTAACAGATTAATTACTGAAGGAGAGCGACTCTTCCTTCTATAAGAGCAAAAGTCTATTATACCCTAGAATTATCTATGTATCCAATGGGTGTTGGTGCGTGTTATTACCTGAATGATTTCCTTTGCATCTCTATTGCTACATAATTAGCTCATTTTTTTTTTTTGTATATGGCTCATTAATGGTTTGTTTTTTGAGTAAGAAATAGGAGTCAAGCTCCTAATTTTATTAACCGCAATTAGTTACACAGTTTTGAAGGGTTTTGAGTGGTAACCGTTCCATGGATTTACAATGAAAAGCAAAGGAAAATGAAAAATAAAAACACAAAACAGTAAACAGAAACGAAATTGAAAAATAAAAATTCAGCCTTGTTGCAATAGTCTTGTTCTTCCATTCGAGAAGCACCACTGGTCATGAATCTCTTACACTATATCCCTAAAGCAAAAGCTGCAAAAATAACTCTCTGATATGATATCTAACAAAAAGCCAACAGTGGCATCACATCACTATATACGTCTATGAAAAAAAATAATAAATAACCCATCATATAACACCAATCAAATTTCAAGCCCGGCGTTTGCTGAGACGCCATGTGTTGGGCTCGTGGTACCTGCCATACAATTGCTCGATCCTCTCCTGGCGCTTCCTCTTGCTCGTATACATTGAATCAGCCAACCTATAGAACCTCGGTGCCAGCTCGACAAGCCACTTGGGGTCAATGACAGTGACCTCCCGCATGTATTCTTTTGTGGTCATCACAACCTCATTGTATATGACCCAGTCAGGTTGCGCCTGGAAAAGGGCACTGCTCGGGTGGATGTTGACTGGCTGGTTCTCGACAATCGTTCGGTAACCACCTTCTTGCGGGTCCTTCCTAGCTGCGTGGAAGAAGAAACCAGCGGTGATTGCCTTTTGCAGTTTTGTGAAATCCTTGCCGGCTGAAACCACATTTAACTTGTACCTGTATGTAACAGGCAGCAGCACAGGTGAGTAATTGACCTAACAATAGTGAGAATAAACATGAGACAAGAGGAAGAGGATATGTACCTACCTGTCCATAATAGTGAGTAATTGCTTTCTGACATCCTGGGCCCGCCTGAGCGACGTTGACTGTACAAAATTCTCAAAACACCAAGGACCTGAGAAATTCTTCACCTTCCATGCCTCATAAACTGCAAGTAAGGTCAAGTGATCCCCTTCAGGTTGAAAGAACTTGGCTCGTTTCTGATCAGCCTGAGCTTGTTTCTCTCTTGGCCGGTAAAATATATTATTTCCTGTTGTAATCATGGCTATAATGGTCAATATTTCATCACTGCAACCAAGATCCACACTTGCCAAAAGCATCTTTGAGAGAGGCGGTTCTAAAGGAAATTCAGCCATTTTTCGACCCAGTTTTGTCAAAAGCCCCTCTTCATCTAGTGCACCAAGGCTGTATAGCTGTTCCATGGCCGAGATCAGGGCTTGAGGTGAGGGCGGGTCCATGAAATCAAACGACAGAAGGTCATTTATGCCCATAGCCTTCATGGTTAGAGTTGTTAACCCCAGGTTCATACGCTGGATTTCAGGTATAGTTGTAGGTGGCATCTCATTTCGGTATGCACTCTCTGTATATAATCGGTAACATTTTCCGGGACCGGTACGGCCGGCACGACCTGCTCTTTGTTTGGCTGAGGCCTGTGAAATAGGTGTAATGACAAGCGAGTCAAGCCCTTGTTTAGGGTTATATACATTAATTTTTGCAAAACCAGGGTCAACCACATAAAAGATGCCATCAATGGTCAAAGAGGCCTCAGCAATGTTGGTTGCCACCACCACTTTTCTCTTACCAGGTGGGGCCGGGTCGAAGATCCGTGACTGCATCTCACTTGGCAAAGCACTATAAACAGGTAAGATAATTAATTCTGGCACATTCTTTCCTAACCCTAACCCTTTCATTCTCTCGTAGAGACACTGACAGGCATGGTCAATCTCCTCTTGACCTGTCAGAAAGACAAGTATATCCCCCTCTGGCTCAGTCAAATGAATCTGTAAAACCGTAATTAAAGCCGCATCCAAGTAATCAATCTCGGGTTGCTTCGTGTATAGTATCTCCACAGGGAAAGTTCGACCTGGTATCGTGAAAATATTACAATTAAAGAAGTAACCCGAAAACTTCTCTGCATCGAGTGTGGCAGAGGTGACAATCAACCTCAGATCCTTTCTACGCCTTATCAATTGCTTTAACAAGCCAAATAATACATCAGTGTGTATAGTTCTCTCATGTGCTTCATCAAGCATAACAACCGAATACTTTGATAAATTTTCATCCACCAAAATTTCCCTCAGAAGCATACCATCAGTCATGTACTTGATAACAGTCTCCGGGCCTGTGCAATCCTCAAATCGAATCGCATAACCGACCTCTTCCCCTAACCTGCATCCAAATTCTTCTGCCACACGCTTGGCCACAGACATGGCCGCCACACGACGAGGCTGTGTACACCCGATCATTCCCTTAGTAGTATACCCTGCAGCCTCGGCTAAATACTGGGTCAGCTGCGTCGTTTTTCCTGAACCTGTCTCACCAATCACCACTAACACCTGGTTATCATGCACTGCCTGAATTAGCTCCTTCTTGAGCTTATAAATAGGCAAACTCTGCCTCTGCTCCTGAATTGAGAATTTGGACCTTTGACCAAAAGTCAGTGCCTTGCCATACGCATCCTTTTTCCACTCGGGCATGTCATAGGCTGACAATCCGACACCTCGAAGCTCCTGTGCAAGATGCCTCTCTCCAGTTTCTGGCATTGGATCTTCCCAGGGTCTGTTCAAATCTTTAGGTATTGAATCGAGCATAGTTCTCTGCTGCTGTTCCCTCACCTCTCTTCTCTCTTTAATCAGTGCAGACTGCGTTGCAGCTGCACGGCTTAAAGAGCCTTCAGGATTCTTGAATATTTTAACAGGTGACATCATGTCAATTGAAAACCTGGTTTTCCCTTGCAAAAAAATGGGTTCATCTTCATTCAATTCAATTTCTAGTTCCTCTTCTGCACCTTCACCTTCTTCTTGGTACAATAATAGCCCGTCTCCTTCTTCATCAAACATGGGATTATCCCGCACATCTAAAACACCTGCGGCCATTAATTGTTTTGCCTCCCATATCTCTGGTGAGCTTAAGCGCTTGAACGGCCGCCGCCTTGAGTTGCTACCAGGGCCAGGCTCAAGACCTTCTTTAACGGTGTTTCTAGTTGCATCATTCTCTGAGCTTTCCTTCATGGGTAGCAAATCCTTACCTGTTTTCTGATCTACATCTCGCATGGATAAACTGAGCTTCTGGCCAGAAATAGATATTACCTTCACAAAAACCTCTTGGTCACATTTCACCGCCTCTTTCGCATTTAAGACCCTCCGGGCCGTAATCTGGGAGATATGTACCAATCCCTCCTTCCCACGCAAATCACTAAGCTGTACAAAGCACCCTGATTCCAGGACCCGTGTGACCCGGCCCCGATAGACATTAAACAGCTCGGGCTGAGGCTCATCAGATGTGCTCTTTCTCTCACGGCCACCCCTGTAATCCTCTTTCTCTTCATCAGAATCAGCCACTGCTTTACCCTTAGAACTCTGTTCTGGCGGGAGAATAGCATGGATAACCGTAAGAAGCGTATGAACCAAATAGTCTGGCAAGTCAGCGCCATTCTCCTTCAACTTCTTGTCAAATTCAAAGATTGAGGCGGAGGATCGACCGAGGTCGATAATGAACTCGGCTAATACCTTGTCGGCCACGCATAAATACCTTTCGAGCTCGGAGCAAACCTTAGAAACCAGAGACAAGTACTCGAGTCTGTCCATCGAAGACAGGTTTTCGATCTTCATCGGAGGTTTTCGCCACGCGATTTGATTCTAAGTTTTAAGCTACTTCGCTCCGTTGCTTCGGTGTTCACGCGAGGAAGGATGAAGAAAAGAGATGGGCCTGAAGGAAGAGCTTTTTTGGTTCAAGCCCGTAGGCGCCTGTATATATATAGCGTCGCTAAATATGCATTCGGCTGTTTCTAAATTCAACTACGCTCATTTTAGGAAAACTAATTTATTTCAGATCATTTATCTGATCAATTTAAGCAACAAAAAAATATAATTAGCAAAAATATATATATAACATATCGGAATTCGGTTCCACAAAATCCAATATAAGATAAGATACATACTAATTCTTCTCATTCTTTCTATATTTGTAGAAAAAATTATCTACTGGATAAAACATAAATTTAAAAAAAATATATAATTTATTATCGATTTAAGGAATGTTGTTATTTTTAAAAAATTAATTTATTCCACAATTTAATTAATACAAACACATTTCCATTTTAAAATTTTTAAAAAATTAAGTCCTTTGTGAGCTTAACTCAAAAACCTATCGGATTGACTTCAAACGACATTTCCAAACCGTTAGATGTTCAATCTATATTAAAATGTGCTTGGAGACCAAATTTTTCATTTTTTGGAATTTTTTTACTATTTATTAAGCTGGTTTGAAAACCGCTGTTTTTATTAAATTTCTGGAGTATTGAAAAACAGCGGTTTTCAAACCAGCTTAATAAATAGTAAAAAAATGAAAAAAAATGAAAAATTTGGTCTCCAAGCACATTTTAATATAGATTGAACATCTAACGGTTTGAAAATATCGTTTGAAGTCAATCCGATAGGTTTTTGAGTTAAGCTCACGGTTTGGCTTGGTGAGCTTAAGAGCACCTTAGTTCTACTCCAAAATAGTTCCTCTTAACATGGAATCATGAAAAATATAACAAGAGTGAGGCTATGGTGCTATGCATAGCACGGATAGCTAGTGTACTACGGCTCAATATGGTACCTTTTAAAATTCTAACGGTCGATCCGACCGTTCAATGTGATAACCATATGAATATGTACTTGCAAACTAAATTTTATATTTTTTTGAATTTTTTTACTATTTTTTCAGATAGGTAGAATTTTGATGGTCCAGAATTTTCAAAAAACACTGATTTTTCTACCTATCTAAAAAAATAGTAAAAAAATTCGAAAAAATATAAAATTTAGTTTGCAAGTACATATTCATATGGATATCACATTGAACGGTCGGATCGACCGTTAGGATTTTAAAAAGTACCATATTGAGCCGTAGTACACTAGCCATTGGTGCTATGCATAGCACCATAGCCTCACTCATATAACAATACTTCTTTCAATACGTGAGTTACAATTCTCAAGATACGTTTAGTGATGATATGAATGTCACATCAATGATCATCATTACACTTTTATACCATCATTAGAATCGTCTTAAGAATTAAAAATATATCAGTGCTAAACGAAACAAAATATTAAAAAAAGTAGCTAAAATTTTACCAAAAACATTACTATTTTTAAAAGTAACTAATTTTTTTTGTGAGTAAAGGTTGTAAGCTAAGGCATTCAACTATTTAATATCCACAAAATATTATTCCTTTCAGGTTTTGAACATGCAAACTCCCACACGGAGAGGCAACAGTGTTGCCTTTATTGACAAAGACTGGTTCTTGTAGAAGTAACTAATTTAATTTTTTTTGAAAGTTAGTGGCTTTTATGCCTACTAACAATTCGATTGATAAAAAAATGTACTTACAAAGAGTTAAGTGACTCTAATTCCTAGATCTACTTCTTTATTCTCACGAAATTATCTAAATTACTTAAAATTACTCTAATCACCATTAATCACCCTCTAAATTTCTAGATCTATTTTTTTACTATATCAACTCTTCTAATCCTACTTATATACATTCATAATCATTCTAATACATTAATTCTCATTTCGTTCCACGACCGGATCTACTCACCATCGCGCTCCAATCGAGATAAGAACTCTACTATCTGAGCTCCGACGATACCGCTCTCTCAACTCCGCTCCCTCCCCTCTCTCTCATTCTCCTCTCTGCTTAAGGAGGTAAAGACGAGAGAGAGGAAGGGCATTGTTATATCAGAAGTGAAAATTCAAAGAGAAGAGATGTGCAGTGAGAGGTGGCGACTAAGTAGATCTAGAGTTTGAGATTTTTTTTTTCTTTGGAGTCGCTGGAGAGGGAGAATGCTTGTTTCAACTAATTTAATATTAAAAACACATAATCATCCGATCATTTATTATTATTATTAAAAGCAACTAGCTAACCGTTAAAAACAACTAGTTAAATATGTACATGTACAACATATATATTAAAAAAATCTAACTAAATGGACATATCTAAATATGAATACTATATAAGAGTATCTACAACGGTGATATCTTTTAAATTGCTAATCTAATGTGTTAATTGCTAATATAATTGTTGGGATGTACCACAGTTTTTAAATTAGCAAGTTTGCTATAAAAGCAACTCTTTAGAACATCTACAATGGTGATTTATTTTAAATTGCTAATCTAATATGTTAATTGCTAATATAATTGCTGGAATGTACCACAGTTTTTAAATTAGCAATTTTGCTTTAAATTTCTGAAATGGAGTGATTTAGAAATTATGAATAATTTTAATTGCTAAACTCAGTAACGTAGTCCAAATTAATTGCTAAACATTTGCTGGAATGAAAGATGCTCTTAAGTACTTAAACATTAACTTCACACATTTTTTTCCGAGTCAAGGATAATTGCTTTTAAATTGCATAGCCATTTGCCGCCGATTTGCGTCTACATCAGAAAGCCTGCGAGTTAGGCCCAATAAAGCCCAATAAAAAAACTACCGGATTAACTTGTGCATTTATTAATCTTTCAAATATAGTAAAATAAAAAAGATATGGTAAAAAATAAAAAGATTCGCCTGAATTAATCATTCAAATATAGTCTATCCTCAAGAATGATAATACTAATAAAAAATACAGCCCAATATGATTAAAATACGAAAAAATAATAAATAGATCATTCAAACAAACTCCGACATCCAAATATCCGATCGTTCCCTCGCTGTTTGTAAATGAGTCAGGTTCCTCTAAAGTATCTCAAATATTGAGTTTATACGTAGACCGTCCGACGGATCTAAAATCATATCTGACGGCGGGGATCTAAACTGAAAATTTGAGTTACTTTTGGTGGTTGTTGAATTAGTTTATAAATAGGCCATTCCTGGGTAATTACGATCAGGCGGTTTCCCCATTCCCCCACCATCCCCTCCGCCCCTGCCTCCTCCGCCAATCTGAATTCCTTTCAAATCCAGGGGATTTGAAATGGCCTCGCTTGGCCAAATCCTCGAAGTGGAAGTCTCCAGTCCTGTGAAGAAATCGCGCTTGACGATCACCCTCCCCCCATGGCGCGAATTCATGCCTCCAAAACCAAAACCCGACAACACGGTGTTGGAAATCTTTGGTGAAATGGAATTCAGAGAGCGAAATTCCGGAATTACAACACCTTCACCCTCCCCTATCTTCACCCCTATCCCAACCCCATTGCTGTATTCTCCCGACCTCTCCCAATTTGACAAGGAGGAAATTCAAATTCAAGAAGCTGAGGAACCAAGTCCTGAAAAGATTGAGCCCTGCCAGAGAGAAACGTGTCTAAGATGCAATTCGGTAGTTGGTTCGAGGGTTTTGGGTGCCGAATTTCCTGCTCCAATTTCGAGTATTGGGAGAAACGGGAAGCCACGTGTGTATTATCAGCCGATTAAGAAAGATGGGAGGTTGTTGCTAAAGGAGATAAGGATACCGGGTAAACAATGCATGCATGCATCCCGCGAAAACGGTCGCCTCTTGCTTCAGTTGGGCAATGTCAACAGTTCCCATGGATGATGCTTCAGTTGTCTAAAACTCAGTTTTGCAATATATGTTGATGATAAATGGGGGGAGACTAATTTATGAAGAAATGAGTTTGATTTGTTTGCAAGAGGGTTTTTTGTTTCTGGTTTCATGGTTTGGAAGGGTATTTATTGGCGTTAGATTAGTCTGGTAATTAACTTTTGATGTAGATGTCAGTTCTTCTGTGCATGGTAAAATTTAAAAAGAAGAGAATGAAAAGAATATTCTCTTGTATGAATAACAAAAGAAGAAAAGAAGTTAGGTTTCTGACTCCTTTCTTAGGCTCCTTCATCAAAAGTAAATGAGAAATCATATGGTTGTATTTGAGTTGTCTAATTTCTTCATTGTTCAGGGAATGCACAAAAATGCTGATTGTGTTTGCAATATGTTTTGGGTATGATTGGTATGATATTAGGAGCAAGGTGATGCAATTGCTAACAACCAAGCTAGTCCATTTTCTCTGTTGTATTTGATTGATCTCAACCAAGGTTTCTATTCTAGTATTGCAAGAATTAACTACAAAATTACACACAGCTGTTTCTTGATACTCTACCTCTTACCACTGTTATTGTGATTGTCATTACTTTTTATTCATTATATTCTCTTTAATGTTATTACAAATTTCTGGTGAATTTGTATTCTATATATTTGTTTGGAGGTGCACCCAGTTCTTAATTTTAGGTTTTGTTAAAATAAGCAAGCTATAATTCCTGTATGTTTCACATAAATTGCATGTTAATTGAGATTTACTATGAAATGTTACTATATTTGGAACCATTAGAAATAAACAATCTCTGCTAATTGTACAAATAACTATACATAGAGGATAGGGTTTAAAAAAAAACTATACATAGAGATAAATTATCTCTTGTCATAGACAATAGGAGGTCTAACATGAGTTACGGAATGGGTTATTATCATATTTTTAATCCTGCTTTCATACATAAAAATAGGATTAACATTTCATTAGCTAATTTGTTCAAGATAGGCCCATGTAAAGGCCCAAGTTGGGCTGCTCTCCAAATTCAGGCAAGACTAGAGTGGAGAAAACGTGTCGTGTCGTGCCGTGACGTGACTAATAAGTCGTGACTTTGATCTCGTGCCGTGCCGTGCCGTGACCAAGTTCATTTTTCACGTGTCATGTCGTGCCGTGACCAAAATGTCAAGGGGTGGTCACGACACGCGAATGGTCACGCCACGTGAGTCACGCCGTACCGTACCTAAACGTGCCATGACCATACGTGACTCGCGTGACTATTTAATTATAATTTAAGTTAGTTTATTCAAGATTCACTATTAAATCAATATCTAATGGTCCTAATTACACGTGACTCGTGTGACTGCGTGCCGTGTTGTGCCATGCCAAAGTTTCAAAAGATGAACACGGCACGCGAATGGTCACGACATGAGACACGCGAGTCACGGCACATAACTAACACACATGCCGTGCCGTTCAGTGCTATTCCGTGACAGAGCCGGCTCCGCCATGCCATTTTTCCCACTCTAGGCAAGACCATACAGTTTAGATTTTTAAAAAATATTTATATGCTGCTTAAAAAAATATTAAATTAAACAATATTCGCAATTTGCATCTCTATCACAGTTACGCCTATTAAGAAAAACCGAGCCTGCAACAAAGTGCAAACTCACACCTTAATTTCAAAATTGCATAAAAAAGGGTCCAACTATGATGATCATCCAATTCCAGGTAAGTTAACTATGTTTTTAATGTATAGTTTCTCAATTTCCTTTTTGAAAGGTAAATGAAACAACATAAGAAAACACAAATTATTAAAACAGATTTAAAAAGACAACAATACTCATTATCACACTACAAAAACAGAATAATCTGAAAAGAGTATAAATACAGCCATCACACAGTTATCAAACATCATCATTCTACAAATTACTATGAGGAAATGATATTCGTCTCACGTCTGGTTTTCAGATGTGTATCTACACGCTTCACTAGCTCGGTAATGTCAGAGTTGTTCCCTAATCCACTGATCTCTATAATTTCATCATTCTTCCTGACATTAATCTCCATAATGTCAACGTTGTTCCCCAATCCAAGGCTTATCTCCATTTTGTAATGACCCGGCGGTGCCTACATTAAAATTTAATCAAGAGCTAGTTCATCAATTAATGTCCCTAATTAATTAGGAAGGACTCATCCCTTAAAAACTAGTACTGCTGATGCAACAGGTTCTGGTAAGAGAATTAGTTTGTTCAACAAGGGCCCCTAAGCTGAAACTTCAAAACTTGTAATTTGCAACAGGTTTTGGGAAGTTTCCAATGGTGTATTGGTACGGGCAGTTCAACAAGGGCTTCAAGATGAAAGTTTGGAACCTTTAGAACTCAGTCAGGCTTGTTAGAGTATTTATTTATTAATACTAACCAACACTGGCTCTTTTCTTCCACTCCAAATATTCATCCACGTTGAACTTGAACCCCACTCCAGTACTTGTAGGGATTGATTTCCTTGAAGAATTCCAGACAGATCCGGACCGTCTATTTAAAATTGGACAGTCGATATCAAAGCATGATGTTCCATGGACTAAATGGATAAATGGGGAGGGAGAATACAGTTAGGGTGGATATAGACCATCCAATCTAAATCGACGGTCCAGATCTTTCTCAGTCACTCCAATAAATTTATCAAATTGGAGAGAGATTCCTTATTCCTTTCCTGCCAAAAAGAAAATATATATATATGCACACACACACACACACACACATACATATTCCTAAAATAGCAAAATTAGCAAGCATTTCAGAAGTAATGTACATCTCTAGATTATATAGTACTTTTCTAGTCATCACTATAGCTAGAATCAGAGTTAATAATTTAAATATAGACAATACAAGTTAGATTTCGGACAAGTCTACACAGAACTCCAAAGCCACATAATTTTGCTCATTATTGCCACAGATGATGCAACAAGTCTATCCAATTAAAAACTACTGACTGGTAGAGATTTTCTCAATTTTCCAATCAATAAGAACATGCTTGCGTACGTGTTAAAAATTCTAAAGACTGAGAGATATATGTTGCATTTTAAGCAAGCAAAACAATATAATATTAAGTATGTCCAAGTGATTCTTGCCCATTGAATATTGGTTCTCAGAATAATTGAAACGATAAATAATCTGAAATCGCGAATTATTTATTATTAACCTTATTGATAGAAAAATGCAGTAAAAATAGATAACCTATATATCTTTTTTTATTTCTTGAGAACTAATGAATTGGATAGCAATTAATCCTACTTCACGATAGCAATAAATAAGAACATATATAACGTTGAAAAATCACAACAAAACTGCCTCAAGATAGGAATAAAGAAACTGTGTTAGCACCAACTGTATTTTGCAAGAATGCTGCAATTAAGACTCAAGTTGGTCTTAGTGAAAATCATCAGTTTATTCGCACTACATCCTGCAAACCAACAAAAATTATGTACGGAAGAATCACATACATACCTGGCAATGGAGCAGAGTCAGCTTTTCAAGGTTACATGCATGGAAGAGGAAACGAGTTACCACATCAAACTCATCAGTCATGCACCATCCTCCAATTTTTAAGGTATTTAAATTATTGAAGGTTGGAAATTTAGTTGTTTCTTCCTCCAATACATCCTTCATTTGCTAAAAGAAAAAAAAAAATCCAAGTCAAGTCAGTCATATTTTCCATACTTCTTAGTTCTTGCAATGAAAATATGCAAGTAATTAATAGCAATACAAGAATCCAACTAAATACCAAAAATTAGCATAGAAAATTACGAATAATAATCATACCATGACACCCGATTTAGGCAACATTAACTCAAGATAGGTTGCATTTGAAAGACCCGTCAGAAACAGAGGGTCCTCTTCGGCAAACTTATGGTAATGGATGCAAGCTTTCACAAGAGACTTCATTTTTTTGAACTTTATTCTTCCCATAGTCCAAGAAAGTACCTCTAAGTACAGCAGACTCGGAGTTGAAATTGTGATATCCGGCTCAATGTCGTTGTGACAGCCATCAAGTACCAGACGCTTCAATGTGCCAGAAGATATGTCACAGGTGTTCAAATGGCAGTCGGAGAGCACCATTTCTTCTAAAGAAGGCAACGCTGACAGCTTTTGCATTGCCTCATCAACAATACCTATGGAATGAAGGGTTAATTTCTTGAGGCAGGGAAGGTTTACAGACCTCGGCATTATTTCTTCAAATCCCAACTGTAATTCCATCTCCTGCAACGACTCACAGGAGAAGATAGAATCGGGAACTTCAAAATCATAATTCTCTGTGAAAATATGAACAGATAAAAACTTGGGTTTCAACTTTGCCACAGTATCAAGCCAAGCAGGGGCACGAACTGGGCAGCTTTCCGCCTCATCCCACTTGAGTTTGAATGAAACCAAATTTATTGATGGGTCACGGCGTTCAAAAACACCATCAACAAATTTTGTGAATTTTTCTTCATATTCACAGATATTCTCTTCGTATTTATCTTCGTCTTCTTCCAGATTTTCTAAGCTATCATCATCTAGGCGGAATTCGTCAAAATCAAAGTCAAGAACAGGTACAGCAGCCCAGAGGTTACTTTTGGCTAGCAAGGAGGTCTGGACAGCCTCCTTTGTGCTCAGCGAAGACAGAATCAGTATCAGCAAATTATCTGACATCTCACTTATCATATCAACATCTGCAAGTGCAATCTTTCTTCTCTTTTTTGTACGGCTTTCAGTTGGATCCATGACTCCTGCTCCTGTGTATAATTAACAAAATAAACAATTAATGACAAATTAAGTCAATCATAGACAACGCTAGCTGTTAAACAACAACTCTTTCTGTGAATAAACAAATTTCAGACTCAAAATTAGCAAAAGAAAACAACATAAATGATAAAATTACTCCATTAAGTAACAACAACATCCTGAAAATGCGTGTATTCTCCACTGAAGTACTCTAGCTATGTCTAATCCTCAGAGATTTTTTTTTTTTTTTTTTTTGAAAAATAGGCATAAATGCCCTTCCATTATATAAAGAAACCTTACAAGTCCTAATCTAAACAAGATAAGTAAAAATGCAAAACTTCCCCGAAAAACCCAAAATGCCATTCTTGGTCTAAGAAGCACACCCAGCATCATTAATTAGATACTGTACTCAATGACTGACCCATCAAGAGCAGTATCAAGATTTCAGCTTTTATTTAAATCATCATTGACCTGGCAATAATCCTCAGGTTTGCTTGTTCCTTTCAAAAATCTGTTACTCCATACATAAAAGGTTTGGATCTAAGCCTCTAAACTAATTCCCACTCTTCCATTTGACCAGTACCGCACAATTCTTGCAATCCAACTCAAAGCGTGGCTGAGAGACTGAGAGAGAGAGATCTTACCCGACAAACGCTGAAATTTAGGCGGAGGAGAGAGTGAGAGAGAGGCGATGACGGACGGACGGACAAAGAGATTCTTCGAAAATTTTAGCGCGACGCGGCGGATAGGGATCGAAAGGAGCGAAGGCGCGGAGCGATTGGGAAATTTGAAAAGATTTGGAGGAATTCTTCTATTCTTGGACCAGTATCCTCTGCGGAGTCGTGCGGAGCTTAATCTGATCCGTTCGTTTTGATCAGACGGATCAGATCAGATCTTATTAGGACAAGGAAATTTTAATCCGTCCGATCAAAACGAACGAATCAGATTAAAGCTCCGCACGACAGGATACGAATTCTTCTGAGGAAAAGTAAAGTCGGTACAGTACATATGGAATTCAGATCGTGCAATTCAAGAACGAATCAGGACCGTCCGATCGGTAACAGCACGAATATTGATGAACCTCGTTATCTTAAAGAGATTTAACATTTTAAAAAATCTTTTGTTCTGGCGGTGCTCTGGGTAATGAATTATGAATTATCACTGAGCGGGCCCGAAACAGAGGCTAATTGTACAGGCGAATTATGTTAAGCGGGTCCTGCTGGAACCGGCTTAATATCCATTTGAAAGGACTAAAGGCTAGAGAGCGGACCGGTTTTGGCCCTAAAAATCTATTCTGAAGCACGAAGATAAGTTTACGAGCCAGAATTTAATGTGCAGTATTTTAACAACATTACACTCCCTTGAGCAGGGTGGCAACGAGCTGGCTCGGTCCGAGGTAGGTTCTAGCTCAGTTTGTTAATTCTAGACCGAGCTACAGTCGAGCGAGCTGGATCTAAGGTATCCGAGCTAAAATATCAGCTTGAAATTGTGACAAGCCAGTCCGAGCTAGCTCGCGAGCTGACGAGCTGCCTCGCTGGGTTTGGTTAAATCTTGTTTTAAGAAGAAAATAAATTCTACAAACTTTTTGGATCAAGTTAAACCTAGCTGAACCGAGCTAGACAATATAAAATGCACACAAAATCATACAAATTTACAAATTAATACCTAACCAAGCTAGCGAGCAAGCTTGGCCCTAGCTTGAACTCGTTAATTTTGAACCGAACTAATGACGAGTTGGCTCGTTAACAGCTCGGTCCAGTAACAAACGAGATAATAGCGAACGAGTCATGTGCGAGTCATGATCGAGCCACGAGCTACGAGCTTTTTTTGCCACCCCTACCTTTGAGCTCTGAGTGGGGAATAATTAAAATTTGGTTTTTTAAAGTATTAAAAATCCCGGTACAGTAGGTAATGAGTACCGTAAGTATATCACAATTTTGTCTAATCGAGATTTTTTTTTTTGAAAATAAAATAAGGTCCAGCCCCTTTCATAATTACAATCGAGAATTTTGTAAATTGATGCTCATGAAAAGTGATTATTGTAGAATAAAATCTAAATTTTTTATAGCTCTAGAGTTTTTTTTTATACAGAATCAGTTAAAAAATAATATTTATTTCAGAATAAATAAATATTTGTAATGATTATTTTCATTAAAATCTTATTATCAAATAAATTTTGGACATATTTTTTTTTCAACTCTAAAAAATCTATATAATAAAAGACAAAACGATTAACCATATAAAAATTTCTACAAAAAAAAATGCAAACATATGTTCTCTACTTCTCTTAAACAAGGGGAGAGCATGAGACATTGGATTCAGATCAGCTGAAATCTAAAATCCATGAACGGTAACCCTGAAATTTCTGAAATCCGAGATCCAGTCATCCAACTTTTTCTGTGCACGTATCTCGAAATAGCTGATTTTTCTGTGTACGTATCTCGAAACGATTTAATGACTGAATTCGGAATTTCAGAAATTTCAAAGTTACGGTTGATGATGTCGGATTTCAGCGGACTTGAATCCTGAGAAATTAGATGTCACATGTCCGCACACTCAGTTCTTGATTTGTCTCGGTTTTGGCCCTAAAATTCAATGGTGGTTTGAATCATCACAATAAATAAGGAGAGATAACAAAAATCAGATTGATAATGGCGTTGATGATATGATATACTTGAAAACCTTAAACCTTTCATTTTTATGAGGCATTGATTGATGATATGAAAGAAAGAATAGTCAAATAATAATCTAACTCAAAATTGAAAATAATAACCTATTCAAATTTTGGTTAGATTAGTAGAATAATGAACTAACTCACAATAAAACAAACAAATGATAGTTGATAGTCCTTGATCCAAATATGAGTTAGTTCAAAAAAATAGTACTATTTTTAAATTAACTTTATTCTTACTCTTAAAGCAAACATCCTTTTATCTACGGAATCAGAGTAGGTCCGATGCCCAGCGGACCTACCTTGGTTCGATGGGTATGATGACCATTCGATATGCATCAAGATTCGTGTGATCTGCATCAAAATAAGTACAAATCTGTATCAATTTCTGTGCACATAGATTTGATGCTAATCGTACGGTCCTAGAGCTAATTGAATCTAAATATAGGTCCGATGCCCATCGGACCTACTCCTATCTCTTTATCTACACTGCTCATATGCAGACTTGGCTAAATCTGGTCCGACCGAAATAACTGGACATATTTTATCTATAGAAATTATTAAATACATATATATATATGAAAACAGAAAGAGTGTCTTATTTTCAACAAATATAGAAAGATCTGACTCAATGAGTCCGATCCAAATTTATGAATCAGTTTCAATGGTCCAGATCTATCAATAACCTGATTTCTGTGACATGCATAGACGTTGATCGGATATTAATTGGTATGGATTATTAATTGCTGCATTCCAGCCGAAAACGCGGTTAGAGTGTTAGACGGTGCGTTGAAATACCAAAAACCAATATGATCGTTTAACCTCAATTCGAAATTTCGAATTGTCAATTTTTTTTTAATTTGCAGAAATGTAGAAATCCTATAGTCCCTTTTAAATAAGCGTATTTTATAGAAAAATATTATTACAATTAAATGAGATGGATATAATTTCAATTTGTATAATTAAATTGACGACCTAGTGCCTATTAGTCGATTGCTTTCTCTTTTAAATAAATATAATATTATGTTAACAATAATTTATTTGATAATTCTGATAATTTTTTTTTGAAATATGAATGTCACAGAAAATCAGGTTATTGATGGATCTGGACCATTGAGACCGATCCATAAATTTAGATCGGACTCATTGAGTCGGATCTTTCCATATTTGTTGAAAACTATGCAATCTTTCTGTTTTCGTATATCTGTATTTAATAATTTCTATAGATAAAAAATTTCCGAAATAAATCTCCAATAAACTCGACGTCTGAATCCGACTCAAAACTATATTGGATGGATCTCAATAAATCCAAATATGAATAAACCCGCAGATATCAAGTAGTCGAATATATTTTTATTTGAACCAAACGACTCGTAGTCCGGAAAATAAAATTCTAATTTGAAGTGATCCGAAATTATCCGATTATAAAGTTTTTTCAAACCGACAACTATTTGAATCCGAGTAGTCTCGAACCGAGAATAACCGATAATGACATAAGAAATTTATTTTAATCATATTTAGACAACATAATTCATTAGCAGCTTTTTAACACGTCCAGAAATATATAAGTTAATTTATTTGAATTAATTTGAAAAATATATTATAAAGGTTATCAAGAGAAACAATTTTCAAGTGATTATTATTCTTACATTAAAAAAATATTACATACATACATTATTAAGTTACTAAACAAACGAATATTACAATATAAATAACATGGTCATCTCTATACGTAATTAACTGATCCAAAATTTGAAACTGATATCACATTTCACATAAGGTAACAGAATATTTTTGTTTAGATCTGGACCGTCTGATCAGAATCTACACAAATATTAAAGGGCATCAGGCATTCCACCTCAAGTTGAATTGGTCTGAATTATGATCGAACGGATCTGAACATATCTATGATATGGATTCGAATAACTTGAACCCGATATCTAAATGCAACCCTACCCACCCGATTTGACAGATCGAAGGCCGTACTACGTGCATCCGAAATGAACGGCCTTTGATGAATCAAAAGGAACGGATTGAAATCCAACGGCCCATATTTACTATATATACCTCATAAAACCTCTCAATCCTCTTCTTCGCGTTCTAAATCCCTAATCCCAGAGCAGGCGGCGCCTCCCCTCTTCTCTACCTCAGATCGAAGCACCTTCAGCGAGAGAGACCTAGATGGTAAAGCAGCGTTAAACTCGTCTAACTTTCAAGAGAATTTCCTTTTTCTTAGCTTTGTTTCTCAATTGTTCGATCGATTCGTGTTTGTGTTATTACAGGCGCCGAAGAAGGATTCGAAGGCCGCGCCGCCGTCGTCTAAGCCCGCCAAGTCCGGCGGTGGCAAGCAGAAGAAGAAGGTTAGTTTTTTCTGACCTAATTTAGGGGTTTTCTCTCGATTTGATGTAGTTTGATTGAATTGTTGATATTCAATGGTGTTTGGTGCTTTGCAATAACAGAAGTGGAGCAAGGGAAAGCAAAAGGAGAAGGTGAACAACGCGGTGTTGTTTGATCAGGCGAGTTACGACAAGATGCTGACTGAGGTGCCTAAGTTCAAGCAGATCACCCCCTCTGTTCTCTCTGAGCGTCTCAGGGTATGTGTTCTCACCAATTTCTATTAAATCTATGGTTAGTTGTGTTTTAAGTCATGATGTGTTGATCAATTGGAGAGAATAGAGATTGAAAATCATCTCATCATGTCTGGACTGTCCACTAAAATTTGTTATGGTTTTACAACATTTATTAATCATATGTTACAATGAACCAGTCTATATAGCACATTTCTCAAGTTGTCTAATTTTGGATCAATCTCGCCTATTACCTTTCGTCCTTTTAGATTGCTTTTAACCTATGTATTGGTTTCATCTATAGCCCAGTAGAAAAATAATTGTATTGGGAGTAGAACTAGGGTGCTCTTAAGCTCACAATTGTATTGGGAGTAAAAATAATTGTATTGGGAGTAGAAAAATAATAATTGGTTTCATCTATAGCCCTTTGTGAGCTTAACTCAAAAACCTATCGGATTGACTTCAAACGACATTTCCAAACCCTTAGATGTTCAATCTATATTAAAATGTGCTTGGAGACCAAGTTTTACATTTTTTGGAATTTTTTTACTGTTTATTAAGATGGTTTGCAAAATTGCTGTTTTCCAATGGTGCAGAATTTTAATAAAAACAGCGGTTTTCAAACCAGTTTAATAAATAGTAAAAAAATTCCAAAAAATGTAAAATTTGGTTTCCAAGCACATTTTAATATAAGATTGAACATCTAATGGTTTGGAAATGTCGTTTGAAGTCAAGCCGATAGGTTTTTGAGTTAAGCTCACAAAGGACTTGGTGAGCTTAAGAGCACCCTAGTTCTACTCTTGTATTGGTTTCATCTATACACACTTGCACAACATATAATCAATCCATTGACATGATACATATATGATTTTCCTTGTGAAATTTGTGTTCTATATTTTATTAAAGATACTTGAGATGTTGTCATTTATCTGATATTAGTCAAAATTCATCTGCAAGTATATCCCATTTATACGAAAAATTATCCAACTTTTGGATGAATTATTGTTGTGTTACTAATACTTTGGTTGCTATGATCTACACAGGTCAATGGATCACTTGCTAGGAGGGCGATAAAGGATTTGATGGCTAGGGGTGCTATTAGAATGGTCTCAGCACATGCTAGCCAGCAGATCTACACCCGTGCCACCAATACCTAAATGCAGTTTTCTTTTTAAGCAGTGTTTTTTGTGTACTTTGTTATTGCAATTAGAGCTGTCAGCAGCAGTGTTTTAATTTAATTTTGGTTGAATATGTTTTGTGTCTTTGTTTGGATGGAGATTAAATTTTGCTAGGCACTTTTGGTGTTTCTTTTCCTCTGTCAATGCCATGCTTGATCCACCTGGGAATTTATGATTTAGCTTAGACCCTTTTGTGTGATTATAAAAATTAGATTAGTAGTGGTGTCCAGTTAAATTATATAATACGGTGACGCACTTGTTTAACGATTATGTGTTCATCAAATCACGATCCTGGCGTTAATCAAATCATAATCGACATTAGCTCTTGTAGGATCAGGTATAAAGTTAGAGGAGAGAATTGACCTCCGAGATATGACAAGTATTAAATATTGTCTTCATAGATTTGGAGGAATATAATAAACACATTTTTAGAGATTAGTTCATCAACAAATAAATTAGTTCATCATTTTACAAATTTTATGAACTCATTTTAGAGATTATATTATATAGTAATTAAAGAAAAAAAATATTAATTTACATATTAATTAATCAATCAGATTAATATTTACAGTTCGAGTTTTTAAAATAGTCTTTTTATGAGTACATAGTTAAATTTGATGGACTGTTTGTCTTGCTTTTACAAAAAGAACAAAAGATTCTAAAATTATAAAAAAAAAATTGGAAAAAAAAGACAACAAATAAATTTTTCCTAATTAGGCAACGTTGCTGCCGCCTCCTATAAATAGTACTAAGGTTCTAAATAGCAATTATTGCATCATCACTTTTAAAATGTGAAAAAGTAGTTATTTAGAATTTTGATAAAAGAAAAGAAAAACAGTTGATAGCGTTATTTAGAATTCTGATAAATACCAATCCGTCTATTTGATTCGGCACCAATTAGAAATTACTTGAGAATTCTCTTTGATCTCCATCAATCCACAGGAAAGGAATCCTCTAAGTTCTGCAGCAAATTTTGGTCCTGTTGTCATCTTTCACCAACAAATTAAAGGTCTGTTTTTCAAAATCCTTTTTTATATTTTATTTTTTGGATATCCACTGCCAACATGCATGAACACATAACATTATATGTGCACTGTAATATTCTATATCAAGCATTGTTCATATATATTTTCCAACTTTAATTTTTTTCTATTGGCTTTTCACCAGTTTGATGATGATTCAGAAATCCATAAGAGTAAATTCTGCTGTCATGATACTTAATTGTTCATCTTTCATTGTTAACTATGAAAGTAATTATGGTATTTGAGAATCCATCTTTCGTTATCTGTTTGCTAATAAACTCTTTAGCTAAAATAATCCTTTATCTTTATGTATCTATCTTTATGAATTGAGAGTAATCCATTATTTAAGAATGGGGTTATTAAATAATTGTGTATTAATTCTTATACCTAAAATAGGATCAGAGCAAGCAGAGAAGCAACGATGGAGTTTAAAAAATATGAATTCGATCCCAAGCGGCAGGTAACAGTTACTGGCGAATACTTTCAATCAGAGACTTCGGACTGGATAAAAAGTCACGCCGTCAGAGAATTGGGAGTCCCTTGACGAGACTGGTATGCATTTTTTGTAATACCTGATCTATATGTATAGATGTTCAGAGGTCTTTTATCTTAGTTTTGTAGTATTTAGTTGTACAATAGAGTACTTTGTTATAATTAGTTACTGTTGCAGGGAAGTTCTGGCAAACAAATGAACATTTTCCAACCATGCAGCAAATAAATGCATGGCCGCTCTGGCAACGAGATCTGGCTGAGGAGAAGTGGTGTTTCGAGGCCCTTGAGAAGATGGTATGGGAACCTGTAGATGTTGAAGCTGCACTGCACATGCTTTCCTCCATGAGCGAAGATGTTTCCCTTTGCTCCTTAGAATGGCCATTTATCGAATGATACTGCAAGAAGCGAGCTTTTGGCAGAATTGAGACAGTTATTTGATTCCCTTTGCTCCTCTCCATTGCTCTCTAATGGCCTCTTGAGGACAGTGGTTGCTCTAGCCTCCAAGAATATCCTCGTCCATCTACCCCCGGGGAACAATGTGCACTTTCTTGGAGTTCTTCTGTCAAACTCGCCCATATCCTTTCGGTTTTTAGATAAGAATTCCCTGTCTACTTTTGTTCAACTGGTGCGCAGAATTCACCAGATTGTCAAAACTACAATGCAATCTCCACCTAAAGAATCTAATTTGAACAAATTAGGTGATGTGAACTGGGAAATGAGTGAAATTATGGATGCAATTTCTTATGATTGCAAAAATTCGACTTTCATTCTCGACCAATCCAAGGTAAGTCTTCTCTGCCGGGGGGGGGGGGTCCCCTCATGGTTGTCCAGCGCTCCGTGCCGACCCACAATTGATCAACTGCCTGTCGAAGCATCTGAGATATATCACAAAGTGGAGAGCACTTTCAATTGTTTTATAGATAGTCTTCATGCTTTCAACATGAAGCTCCAAGATCAAAAAGTGTTAACGAGTGAGGAGCCGGAAAACAAATTTTTGTTTCTACAAACAAAAGAACAATTGTGTCAGGAGGAACCAAACCATGGTTTTATCAACAACCCACAATCTTTCAGTGAAACATCATGGAAATCAAGCTGGATTAAATCTTTTTGTGAGGTTTGTGGATCAATAATATCCTTTAGTATGACACTGCTGTGTTTTTTCCCCCCCTTGGCATTTCTTTCTTATCATCAGTTGCTGATTCAGAATTTAATGATTGTCTGCAGTTGGAGCCATATTGTTTGGAACTTGTCCAATCATGGTGTGAGTTGCTATGCCTGGAGCCTCTGGTCCGTCAGCTTTGCCACCTCGACTTTCGCATGTACATTCTACCACTTTTGAGATCTTGTTTTCGGGTATGAAATTTAATTTTATACAAGCATTTATGTTTGTGTGCCCACACATGTTATGAAGCCCTACAATAATTTTCTGCTTGATTGCAGATAAATATGTATGCCGGCTTGAAACTCCGTCAACGGCAGGTGAGAGTTAATACCAGAAAATCTCCTTGATCACAGAGGAATTGTTTATTCTTTACTTTTTTTATTATAAATTTTCCCAATGAAATTTTGCATGTAAGTCATTTGGTAGGTGTCCAGTCTAAAATCAAATAATAAATCTTCTCAGCTAGGATTTTTTATTTATTTTTTATTCTGCTGCTAGATGCATATATAAAATGATTGTTTCTTGCAGAAATGCCCAGTTGAAGAGGATTTCTTAGTGACGACTATACAGACACTGAATCCGATGATGATTATGATTCTGACGCCATATCTGGTTCTGATAGTGAACACAAATTCAGATCCGAATTTGAACCAGCAGATAGTAGCAACAAGGGAAATGAAGAGGGACAATTTAAGAATTCTCATATTGAAGCAGATCCCGAACTGGAAGATGAATCCTGGATGGATGATGAATTGTTAAGTAGCCTGGTTTAGAGCTTGAGAGAGAGCAGTGTGTTGGTTGCCAAATCCAAATCCAACGGTGCTCTTTTCTTTTGCATGGAGTTGGTCGATCTTAAGAAGTTCTGTGAACAGACTTACCCAGATAGTAAATACAGAATATTTTGGGAAGGGATAGCCAGGTTTAGGCTTAGCAAGACATTCAAATACTGGTGCTGCTTCAGCTGTTCGGAGATATTTGTAGACCGGGAGTCTTTCACAGCGCATATGGATTTCAAGCACCAGCTCTGTATTTCTGACAGCGAGTATTTGTCTGGTACCTGCATCTAGCCAAGATATGGTAAAGAATGAACTAGACAAGGGACAGCAATGTGTTTTCCAGGCATGGCTGCACTGGTGTAGTTATTGCTGCAAGAAAAGGTTTGCTGTTTGGAGTTCAGAAATTTTTTGGCCTGATGTAGTAATGGATGAGACAGTTTTGGAGAAGTTAATACACTTAGACAATCGATGCAAATATTTTTTGGTCGATGCGAAAATGCAATTTCCCAACGAAGATCAAATTCAGGGCAATAATCACCAACCATTTATGAACATTGTCAAGGATGTAGAGGATAAATACAACCAGTTAAGGATGCATTTCAAAACCAAACAACAATAACTGAACAAGTGTGAGAAAAGAAAGTTGAGCACCACCTTTGAAGCAGAAGTTGACAAAGCTTATGAAAAGATTAAACATGAACTTCGTCCTGAGGTTCGTCTTTTTCTGTGAAATCATCCCTCTGGTTCTCTCTCTCTCTCTTTTTTTTAAGAAAATAACGTCCTGAGGTACTTCAGTTGTTGTAATTCAACACCTCTATTTCTCTATCTCTTTCTCATGTATCGATGTTCTCTTGGCAGCTCGAGAGGGTTAACATAACAATCATAGGAAAGCTGCAAGAAATAGAAAGCTTAAAGAGAAATCTTTTGAAATTTGGTTTTGGTGACTACAGGATACAACTTTCCCCTTTCGTCCGCTGCTTTTTGAATGTGCGTAAATCTGACCTTCTAACTTACCATGTGTAGCCTATATTCTATAAATATGTTTGGTATGCATGAATGTTTTTTTGAGGAAAATTATATCGTTTGATTCGTGCAGAAGAGATCTCCCTCGTATACATCAATTCTTGAGTCTGATATACACCGCATGTTGGAGGTACGCTTAACCCCTCTGCGAATCAGTTTTTATTTTTTTAGTATGTTCTTTGTTCTCAGTATATCATTTCTTACAACTCTTTTACATTTAATTTCAGGAGAAGCTGAATAGTCTCGGTCCTTTGGACTTAATGTACAAGGCAGATGATTTTGAGGTAGCTAGTGCTGCTGTCTTCTGGGAATGTGAGTAACTTTTAGTGAATTTTTATTTTTTTTTGTTGGAAGCTGCAACAGTCCAGCCAATTATATAGGGACTTGGTTGTAAATTTACCACTATACCATGCCATATTACCATATTTCTTCTCTTCCCTATACAGGCTTGATTTTTGTTTTATAAATGATATAAACAGGTGTTTATCAATGTGGCTCTGGACAAGTCAAGTTGGGGGATTGCTTACACCGGAATGAAAGTGAAATTTTCTGGTAAGAATTGTTTGTACTTTGCCATATTTTTTTATGGCTTAAATTTCTCGTATGCCCTTAAGTTCTTAATCATATTTTTTTTATATCTCCATCTAGACTTTAAAATTTCTTATTTGCCTTTTGACTGTTCTGTCTATTTCATCCTTTCAGTTAATAACACATGGTTAACTAAAAAAGGATGAATTATAGATTTACAAGAGTATAATCACAGTTAGATATGACACAACCCAAAAAAGTTGGGAATTTGCTTACACTGGAATTTTGTATCTCAGGAAAGTGGTCTCTCACAAACCGTAAGGCGGAAATTGAGGGTATTTTCAAATTTGCGGGATCTTCGAATTGGGGACCAGGGGAATCCGCCAAGATGAACTTGGAGATTTTAAGTCTCGAGACTTGTCTACACTGTGCTGTTGGTGACAAACTTGTGAAATTTCAGGAGGAGCTGGAAAAAATGTTGGTTTAATATTTGGTAACATGTTTAGACAATATTTGAAGTACTGGGGTTTTGTTTAACAGAAACTTAATTACATTCAATTCATTCTAGATCCAAGATTATAATCTTCCTCTCAATTGAAGTATGCATGCAGCCAATTGATCTACAAAAATATTTCTGAATTGACTCATGCAGTCAAGGAGATAACCATTCACTCATTTTTTCCAGAGGAAATGAAAATGGCAGTTTTCCATCAACCCGCCTTTATTGTTAAATTTTAAGCGCTCAAGTAATTAAGGTGCTACCTGGGAGAAGGTATTGAATTGGGGAAAATCCTGCCAACAGAGAGTCCATCTGGTTATAATTAAAGTATGAAGAGTATTGGAGTTTTGAGAAAACACAACTATAGTTGAATGAGTAGGGTTAAAATGCACCATTGGTTTTGTGCTCCAATCATGCTCCACGTCTTTTTATCCGTTTTCAAAGTTCAAACAATTGATCCGAACCGCTCAATATGATCTTTGTATTAAAATGTGCTTGGAGACCAAATTTTATATTTTTTGGAATTTTTTTACTAATTTTTTGGTTATAATTAAAGTATGAAGAGTATTGGAGTTTTGAGAAAACACAACCCTAGTTAAATATATATACTCAATAGTTGTGGTTGCAATTCTACATTTTTAGTTTGAATAATATTTATATATATACACACACACACTCAATAATTATCGCTCAAATTAAAATTTATTTGAGAGTGAGAGTCATATCTCAGACTTGGGCCAACTTAAAAGTCAGTTAAACATAGATGTATTATTGTCCGAACTAATATAAATGTATGATTCATTATCGAACTAAATATGGATATATTATTTATTGAGTAGAACTAGGGTGTGATGTGCTCACCAAATTCTTTGGTGAGCACAACTCTACATAAATTATCAGATTCACTTCAAACGAGATGAATCCAACCGTTGAAACCGATGTACTTTACGAGTGATGCGCGTACATGCAAAATTTTGAATTTTTTGAATTCATTTAGTCTCAAGTCAAGTGGTCAAAATTGATGAAAAATGAATGATACAAAATGAAGTTGTTTTAATGCATTCAAAAAATCATCAATTTTGACCACTTGACTTGAGACTAAATGAATTCAAAATTCAAAATTTTGTATGTACGCGCATCACTCGTAAAGTACATCGGTTTCAATGGTTGGATTCATCTCGTTTGAAGAGAATCCGATAGTTTATGTAGAGTTGTGCTCACCAAAGAGTTTGGTGAGCACATCACACCCTAGTTCTACTCTTATTTATTAGTTAAATACGTCATATGTAAAATTTGGCCCACTTGAAAGTTAGTTAAACTTTCATCAAACAAGCTATGATTTTAAATGGTTGAATTAAAATGGTATAAATTTATTCCACTTTGTATATGTATCTCGATATTATCCCTTTTTTATCGTATCCATTATTATTATTATTATTATTATTATTATTTTGGGTTCAACAAACTAAAAGCATCCTAGCTTTTTAATTATCACGAGTTCATCTACATCATTCTACTTATTCTACTTTTATTTCGCACCTGTTTGTAACTTTAATTGTTTTGAGCGTTTTTTTTTTTTTCTTTTTCATTTACAGTTACACTATGTAACAGACACTAATGAATTCAATGCGGACTAGACTTGGGGGGGGGGGGGGGGGGGGGGGGGGGGGGGGGGGGGGGGGGGGGGGGTGTAAATGGATCTTGATAATCCGATCCATATCAGATTGTGATTCGGAGATAGATAAACAGAGCAGATAATTTTTCGGATTCGAATTCGGATATTTATTGAAGAGTCCGGCAAGTATAACAACAGTGTCATTTCAACTTATATAACACCAACTCCAACACCTATCGAATCGACTTCAAACGGTGAATCCAAACCGATCTATTTCATTAGTTGTGCATTTACATGCAAAATTTATAATTTTTTTAATTTATTTAGTGTCAAGTCAAGCGGTCAAATGTATGAGTTTTTAAGTTAATTTAATACATTCATTCTTTAACATTTTTGACCGCTTGATTTGATACTAAAATAACTAGAAAATATAATTTTTTTGCATGTAAACACATCACTCATAAAATAAATAGATTTGAACGGTTTGAATTAGTCATTTAAAGTCTATTTAATCAATTTTATAGTTAGTGTCATATAACACCGATGTCATACTAGCCAGACTCTTTATTGAATACCAATAAATCAAATGCGAGCTAGACCTAGGGGTGTAATTGGATCCGAATCTGATGATCCGCACCCGTTCATGATCCAGATGAAAATAAACAGAGCGGATAATTTTTCAATTTGAATATTTATTAAATAAGAAAAAAAAAATCTGAATCCGAATACTAAGCCCATTTAACTCTTTCCGTCCGTTGTGGGGCTAACCCAATCCGGATACCAAATATTTTTTCTTTTCTTTTTCTGATATATGATTATGAATTGGGCCGGACCAGCTTCCCCTCCAAATTTCAAATATTCTATTTTGTTGCTTATTGGACCAGTTTCTCTATCCCAATTTTATTTTATTTTTACAAATATTTTTACACAGCTTTCGAAAATCCAATAAACTTTATCCGCCCAAGACATTGTTTTTTTTGTATTTGCGATCAAATTTTTTATTGCTTTTTAAACCTTTTGAAATTTGTTAATTAATATTTGTATTTTACAGTTTATATGATTCAATTATTCGACAATTATTTATTTTGTATTTGTATTTGCAAATTGTCCATTCATATGAACTATCCGACAATTATTTATTTTATATTCGTATTTACGAATTATTCATTATGTATCTGTAACCCGCTTAAGACAAATTTGATTTTAAATTTCAAGCTCTATATACAATCTGTATTTGTATTTCCATTAAAAGACAAATATGAATTTGATTTTAACATTATCCGTTCCAAACAAACCAAATCGTTATTATTAATTATTTAATAGCCTAAATAACCTGGAGGAATTACAACTAAAATTTTAAAACTACGTACTTCCAGCTGTCACTATTTCTCTTCTAAACTGTCTTTCTCAGTCCTAACTGCCACTGCCACTTGCTCTGATGGGGGCGGCAATTTCCTCTGACGAAGTTCGTGAACCAACTTATCCAAAGCTTCACCAGCTGAGGCCCCATCGCACCCCATAAATACCTCAGCCACCTCAGCAGGTGTCACCTCTACCTCTCCGAGCATCCTCTCAATTTCAGCCACAGTATCCATCTTCTCCATTTCCGCCTCATGACTAAGCCCAAGGTAGTTCTTAACTAGCAACCGAAATGCAGCTGCACCGCAGTATCCAAGCCCAATCTTTTTATCCATGCGACCGGGCCTTAGCAAAGCCGGGTCAAGCTTATCGGGATGATTTGTAGTGAAAATCATCAACCTCTCGCCGACGCACGATGACCATAGACCATCCACAAAATTCAATACACCAGAGAGGTTTAAGGCCTCTCGAGGTTTAAGCCCTTGCTCTTCTTCCATCTGCTTTTTGTTTCGATCTGAGAGGTCAAGTGTGCAGTCAATGTCTTCTATAACAATGACCGATTTGGGGGTGGTCGACACCAGGAGACGCCGCAATTGAGAGTTCGTATGGACTGCTGTTAGTTCCAGGTCGTACACATCAAACTCCAGCAGGTTTGCGATTGCCGCAACAAGGCTCGTCTTGCCCGTGCCTGGTGGCCCGTATAAGAGGTACCTATAACAAACCAAGATACATATGTGTTAACCAAACAAGAAGATTGAAAAACAAACTTCAAGTAACATTTAATCAATTACGTACCCGCGCTTCCACGCTCGACCAACCCGCATGTAATGATCCTTTCGTCCGACAAACCGGAGAAGATCGGCACGAATGTCCTCCCGCAAGCTTGGATCGAGTGCAAGTGTGTCGAAATTTGACGGGTGAGGAGGAAGGTACGGCTTGTCCAGCTTCGGTGAATGTCATCTCCCGGTTTGCAAGAGCGGTTTGTGTACAGCTTTCTCTCCCCTCGACATGCTCTGCAGCCTGGCTGCCTCCTCAAGCACATAAGGTATATAAAAATCATGTACCAATTACGGTGCTTTTCGTGAAATTCAAGTATCAATGAGCGACGGGCATCATCAATGCCTCGATTTCTGCGACCTGACCCCGAATCTGACCGCTCGTGCATCTGAGAGATCCACTTCATGGGAACTCCTCTGAAGGTATCCTGTACTGTGTGTGAGTCTGGAAGGGAAGTCAATGGAGAGTCAGCATTGCAGGGCTTGAAGAGACGCACAGTGCGGGATTCAGAGAGGCAATGAGCGCCGAGGTAAAGCTGTGCGGAGACATATAGGTCATTTAAGCCCGCAAAGGCGTCGGAATCTTCTATGATGATGGTGGTGGTGGGTTTGAGATAGGTGAAGATGCGGGACAAGATATTCTTGGCAAAGATGCGAAGCTCGACAGGGATGTAAGATGATAATGTGTTGAGCAGCATGAGCGTGGCAAAGAGAGAGCTCGCTGATCGCCAGTCTAGGAGCAGCTCCAATGCTGTACTCTTCATCGATGGATTCAACATCATGTTATGTTTAATTTGGTGCTTACAGTTTTTGACAGAGGGGCATAAGGGGGTCTGGATTTATAGATTTGTGTTTGCTTAATTCTGTCCGTTCGTTATTTAATGACGTGTTATTTTTGGTTCCTTTCTATTGGTTCGTTTTTGGCAGGACCATGGGTTGGGCAAGTGGGGCA